>CM019167.2:70099497-70699497 GCA_009739505.2 Apolygus lucorum | reverse complement strand
GAAAAAGGGGGAATGTCACTTTTTTTTCGAAATTGAGTTAAGGTTGGTAACAACTTCTCCAGGGGTTGTAGTTTAATCTTAAAAGACCAAACATGTGAAAAACGAAGAGGAAGTGGGTTAAACTGGTATGTGCTATTTGAAAATTACACGGAAAAAACGGGGAAGGTCGGTTCGTCCATGGAATGAACGAGGAGGGTCTATAAAACACGGTAAGAGGGTGGAACGTGTTTTCATTTTCACGTTTCTGGATAAAAACGTACGCCACCTCGAGATATTGATGTTGAAATTTTGAAAACGCCCTAACTCAAAAAATTTTGATATAAAGGTATTGTTTTTCCTTCAATTTAAGATTCTATAGAATTTTTAGAGACCACCCGGAGCTCTGTAGGACAAACCGTTCGCTCACTACGAGAATTTAAGGTTTGGACGTACGATAAATCAGAAACACGGGTGTGAATCGCAAAAGAGGCCTAATCTCCGTTCAAATTAAAGCTGACCGAAATGCAATCGATGTTTTTCTTCATGTTGGATGGTTGGTGGCTTTGCAGACGAGTGATCTATATAGACAAATAAAAAATAATAAACCATTGTGCAATAATTTGCACTTTTTTTTGTTCGACACGGAAATTTACCTAGTTGTGCACTATTGCCGGAATTTTGACCACTATCCACCGAATGGAACCAAAACAGTGAAACAACAATGAAAGCCAAAACATAGACTTGGTCCGTCCATAGAACTCTCAACTATTGGATTGGTCCCTTTCAGTCTAATGCCCTGTAATTAACCAAGTTAAATGATCAAGTAATTAATTATTTGAGTGATTACAGGAGACCAGTGTCCTATGTATAGGTGAATATGGATAATAATAAGCAGTTGCGTAATAATATTGACAGTGTTTGTTTAATTTCTTTCATTGGAATTCGTGAATAACTTACTAGCTACGTCTTTTGATTGCATCTCCTATCATTAACATCTAACACCGATTAATGTAATTTAATGCATATTCTTGGCACATTCCAGGATTGTCGAGGAGTGACGAGACAGATGAAGACTGTTCTCCTCAGATCGCCGAACGTTGTTTCAAATATACCTGGCCCGAAATATACAGCGGGAAAGGTGAAAACTACATCTGCGGGTGGGTACTATATTTCACATTGCTTCATTCATTCCATCAATGTAAACTGTACATAGGTAAAATTTGAGAAAAGAGAGCTGAGCTGCAGCAAGTACAGAGCTTCACCTTGAACCTTTACTCCTGTATGGCTAATGAATTACTAGGCATTCTGTCCTGTTAGATATGACGTGGGAATACTGAAGGTAGGGTAGGAAATAATATCAATACTCCATTCACGGGAACAAGGAGGGTGAAATTGCATAAATTTACTTACCAGGGATAGGAGTGGGACGGGGTGAAGGATGAAGAAAAGCGAGAGCAATCAAAAACGCTGCAAATTATTACACAATGGTTTATTATTTTTTTTATAGATCACTCGTCTGCAAAGCCACCAATCATCCAACATGAGGAATAACATCGATCGCATTTCGGTCAGCTTTAATTTGAACGGAGATTAGGCCTCTTTGCGATTCACACTCGTGTTTCTGATTTATCGTACGTCCAAACTTTAAATTCTCGTAGTGAGCGAACGGTTTGTCCTACAGAGCTCCGGGTGGTCTCAAAAAATTCTAAAAATTCTATAGAATCTTAAATTGAAGGAAAAAAAATACCTTTACATCAAAATTTTTTGAGTTAGGGCGTTTTCAAAATTTCAATTGATTTTGGAACCCTTAGAAGTGACCTACATCAACCAAAATCTTCGGGGCACAACTAGACCCCAAATGGAGCCTACAGACCAAATTTCATCAAAATCGGTCAATGCTAAGTGGCAAAAGTGCCGCGTACGGCGTACGGCGGACGGACGGCCAAATTTTTATTCGATTTTTGGATTCTACGTACCTTGAAACGTAAACCATCAAATTTTGAGGGGGTGTTAAAAATTTTTTTTTCTTGGTCGATTCCAAAGGTTCATTATTGAAAATAATAAGCCAATAGGTCCGGACTTCTTGAGGGCAACAGGGAGAAGAAGGTTTCTCCCAGGTCATCCGTGATAAGTAGGCGCCTACATATCACAAAGACTATAGTAAGTCCGATTTGAATAAAAGTTTTTCTCCATTCTCTTGATAATTATTATATGAAACCGTCCTGACAATTTTGTTGAGACCAGGAAAAATTGACTTGATTGATGTCAATGTTGGTGTTTATGTATGAGCAATAGTTGTTGTAGGCTGGAAGACCTGTGGTAATGAGTAAGTACCTATAGTGAGAAAATACATTCGAGTAGGTACTTTTTACGATATCAGAAGAATGAATAGATAATCCGATAGGAATTCATCAGAACTAAATACTTTCCTCAGTTTGAACGAAATCGGACAACAACATACCTAATAAAAAATGTATTTAGAGGTATATTCAAATTTGTGAATGTTCAATATGAAGTAGGTACATATTATAGAGTCCGCGCATGCGCAGACGTAAAATATTTGTGACTGGCATCTGGCAAAGAGATCGTTCAATCTAAAACTCGTTTTTTTTTGTATTAATTAGATTCAATGAGTCCATTTACAATAAACATATCTTAATGACAGAATAACAGCACTTTCATTATTACTACCACTTTTCTACAATGCTACTATTCACGGAAGTAGCACTTTAGAGGTTATATTAAATTGCTTGCAATAATACAAATCAGTCTTGGGTTTACATGGTGAAAGTCTTGAGCTTGAAAAGAAAAGAAAAGTCTGCCAAGTGGGTGTGGCACATAGCTTCCTCGTATCCATAACCCGATTATATAGATGATCCGATGCTTAGTAGTTAATCACAAATACCAATCTTAAAGTACCTTTCACTACCCTCACAGGGGACCATCTACACGCTAATCTGGTCAATCCTAGAAAATGTCATCAAATTCGGATGAAAAATGTAAATGTTATGGCTGTTACAAGGATTTTACGTATGCGCATGCGCAGAGGATTCTGTAAATTTTAAGGCCTTGATTTTCATTGGGGACCATCTACAACCTAATCCGCGTAATCCCTAAAAATGTCAACGAAATCGGGTAGAAAATGTGGAAGTTATGGCTGTTACGAGGAATTCACGTTTGCGCATGCGCAGTGGCTACTGTCAATCCGAAGGTGGTGATTTTCATAGATGACCATCTGAATTCTAATCTGTAACATCCCTGAAAATTTCATTGAAATCGAACGGAAAATGTGGAAGTTATGGCTGTTACAAGGAATTCACGTTTGCGCATGCGCAGCGGCTACTATCAGTCCGAAGGTGGCGATTTTCATAGGGGACCATCTAGCTACTAATCTGTAACATCCCTGAAAATTTCATCGAAATCAGGTAGGAAATGTGGAAGTTATGGCCGTTACAAGGAATTCACGTTTGCGCATGCGCAGTCGCTTCTATCAGTCCGAGGATGATGATTTTCATAGGGGACCGTCTACACACCAACCCGCACAATCCCTGGAAATTTCATAGAAATCGGACAATAACTTCGTATAGTTATGCGCGTTACAAGGAATTCATGACAGACAGACAGACAGACACACAGACACGGAACCAAAATTGTTCAGAAAGGTCTAAAACGCAAAACGCGAGTGGAAATTTTGGAGAACTTTTTTTTTTCGTCCTTGAAAAGTGAAAACAAAGCTTCCGCTACCTTGGTAGACTCGGAAGCAATAATGCAGGTTTTAAGTGATTATGTCCATGATGTAACGAGGTCGTACCTACTAGTCGCCGTACTTCCGGTATTCTGAATCCATCATCGACGAGAGGGTTGAAATGGTCTTCGTTACGTAAAGTAAATATGTTCAGGTGTTGTTGCAGAATTTGAGTCGGAGTGTCCAACTCGAAATCATTATAAATGGTTTCGTTGCTGACAGACGGAGGTGTTTGTATTATTTTATTGTTGGTTGGAGGATGGAATTTTGTTTTTGTTCCAGTCTCCTGAATTGTGAGCGTGATTAAGTGCCCCATACATTTGTGAGTCTCCACTCACTGGGGAACATTTCCAGTGAAGAGACTGGGTTAATTCGTTAACTCCCTTCCGGTCCGAATTTGTCATAGCCACCCGCGGCGATGATTGTCAGATTCGGATCCGTGGTCAGCTCGGAAGGTGACGTCACCCCCCCCTCAACATGAAGACGCCGTCTCCAGCCAGAGCGTCCCTCCCTCGGCGGGGGGAGCCAATCAGAAGTCTCCACCTGGCAGGCGCCCGTCCGTCGAGGGAGCGGAGGGGGACCAGCCGGAACAAAACCAACGAGCAGCCCCCTCCACAAGCAGACCCCCCTTGATATTCAGTACAAGTCATTGAGAGCCCTGCTGCCCGTGAACTTAAAACTGCTAGAGTCAACCGTCCCCGTAAATACCTTCACACGCTTTTTTCGTAAGATCCCTGACCATCGGAAATTGCCGTGTAGCGCCGAATTGATCTGGAGGAAGAGAGCTTGGATTCCCTGGACGTCCGTCGCCACAACCACCACAACCGCCACATCACACCTGGAAGGATACCTCAGGGCCCTGACACGTGTGAGTGAAAACTATAACTTACCTTCTAACCATTGGCCAATGCAGTTAGGACAGTGCGTAGAAGTAATTCTGAAACAATTGGACAAAAGTCGTAAATTTGAGAGTTGTAACTTAATGCTAAATTCGTACCTGAAACACAAAGTTAACCTGTACTTACCATACTCACCTTTGTTGAAAACCTGGAACGTTGAACTGATATACTCTGGAAACCTGAAACATAAAGTCAAATTGGAGTTAATATTTTGTACATTCGAAACATTATCTGAAAATCTATCCTATTGAACATTGAATCTTGTGCCATACTTACTTGTGTTGTTGCGCCCGTCAGGCTTCTTTTCGACACACCCTTCGGTGTGCCTAGTCAGAAACCAATTGCATATTTAATAAATTACCTTTTATTGTTGTAATTCTGCATTTGAATATCTTTTCTCATTTTACCTGGTTCCTCAGTGTGAAAAACCGGAGCTTGGTGACGCGTCACACTCCGCCATCTTTTCCGAAGCGTCCCTCAGACGCCTTCGTAGGCCCCTTCGGCAGCGTCGCATTTTGCGGACGCCATTTTCTCAGTAGGACGCCCTTAAGGCTAACATTTCAGATTGCATCATCCCGAGGAATTCGACTGGCCGCTTCACCGCCTCGTCACAGGTAAATACCACACGCTACCCTTGTAAAATTAACTATTGTTTCGATATTTGTTTGTCTTCCCCTTCCCACCTGAGCTCGCCACGTAAGGTTTTGTGTCATCCGGTGAACTTGGGATCGGCACGTGGCGTCACAACCTCGTGCTGCTACCAACTACGCCGCGAAACGAAACCTTAACCCTGTCGAACGCAAATCCCGCTTACGACTGGTGTGTCGCCACAATCGTCACAATCACCACGAGTAAGCCGGGACGCTACCTCTGTGGTCCATCGACACAATCGCCACAAGTAGCAGGCCTACAAATTTGGTGGCAGCGGAGTGGATCCCGGTGTGAGTAAGCCTCACACGAACCCACTCAAACTCGTAGGCCGTTCGACACGAGCTCAGTTTTAAATTTAGAGTCTATCGAAACAAACTTCAAAAATAAAACACACTGAGACAGGTAAAAATAAAAAATAGGTAGGCTGTACATCCATTTATTATACAGGAAAAGTGACATTAGAAGCAGCCTTCCGCACGAAACGACGCGAGAAGACGTCTCTTCTCGTAGTTGTATTTTTCTCGACTTAGACCGATTCACGCCGACAGACTTCTTCGTGCCTAGGTGGTAGTTAGTACAAATCGCTACCATGTTCCTCAATAATCCGACACCTAGCGACAGGGGGACCGAAACCCAATCGTCCTCCGGCACGGAAGCTGTAGAAACAATGACTCAGACAATGAAGGAGATGAACATTCTCCTTCAGCGATATAATAACGTAACACACGAAGCCGATAGGGAGGACATACCGCGCTCGGTATTCCTCGAAGTAGAGCCGTGGGACCCAGACGCGACCGGTGCATTAAGTGTTGTGTCGTTTTTTGCGAATTTTGATATGGTGACCACGGGTTTGACCTCGCGACAACGATACCGTCTACTCCGCACAAAAGCGCGGGGAACCGCTAAGCAATTCCTTATCGATCGGGATGATACGCTCGACGTAGACAACGTCTACGAGATTGTCCGTGACGACATGATCAAGTGGTTCCAAAAGGAAAATCCACAACACGCCGCCGCCCTCCTGTGGACAGTCAAGCGGAACGCCACAGAAACGCTCCGCCAATTTGCCGACCGAGTCCGCAGCCTAGCCCGGTGTGCCGTCATGGAGGAGGGAAGACAACTCCGACGTCACGAACGCAACGATTGGGTGGAAAGAAAAACCCTAAGCGCTTTCATCCGCGGTGTCAGCAAAAATATGAGTGCGCTGCTGATCACAAATCGCCCCCGATCGATCCAGGACGCGCTGAGCAAGGCGGAGGAATTGGAGGAAACCCTAGACGACACGATCGACACAGACGAACGTTGGGACTTAGCGGCCATTACCAACGACCGCCGATGTTACAACTGCGGAAGTCCTGAACATTTCGCCGCTCGATGCCCGCGAAAAGACGAACCCCTACAGCGTCATAATCGACACAGGGATGAGGACCACCGCCAAGATAAGCCCAGCGAGCGCCGAAGCGCCGAGAAACCAACCCCACGATATCCGTGTATGTTTTGCGCGGACAAAACACATTTTCCCGTAAGTTGCCCATTCAGCCCGAACAAGACCATATTTTGTGACTTCTGTGGCGTCCGAGAACATCTAGAGGAGGATTGTTACAAAAAGAAACGTCTCCTCCCCGTGTCGCAACCTGTCATGGCGCCGGCACATTCAATGGAGGTCGCCCGTTACAAAAAGCCAATCGAGGAGGCACATGTTCCCGCCGTGGAAGCTCCAATGTCGCGGACGATGAAAATCACCGTGGGACTAGGCCCGGAGGAACGAGAGATGACCCTTGACACCGGAGCTACGCTTTCGGTACTTTCAACACCCGTAAAGGGAATTCCAATTCTCCCAACCCGAGCGATCGCGTGGGGAGCTGATGGAATGCCCCTACATTTCTCCGGAGAGCAACGCGTCGTCACAAGGATCGGCGAATGTGTATTTGAACACACATTCTTGGTATTCGCAAGGAGAAGCGCTACGCTTGATCTTTTGGGGCTCGACGTGCTTCGAAGGGTACCCATCACATTTACAACGGGACCGGAAATGAAATTCCGCACCCCTAAAGGCGTCATCCGCCCATATACGCCGGTCGACACACCCGAGGAAATCTACAGCGTGGGGGTAGTGTTGCGGCCCGAGGGGCGGGAATTTGGGACGTTTGTGGATCAAAATGAAAATCATGATCACAACGCTCCTCTCCCTAGCACCCCTTCGGTGGCAACAACTGCCTCCGCCACGCAAAAACCATCGTGCGTGGATTACCAAGAACCGGACGACGCTCCGGAGGGGCGGGCAAATTTCGCCACAAATCAAGATGGCGCCGGAAGCCTGAAGTTTTGGAACCGGCAGTTCAAGGGTGTTTCTGTCCCTATCGATACACCCGTGGAGCGGTACGACGATACACCCCGCTACGAGACCTTGACGAAGGATCCGGCCCAAAATCTTCCGCTTCCCCCGAAAGTACATTTCAGCACGCCAGTCTCGCGATATTGTGCAACCCCCACTACTCCTACCGAGTTCCAGGAAGTTGACGACGCAAGCGACAGCACTGATTCCGCGCCGGACTTTGATGGGAAAACCTCCCTCGAAAAATGCCTCGATCGGATGCTCCACGACTACCATCGGACTTATGTCGACACGGAGGATCGTCACAACGCGACACAGTTCGACACGATGGATCGACACAGTGCGACACAGTTCGACACAGTGGATCGACACAGTGCGACACAGTTCGACACAGCGGATCGGCACAGCCCGACCCAGTTCGCCACAATCGACCCATATGCTGAACCCTACCCCGATATAGTCGATACCCCTGATGAAACGGGTTCTGGCGTATCCCTGAGAGAAGAAAAGGCCTGCGCCGAGATTTGTTCTATTATTCCCCCGATTCAAAACTATGAAAAAGAAGTATGTCCCGACGCCACGCCAGACGGTCTAGAAGAAGAGGAGTGGGGGGAGCTACCGACCGACCAATGGGAAACCCCGTTACCCGAGTTCGACGTGACCTTGCAAGAGAAACTGCAGCATCTCGCAACTTCGGACGCGGAACCAACTAGGGAATTGTTGTGCAAATTCCGGGACTTATTTAAGCCACCTACGGGGGAGGGATGTCGATTGAACGTATCCCATGAGATAGTTACTACTCAACCCACCGTTACACAACAAAAACCCTACCCGGTTCCCCACGCCCTCCGCGACGTCGTTGAGACTCAAATCAAGGACATGCTGTCGAATGGGGTAATTAGCCCGTCTACTAGCCCGTGGTGTGCGCCGGTACTGCTCGTCAAAAAGAAAACGCCGCCGGGAGAAAAGCAGCTTTGGCGATTTTGCACGGATTTCCGACAGCTCAATAAAATCACCAAAGGAGACGCTTATCCTCTTCCCCGATTACAGGAGACCTTTGCGATGTTAGGTCAGTGTAAATGGTTCACAACCATTGACTTAATATCGGGTTATCACCAGATACCAGTTCACCCCGAGTCAAGGGAGAAAACGGCCTTTTCAGTTTTAGGACGTCATTTTCATTACGAAAAGATGCCGTTTGGACTGAAGAATGCGCCCGCTACATTTCAGCGAGTCATGAATGATACCCTCGATGGAATCCTCGGAGATCATTGTCTCGTTTACCTGGATGACATCATAGTATTTTCCGCCACTCGAGAGGAACACCTCCAGAAATTGACTCAGGTTTTCGATCGATTGACCGAGGCCCGCCTGCAAGTGAACTTGTCGAAATGCGAGTTTTTGAAAAGCGAGGTTCGCTTTCTGGGTCACCGCATCACGCCCGACGGAATCCTTACCGAGCCCGAGAAGGTCAAGGCCATTAAGGAATTTCCCGTACCTACCTCGGCGTTGAAACTGCAGTCGTTTTTGGGGCTGGCTGGGTTTTACCGGAGGTTCATACCTCGATACTCGGAGCTCTCGGTACCCTTGACCGACCTCCTCCAGAAGAACCGACCCTTCGAGTGGACAAGTAAACAACAACAAGCGTTCGACGAACTCAAGGTCAAGTTGACCGAGGAACCCGTACTCGCCTTTCCTGACCTGAATAAACCCTTTGTGTTGGCCACCGACGCTTCCGGCTCCGCTTTGGGGGCTGTCCTTTCGCAGAACTTTGAAGGAGAAGAGAGGCCCGTGGCGTATGCGAGTCGAAAACTAAATCCGGCCGAAACCAGATATTCCGTCACGGAGAGAGAATTACTCGCCGTTGTGTGGGCGGTCCGCCATTTTCAAGAATATCTTTTAGGCCAGACCTTTGAACTTCAAACGGACCACATGGCACTCACGGCCGCGATGCACCTCCGCGACCCGACATCGCGAATCGGGAGGTGGGTTCTCCGACTTGCTGAATACGACTTCGTTCCCCGGTACAGACCCGGAACTCAGATGAAACATGCGGACGGATTGAGTCGAATGGATATAGCCGTTGTAAATCTCGATTTCCCGCGCGAGCTGATGATCGCTGCACAGGATCTCGATGATTGGGTCCAATCGATGGTTTTGAGTCGCGGTAAAGAAGGATTGCGAAAAGCTAACGGAGTGTGGGAAATGAGAGTGCGACACGATGGTAGACACGAATGGGTGCCCCTCATCCCGAGTTCACTTCGTGAATGGTTGATTGACCGATGCCATAAGAATGAGTGGGCGGGACACCCCGGAGCCGACGTAACGGAAAAGGTGGTGAGAAGACTAGGAAACTGGCCCGGATTATCGAGAGACGTCAAAGAGCAGGTACAACGTTGTGAAACGTGTTTACGTCGCAACACCCCGACGAATCTGAAAAGTCCGATTCAGAAGCCGCTCCTCCCCGAGAGACCCGGACACATCGTCGGTATCGACTTCGTGGGGCCCATCGTGACGAATGGAAAATCCAAATACCTCCTCACCGTAATCGACCATTTTACTAAGTATGCTGAAGCATACGTTACCACCAATTGTACCGCCTCTACTGTCGCGCAAGTTTTAGCAAAGGAATTTATACCGAGACACGGTGTGCCCGAGAGACTTGTTTCGGACCGTGGAACCGCCTTCACCGCCGGATCGACACGCGAACTTTGTGCCCAATGGGGCATACGGCAGATCTTCACGACCGCGTACCACCCGGAAGGAAATGGGGTGTGCGAACGTTTCCACCGAACCTTGACCAATATCTTGGCGAAAATTACCAAGAAAACTAAGGATTGGGAAACCATGTTGCCCGTAGCACTCGCAGCGTATCGATCCAGCCCCCATAAGAGTACTGGATTTACTCCAAACTTTCTTACCTTTGGGAGGGAAATACGCCTGCCGAACGACACCTTCCAAGGACTTCGAACCCCCGTACCTGAGTCCTCCTTGTTGAAGAATCTCCGAATGGCCCGTGACGCCACGACACAGTGCCTACATGAAGCCTGGAAGAAACGGACGGAAGCCATCAACGCCCGCCGCTCTCTACGCTCTTTTGAGGCAGGGGATATGGTGTACCTAAAAGACATGCAGCCGCCCCCAGGTGTCGTGAAAAAATTCTGGAGTCCATGGAGTGGACCGTGGACGGTGCTCAAGAAACACTCGAATGTTACTTACGAAATCAGGGACTCACCCGATATAAAACGTCAGGTAGTACACATTAACCGCCTCAAACCGGCCTTTGTGCTGGGTGTACCGGACGATACGTTCCTGGACCATACCAAATCCCATCAAACCCCGGAAATAGACACAATAAGGAACATTCACGAAACGGAAACGGGGATACAGGAAGAGATGATGGAAGACTCGGATGAGGAACTACGATGGCCGCCTTCAGGACCGACCATGATGGAATGTGGCGATGTGCCGACCGAATTTCATGAAAACGCTCCCACTACACCATTTTCGGAAAAGTCGAACCAGGGGACTGTGTCACCACAACCGATTCACCTCGAGGACGCGGATCGACACTCAGATCGCTCCTCGACCAGTGAAGAAGATAAAAGCGTCAGCCACCCTTCGGGAAACGCAGCCGAAAACCCAGCGGGAGATTCACAACGCCCGGTCAACCATTCCGAGGACGCTCGCCACAGCGAACACGATCGCCACAGCGAACACGATCGCCACAGCGAACACGATCGCCACAGCGAACACGATCGCCACAGCAACCACGATCGCCACAGCAGCAGTCCTCATCAGGAACCAGTAGTTCGCAAAGCCGAGGAGCCGTCTACACCTGAAGGTCTACCTCCGAAGCGACCCCGAGGAGAGGCGCCAACCGGAACCACACCGTATTCGTTCCGCCAACGTGACCCTTCCGTAAATTATAAGCAACTCCACTCAGGCCGAAAGACAAACTGACTGACTACTAGGAAAGACTGACCACGACCTCGACACATGGTCCTTCAGACCAACAAATTCAGCTTGGGTCCTTCAGACCAACCAATTTCACTTGGGTCCTTCAGACCAACAAACTTCACTTAGGTCCTTCAGACTAAGCCGAACCATTACTTCTGCTACCTTCCTAACAAGGCCAGAATAAATTGTGTGAAGTACCCTGAGATCAATTCCTGAGTCACTTTTCCTAGGCAGGATGTTACAGTAGGGCGTTTATTTGTTTGTTGTAGGATGGCACAAGAACCGCTAGATGAGTGGATAGTAGACGGGGGTCCCCAGTCACCGGACCCCATGGTGGAACTCATGAGGAGGCGGACCGAAAGATTTATCGCCAACCTGCGGGACCAGTCGCCGGGACACGTAAACACGCCCGCGCCACCCGACGACCCTTACGACGTACTGGAAACGCTCTCCAACTTCGTGCGATTCACAATGTGTGGCGACACACCGACCAGCCGCCACACGTCAGGGAATTCGGCGCTCCTCACGATCCTCCAAATACACCGATGGATTCCCGTCTACCAGAGGATCGTGCAGGAGCGAGACGCATTGTTGGACCGCCAAGCCAAGTGGCTGCTGGATCGACAACAACTGATCCAGCAACGGGACGCAGCCGTGGCGGAGTCCAAGACAGCCAACGCACAGGTGGTGGTGGAGCCACCTGCGGCGAAGACCGCCACACCTGAGGCAACCAACCAGCTATCTGCAGAGGCACCTGCGGCGAGGTCTGCGGAGGCTGAGGGGAAGTTGGCTCGCTCCCCAGCTCCGCCTCCAGCTTCGTCCCCCGCCCCGTCACCAGTGCCTCAGGTCATCGATGGCAGCAGCCCGGCACCAAACCCGTACGTGGCCTTAACACCACTTCACTCGCCGCCAACGACGCCTCTACCACCCCGGCGCGCGCGTGGAAGAGTCAGCTCATACGAAGAGTCGCCCAACCGGGACGTGCCACCGACACCCGGGCGCTCTCCTACCACCTCTAGCGAAGACGAGGCAGCACCGGCCAAGACCGTACCACCTCCGGCCCATCCAAGGATCGTGCTACGGATCAGCAAGAAGCGCCAATGCCCTGTCTGCACCAAGAAGGTACCGCAGCTCTTTGTCTTCAGGTGCCCAGGGTGCAAGGAGTTCTGGCAACGTCCAAAGAACTTCCATCGCCAGGGACGACCACTGCCGGAGTGCCCCGAGGACCACCGGGCACAACGCGACCCAGCCAACTGTCGCGGGTGTCGTCGCCACGCCTACGAGCTGGCCATAAGGAAGGCGCGTCCCTTGGCTCCTCTGGGAATACCCAGCGTCGTCTTTGACAACGCTGGCTCCCGGAGGGAAGGGGGATGTGAGTCTCCACTCACTGGGGAACATTTCCAGTGAAGAGACTGGGTTAATTCGTTAACTCCCTTCCGGTCCGAATTTGTCATAGCCACCCGCGGCGATGATTGTCAGATTCGGATCCGTGGTCAGCTCGGAAGGTGACGTCACCCCCCCCTCAACATGAAGACGCCGTCTCCAGCCAGAGCGTCCCTCCCTCGGCGGGGGGAGCCAATCAGAAGTCTCCACCTGGCAGGCGCCCGTCCGTCGAGGGAGCGGAGGGGGACCAGCCGGAACAAAACCAACGAGCAGCCCCCTCCACAAGCAGACCCCCCTTGATATTCAGTACAAGTCATTGAGAGCCCTGCTGCCCGTGAACTTAAAACTGCTAGAGTCAACCGTCCCCGTAAATACCTTCACACGCTTTTTTCGTAAGATCCCTGACCATCGGAAATTGCCGTGTAGCGCCGAATTGATCTGGAGGAAGAGAGCTTGGATTCCCTGGACGTCCGTCGCCACAACCACCACAACCGCCACATCACACCTGGAAGGATACCTCAGGGCCCTGACACGTGTGAGTGAAAACTATAACTTACCTTCTAACCATTGGCCAATGCAGTTAGGACAGTGCGTAGAAGTAATTCTGAAACAATTGGACAAAAGTCGTAAATTTGAGAGTTGTAACTTAATGCTAAATTCGTACCTGAAACACAAAGTTAACCTGTACTTACCATACTCACCTTTGTTGAAAACCTGGAACGTTGAACTGATATACTCTGGAAACCTGAAACATAAAGTCAAATTGGAGTTAATATTTTGTACATTCGAAACATTATCTGAAAATCTATCCTATTGAACATTGAATCTTGTGCCATACTTACTTGTGTTGTTGCGCCCGTCAGGCTTCTTTTCGACACACCCTTCGGTGTGCCTAGTCAGAAACCAATTGCATATTTAATAAATTACCTTTTATTGTTGTAATTCTGCATTTGAATATCTTTTCTCATTTTACCTGGTTCCTCAGTGTGAAAAACCGGAGCTTGGTGACGCGTCACACTCCGCCATCTTTTCCGAAGCGTCCCTCAGACGCCTTCGTAGGCCCCTTCGGCAGCGTCGCATTTTGCGGACGCCATTTTCTCAGTAGGACGCCCTTAAGGCTAACATTTCAGATTGCATCATCCCGAGGAATTCGACTGGCCGCTTCACCGCCTCGTCACAGGTAAATACCACACGCTACCCTTGTAAAATTAACTATTGTTTCGATATTTGTTTGTCTTCCCCTTCCCACCTGAGCTCGCCACGTAAGGTTTTGTGTCATCCGGTGAACTTGGGATCGGCACGTGGCGTCACAACCTCGTGCTGCTACCAACTACGCCGCGAAACGAAACCTTAACCCTGTCGAACGCAAATCCCGCTTACGACTGGTGTGTCGCCACAATCGTCACAATCGTTGTGCTGCTACCAACTACGCCGCGAAACGAAACCTTAACCCTGTCGAACGCAAATCCCGCTTACGACTGGTGTGTCGCCACAATCGTCACAATCACCACGAGTAAGCCGGGACGCTACCTCTGTGGTCCATCGACACAATCGCCACAAGTAGCAGGCCTACACATTAATTCCGTAAATCCATATCGGTGGGATTAGTGTTTTATAAATTACAATTTTATTGTGGAGCGAAACGTGGCGACTTCCAAACAGTGATTTCAAACAAGTCTAAAACTCGTACAAAGTTTTAGTCCGATTTCTTTGACTTCGTGGACTGTCAGGATTGGAGTGTAGACATAGGTCCCCTATAATTCAGTTTACGGATTGAGACAAGCAACTGCATAATGTCCAAAGTTTTTATTGAATTTTGATGAACGAATGAATGAATTTTTGAATTCGATTTCGATTGTGCAACATGAATTTCACAGCAGCAGCCAGTGAACCAACACAAACATAAATGTCTTGCCGTACAGATTTCTTTCGCGTCTGACTAAAAAATCAGAGATGGTCCTCTGAGAATTTACTCGTAATTGTTATTGTATGGATGAAAATCAATTAATTAGAGTTTATTTTGTATCATATTGACCATACAAACTAGAATATGCCTCTAAATAAATAGGTAGGTAGGTTTTTAAAATTACTAATTGCCCGACTTTCCTCAAACTACGAGGATTGCTGGTAATTCTGATATATCGGGTCATCTACTCAATCATTTGATGATACGAGGAACCACGTGTCAAACCCAATTGGGTGAAGTTTTTTCCACGTACAAGTGTCTTCCCTGCAACACAGCAGCAAAGTTGCTCAATTTCCAGGGATTGTGCGGGTTGAGGAGTAGACGGTTATTTAGGAATTTCGTAATGATAAAATCATCGTTAGACGCATTTCAAGAACAAAATTGACAAAACACATGCTATTTTCCCCAAATTTGAACTCCCTCAATTAGGTATCATGACTAAATAATAGACTGTAAGATGGGTTTATAGATAGTTCCTGCCAGATACTAAACCGAATTTTCTTTTTTCAAGCGCAATCAATGACGATATCTTGTGTGCACAAGACATTATCGATGACGGATGTAGAAAAGACCAAGGGCGAGACAACTTCGACTCTTGGATTTCTGGTCTAGCTGCGGTGTATTCCTTCTTCTGTAATGATCAGCGCTATCGACTCCTGCACGGTAAGTTTCGTTTTCGAGTCTGTAAGGGTCGATTCCAATCCATCGTGGCAGTGCATCAATCTCATCCCCCCTGTTAAGAAATTATGCAATAAGCACCTAACGAGGAAAAATAGTTAGTTAGGACTAAGAACATGAGGTACTACCAACTTGAAATGGCCAAAATTCAAATCAGAAAAATTACACGGATTGAAATCTGTAACGTTGAAAAATACATCAGAAAGATTGAGTTCAGACAAACCGTTTAATTAATGTACTTAGTTTGTAATCTACACCTACCCACCGATAGCATGATTCCTGAATCAAATTCTAGTTAACTTATATAATTAAATTATATATATAAAGTATATAACTATTTAAAATTGTTTATCTACTCACTCTCTCAGGAAAGTGGCAGAGGGTCGAGACACCCTTTACAGGGAGATGTCTGCCAACGTCATGAAAGTATAATCTATAATACATAAAATCTCAACCATAAGTCGCACGAAAGTGGGGGTACCGGGTTCGATTCCTGGTCGCGACATCAAAATGTTATTCACATATCTACGATCTGTTTTTGCTTGCTTTTAGCAGGCTTCTCAGCTAGTCTGAAATAATTTGATAATCAACTGTATTCTTCCATGTTTGTACTTACTACCTGCCTTATCCTATTCCAGATCTACTGCAGAGTGTTGAACCTCATGGAAACTGCTTCAATCTTACTTCGTTTGTTTCTTGCGTGGAAAGCAAAACCAAAGTAACGCATGTCACTGATATGCTGTATGTTACTATGGACGCAGTAGAATGCAAGTACGTTTCGAATTTTCACCTTTCGTGTGTTATTTTTGTATATACCTATAATTATGTTTGTAATTATTCACAGCATGCCACGTTGGTGGGGGGTTACCTAATTTACCAACAATCTCCTACAAGTCGCCATTTCTCCTCCACCAGCTGACCAAAAAAGATAACGTGAAACTTATTTTCCAAAAACAATCCAATTTTCATCTATCCTACACCACTTACTATTCAGGAAAAATGCAAACAGAATTCGGTGAAATTCCTCATTGTCCTGTTGGTTACTCATTCACAAATAGTGATGGGAGGACTAATTCTTTAAAAACACATTCATTAACGAAACTACTCTTGCATTCATCGCCAAACTACTCTTGTGTCTGAGAAGCTACCAGGGACACGCAAGGGGTTGTTGTTGGGGGGGGGGGGGCGCTAAAAGCCTTCCACTCAGCATAGACCTAGAACAATGGGGTATTTCAGTCAATTTTTTTATCAAAAGAGTATGGCTCAGGAATAACGGTAATCGGGTGTTCGTCGAGAAAATGTTTTTAAAACATCAGAGAAGCTAAGGAAAGTTGAAGATTTAATGGTGTGACTTAGCTAGCCAATCGTGACGTAGCTAGCCAACTGTCTTTGAAAAAAGTATCCATGCACAGAGAAGCGATGAATCCCTTGGAGGACCTCTTGGATACTACAAAATACTACTCACACACGCACGTGGCATAAGTGTGTGTGCGTTAAGGGAGGCCTGCCTTTTCTTCAAACGTGTGATCTCTTTAATTAATTTGTCTACTACATGTTATAGTATCATTGGGCTTAAAGTTGGAGTATATAGGTTTTCAAGGGTGCTGAATCCAAATTTGAGGTCAAAAACCTGAATTTCCGACCCACCGAAATACCCCATTCTCACTTTCTCCCTCAATCCGCACCATCTTCTTCCCTCAAATCTTCTCACTCACTTGCACATCAACTCCTTCACAGTAATTCTATAGGTTGAGGTTCGCAATCAAATAAATCTACAAAAGAAGACAGCAGTACAAAGCTATGAATAGAAGAACCAAACAGCTCAAAGATCGCGCTGAGGCATCCTCTAAATTTCCCTTCCAGAAATGGGAACTATGTGTCTAGGTCAAGGAATCACGGACCTAGGTCTGACTTATATTTCATAATCTACCAAAAGTATCTCATTGTTATATTTTTGACGATTGTAGCTGGATCATGATTTCCTTTGCAACTTGTGGATCGAGAGTGGGCTCAACAGAATGTCTTCATGTCCAAGAAATTATCAGTGAAGCTCTACAAGTATTTTTCCAAGAAGCAGGTTGTGCCAACGTGTGTTCTAGCGCAGATAATTTACACTATGTATTTTTTATTGTATTTCTTAGCTTGATAATAATTTTAAGTAAATAAAACTCTTTTCCAGTTTGATTTAGCCTCTCTTTCACACAATTTTTAGATGCAACGTGTTGTATTATGTAAGCGATTCAATAAGTTGTGAGTAGGCACCTGTACCAATATAATCATTTTTGATAAATAGTCATAAATAATCAAAAATAAATTATAGTCATGATGCCTTATTGTACTAAGAATATTAATGACAGTAGGTTAATAGTTACAAAACACTGTAATTTAAGAAAACATTTTATTGTTTTCATTTTGATTTACAGGAAGACATAAAATATTCAACATTAAGGCACGGATTATAAGTGGCTAATATGTTTGAAGTCTGGTTTTAGATAATACAACTCTAAGGCAACTTAACATGACTCGAACACATGGTAGTAAAAGTTCATGCCTAGAAATGTTTTGTGCGCGGTGTATAAACGGAATTTCATTCTCTAAAATTATTCAAGTTGGAATGAGTTGGAGATCAAACGTAACTAATGAAGCAAAGCGGAATGCCATGGGAAACCATAAGGATTGACGTCAACTTCCTGGCGGTTACACTTCATAAACTAAAATAAAAAAAATAAAAATAAAATGCATAAAATATGGTATAAAAATAAAATGGTATAAAATGCATAATATAAAAAATAAAAATAAAAACAATATAAAGTTGAGCTAATATAAGAAGAGATTCCTAATCATTGAAATTGAGTAGCTTTGGTCACTAAAATACATAAAATGACATTGAAAAATGTATACCAACTTCTCAGTACTGGAGGCACTTATAAAAAGGTAGTGGAAAGAATCATTATTAGCGGAGTTAGCGAATACCACATAAATCGATACTGATATGAGGTCATCACTAATATGTACTTTTAGTTGGTGTAACAATGATGTAGGCAAAAATGTAGGCACGGACTACCAATGCCTCGGTAACTCTAATCCATACAAAATTAATTAATTATATCAGAAGTGAAATGATTGATTAGTCTGCTGGGACCAGAATCAAGCAGGGACGAGTAGTGGGAGGAGAAATACCCCCACTCCTGCTTAGGTCAGGAACACTAACGCTTATTATGATCTCCGCTACATTTACTAGTTGGGGTGTGTTTTTCTTTCTACAGATACAAACGAAGCCATCATCCAGGTCACTGATAATAGTTGTAGTAATACAAAAGCATGAAACTCGAAAACAGTGTTTTGATGATGAGATCACAAAAACGGTGAAGCAATGGATAAGAGGCACGGATAAGGCAATGGATAAGGCTTAGCAACTCAAGAACCTTGTTGCCAATAGTCACAATTTACAGAACATATCATGGCAATTGACTGCAAAAATATGGCGAACACAAACGCTACTCGAGTCCAAGTATTACGCCTTGTCCTACGTGGACGACGAAAGAGCGCGACCGTGGGACTCGCGCTTCTGGGCGACTTCAAGTCGCACGCGCGCTGCTAGTGTCCACATCACGCGTCTAGAATCCTTCCTTGCGAGGTTATCTTGTCTTCGTCCAGAGTTGTTAAGTCTCTCTGTACTTGTAAATTTTCTGTTTTTCGCGATAGAATGGCATATTTCTTTCAAATAATGCAGCTATGCTTTAACACGTTCAGACCGGCTGCTTCCACTCTGGATCCACGCGAAACCTTCGCCTGGTACGGCTGCTTCCACGGTGGATCCATGAACATTTTTCGAAACGCTCTGGATAGTTCATTTTTCCCCCAACAGGGCTCTTTTTGGTCTCAATCGCTTCGGAATGAACCCACCTTACCATCCCAGGTTGGGACTCCCAACCTTTCAGTTTCAGATATCACTGCATGTTATCACGCAAAAATGCCGGCTTCTCATCAGTGCGACTGTTTTGCTGTGAAGTTCCAAAATTTTCCTAGGTCCTGGGGACAATCTGGGTTTTGAGCCCCGGTCTGAAGGTGTTAATAGTTTACGAGAAAGAATTCGTTTAGACTGAAGCTAGTTTCGACAATTTATCCCATGAGGGAACAATAAGATGAATTTGAATCGTTCAAACACGAACTTCTTCCCTAAATTCGATCGTGAAAATGTTCGTTTGTAAAGGGACTAGTTGTTACAGTAGAGATATCAAGAAAAACAACCCTGAAATGAAACACAACCGGTGTAAAACTTGCAGACCTACCAGCATGTTCAGGCAGCTTTTTCACCAAATCAAAGAAAGTTGGGTTCGATATTTGGAAGAATTTATTAAATTTAATGCCCTTCCCAACGGTAACCTCAGATTGAAAAAACTTACTGAGTTGATTACAATAGTTAGGTACAGTAATTTTAGTGACAGGACGTCGAAATCACGAAAAGAATCTTGTGAAATAAGGATTACCTCAGCCCGAATCGTGACGTTGGGTGGCGGCATGTAGGACACTTCCTTCTGTTTACCTTGTTTGAAATCAGCTGGTCGCTCGCTCACAAGCGCGGGACACTCGGTCGCGCGCTCTGGTTGTCCACGTAGGACAAGGCGTTAGTGTGGAGGTTCGAGAATCGAGAGGGGATATAATACAGACCATTAGCTAATGAATTATTACTCTAGAGAATTCTACTGATAGCAAAACAACAATCAATTAAAATCATGGACGGAAAACTTTTGAAAAATGCATAACACGCCAGGACAACAGTGAGGATCAGTAAAAAACTATGTATAAACTAATCGAACTAGATAACACAAAATTCCCTAGAACAGTAAGATTGTATAAAAATAAAATACAAAAATTATATATACATTTGATAGATTTTTGGAGGTGCAAGCAAAAATGCATAATTTTATTCTGAATGACTTCTGATTGCATAACCAAGAAGGTTAAAAATAGAAAATTAAAATAATCAAATCATACACCTATGTACAGACTAATAATAAATTCAAACAAATGGGTGCTGAAGCATGGAGGAAGCCATATCAAAGTAAATAATACAAAAAGAACAATTTCAGGGGACATTCTCTTTTCAACAGTCACGATTAACCTTTTGTTGGACGGAGTCAGTTTTTTCAAATATCACAAAAGCACCTGATTGGCGATTAATCAGAGGCACATGCAGTCAAATACTGAAAGATGGACGTTTCGTAGAAAAACATTCTTAAACTAGGACAGTAAAATAAAATGAGAATTTCTACTAACTACATACATAAGATCAGGTAAATTCGATCATTGCAATTTACATCGCACTAAATCAGATCTGTTAGGTCCCTCAGATTAAAGTGAAGTATCAGTAGAGATACTGACACGATGAACGTCTTGTAATATTCATGGCTGCTTGCTCTGCTTCGATAAGCAGACGCCTCCCCTGTAAAATTAATCAATTACTACGTCAATTAATGGAGGCAGTCAGTTCATGGTGGGATACCAAGTGAATGAATGCAAGAGCACATCCTAAGTACGGTGGCCACTCTTCAGCTCTGAACGAATCCTATAACTTCCATTAATAGTTCCAAACTCATTTTCCAATGATAATTATATGAGTGCTAATACGAATAATTATGTAGTGCCAATAATTGTTTCCGAAGGGTATCAAACAGGAAATACACACGAAATTCCATGCTTCTAATCAATGTACACAAAGAATATAATTACGATTTTATACCATGGATTGCATTGGAGAATTTGTTAGGGGTAAACTTGATTTAAAACAGCCTGAAAAATTACAAGATGATTTGGGAGATGAAATTTAGCTGAGGATCTTCCTGCCTCATCTTTGACAGGTCACAACTCAGAAATATGGAGTTTGCACTACTGGGACTCAACTCTATTTTTCAAGCTGTTTCAGTTTTGCCTCAAGGGAAATTTTGAAACATGAATAACACAACAGATGATCAAACTACGATCCTGCAAGTGAGTGATTGTAGGACTTTAAAATTCTCTTCAGCAATGATGTTGTACTACACTGATATTAATATGCAATTCAACTCACCCATTTGGAATGTAATAGCGGGCGAAGACATCCTTCCATCGCCACCATTCGAGTAGGCCAGAACTCTCAAGTGATAACCTTTCCCAGGAGATAGATTATCAACGATAGACTCAAGTTGTCGACCAACAAGTACTATCGTATCATTGGCAGTGCTCATGTCCTGGTCCATTTCCCACACACGCACCTTCAATGATGAAAAAAATAAAAACAATCAAGTGTCTATTGAGTTAACCTTTTAGCGCCTGACTTTTAAATGCCCAGGCGGCTCCCAAGTCCTGGATTTTAAGGGCCCTTTCGGACTGAGACAACTCCCCTGTCCTGACTTATTTTACATTTTCGCACTCTTCTATTCCGCCTATCTTCAAAGAAGCATTACAGATTCAAAATTCGTTCAAATTCCACCAAATTTTGAGCTAATGTTTGTTAAAATGTATAGTATTAATTCATGTAAAAATATCCTGAATTTTTTCATATTCAACCGTTTTTCTAAACAGTTGAAGTTCCACAAATGAGGTGAGAATCAAAATATTCCAACTTGAACACAAACTTCGACTTGACCCAGGGAAAGGTAAGAAAAAAAAGTATATTCAACAAAATTCAACATCATTCAATCTTCCGGACATAGTTGGCACACAAGATAAAATAAATTAGAAGAATTACACTCTTGTTGGAAAGGACAAGCTTGCTGGAAGGAGAAATGTAAAACCTTCCTCCCCTGCCCGGAATTGTCAAATGTTCAATGTAAACAAAGTCCAAAGTCTTCCAACTACTGCTCAGAGTCCTAAAAACCATGAATGAAGGGAGGAAAAATGAATGGAGGGGCGTCATAACAAAACAAAAACGAAACTGGATGCATACGGAGCCCGGCAGGGAGGTGATCCAAGGTCAGTCCGCATATATGCAGACCCCGGCGCTAAAAGGTTAAATGGCTAATAACATGCATGAGTTCAATCTCACTACTACTCTACTATCTAATGATAATGTTTTCAACATGCATTGAGAAAACTCATTTGATATTTGATTTTCAATCATTTTTCTCAACACAAGTAAATTTTGAGGATAGATTGCTTGTTGGAAACATTAAAATGATATGTTTTTGCCTCTTTATAACATAGTGCAATAAATGGATGGTCATCAGATGGAGTCCGGTTTAATGTTTGAAATAAGCCTAAGAGTTCTCTCGTCACATCACAATTGACATTACTACATCATTTCCGATAATTTGCGTATTTTCTCTGCTCTCTGCTATTAAGTAAAAACTGCATCAGCACATCCTGACGATTAAGCTTTGGGAATCAATGCACTCTGAGTATTCTCATACCAACCAAATATATATCTAGGAGGTGAACTCTACTAGCTATATACGATATAGACAGTTGGTGTTATTCGACACAGAGGATTGTCCATCACAAAATGGAGGTACAAAAAAATTTTTCCAACCCTAATTTTCTATTCTTAGCTCATGAAATCTGGAGAAAAAATGACAAAAAACTAGAGTTTTCCCACACGTATTGACATTTTATTGCAAAAACTCTGGTTGCAAGCGTTCCAATTGAAAAAATGAGGTTATATTTGGAATTAGCGTTAAATTTTGCGCATATTAAACATCTATTTATTTACTTATTTTTTTACATTTTATTCTGGAAGAGGGATCAATGAAAAGTTAGTGTAAGAAAAAGGTGAAAACAAGCTACCAATAGAAAAGCGAGCTAAAAAAAGGGTGCCAGTTCGGTGTGCGTTCTATCGTCCCATTTCTGGTTCGGTATGCGTTCTATCGGGCCGTTTCTGGTTCTGTGTGCGTTCTATCGTTATTCGTTGCGTTCTTTTACCTTATGCATGGAAGTTCTTGATGTCTTCCAACAGGGCTAAGAACAGGTCAGGGCTGTCTGCACGATACATTCTCCAGCAGTAGTGATCGAGGTGTGACTGCAAGTGGTGCTGAGGAACGCCCCTCATTTTTTTCAGCAATTTAACCTTTGCATCCAACCACGATCTCTCTATGCTCTGCGTGTGAGCTCCATTTAGAGGATTCACGTATGATTGTTGGTGGTTCACTGTTTTGTGCACAAATCCGCGACTTGTAAGGCACCGATATGCAGCCCACTCGTCAGAATGTATTTGTGATCCGGCTTCACATTCTCGCTCAATTATTGGAAGAAGAGTGGCCTTGTCGCGACGGGCAACATAAAAATTTCTGCAGTCATTTCCTTGCTTTAATCCAAATACGAACATGAAGATGAGTTCTATAATTTGGCAAAGCGTTAAATTGCTGTTACAACGCCCGTTCAAGTCGGTGTAATGAAAAAAACTGTTCCCCGTCCTTACTGATCTCGTACATCACAGTAGGCATATCACATACAATTATCACAGTTATGAGGCTGACACGAACACCACGGGGTAACTGAAAGGCCCAGATACGCAGAAAAAGATAGGATTTGAGATTAGGAGATTGCATTGTCAACTTTGACCTGTGTACCGATCGCAGATAGGCAAAGAGAGGATAGAGCGTGACGGGACCCTCAGAACGCAGGAGGGTCATAGAACGCACACCGAACTGGCACCAAAAAAAGGACTCGTATTCATCACATCAAATAACGTAAAAACCGACAGGCTGAAGTTATTTCCCCCCACTCCTGAAACAGTTAATCCAAGAATTACATACTTGAGCCATCAAACAATGACTGGAAAACGATAATTTGGGGATATCTAGGTAGGACCTGCAATGTTGACCAATAATATGACAACTCTGATTCAACCAAAATGTTTTTCAATGTTTTTAAAAGATGTAAATTGCATCAGTGAATAAAGTTCTCACTATGTAAGTACTAAAAATTACCAACGTAATCCACGTTTTACTACCTTGAATCCAAGAAGCGGTTCTTCCTCAGATGTGGGCTGTACATAACGCCAAGTAACACGAACTGTGGATGGGTTTATTCCATAAACCTCTACGGAAGAAGGTGGTTTCTGTGGTGCTTTTCTGTAGGTTTGTTCTGGAAAATAAAATAAACACTGCAAGCGTCTACTGAGGTTGGGAGAGTTGTGGAATAACTACACAGAAAACGTCACTATTTTCTACTGTTTTTCAAGGAAAACCTTTTTCTCAGACAACCCACATCGTTATTGGGTTAGTTAGATATACATACGTACCTAATAATCATACTTAGCACTTCATTTCAGTAAAGAGAAGACAGGAAAAAATGAGGGTAATTTAAATACTTTTGGAACAATGAAAATCTTAATCGGAAAAAATATAAAAGGTGGGCCTTCAACATGACATGTTGAAGACCCACCTTTTATATTGTGACGATCTCGGTCCAAGTAGGTCTGGGTGTTTGAATTAATCACACGGACGAGAGGGGAATCGGTTTTTGACACTGTATTGATCGTCAGTCCAAATAAGAATGAGGCCTCTTGCGACTTACAAAATCATGCTTTTACATATTTCTGCACTCCTTGCACTTCATATAATTTTGGAAGGGGACTGGCCTACTTTCGCGTTCGGGGTTGACAGCAACCTTATCAACCGCTGTCAGCACCACCACCCTTCATCCATGTCCCAGCTGTGGTCGCTGCGTGGACACTGGCAGCGGTGGTTGAGGGCTCATGACAAACAGAATCGGATGATGTAGTTTATAGAGGAGATGAAAACATAATAAGATATTCGGATTTAGACTGGGCTGGCTCTACAGAAGATCGCAGATCATCTTCAGGTTCTCCTAAATCTAACTAGAAGGATCAATAATTTTGAAAAGGCTGCCTGAAACTTGGGAGTTATAATCAAGCTGCAATAAGTTTTATGAGGGGAAATATTGTAAAATCCCATTCAAAGCACATTTTCAAGTAATAGGATAATCTCTTAAAAGGAATTGATGGTGAGGTATCGCTGCTAGATGATGTTACATTTCTGGAAGAACCAGGCAAAAACAGGACATTTGACTGCATAAAGTCCTCACTACTAGAAGGCTAACCTCCGAGTCAATTTAGCCTAATGTGAATTCGCAAAATACGCGATTAGCTTCCTTGGACATGCTGTTGACACAGATGAATTGCATCCCACTGAGGGGCATGTCGATGCCATAGCCTAAGCCCCCAGCAAATGCAACCATGCTGAAGTCATCCCTGGGAATGTTGACATTCCACATCAAATGTATCCCTAATGCTGCCGACATTTTGGACCCATTTTACTGTCTGTTGAAGAAAGGAGTTAAATGGCGATGGGACCAAAAAACTCAACAATTAATTGATGAGGTTAACAAAATGCTGAAGTCCCAACCAGTCCCCCGTTTTGACGCTAAGCTAATTATTAAATTGGTGGTCGACGCATCAGCCATTGCTGCTGGAGCAGTTCTGATGCAGACTCACCCTCATGGAATCGATTGTACCATAGCGTACGTATCCAAGCAGTTACAGAAATGCAACAGCGATGCGCTCAGATCGAACATGAAGCATTCGCAAGAATCTTTGGAACGTAGAGATTCAGATACCTGTATGGGCACCAATTCATCCTGGTAACTGACCACCAACCACTAATGTATATATTTGATGAAAACAAGAGAATCCCATTTATGCCACCTCCAACGTTGGGCATATACTCGTACTCTATACAGTTACGAATACAAAATAAAATGTGTTCCATCTGCTGAAAATGTCGTTGACTCCCTAAGTTGTATCCAGATCGAAACTGGGGCTGAAGAGCCTGAGAAAAGCAAGCTTTCTTACCTCTAGAACGTCAAAGAGGGAAATCCAAACAAATTAAAATGGGAACTGATAAGCCAAGTCACGAGAGATGATCCAATTCTATCAAAAGTTATCTTGGCAGTCACACACAGCGCCCTAATGATTGGTGAGCAGTTCAAACCATACACCAGTACCAGTACCAGATACAAGGACGGGAACAGAATGTCAAATTTACAGAGGATGAACCTGTTTGGCTCAGGGACTGTAGGGACCCGCTTCGTCCAACATGGGTTTCTGCTACTATCAAGAAAGCTCAGATATATGAAGCTGACGTGAACAATAGGACCTAGACCCATGCCCATGCTTGGACTTGAACCAGCTCCAAGTGACGCACACTTCCCGAGACTCCTCGCAAGAACTGAGTTCTCCTGAGCTGGCTGAGAGCTTGTCCTCAATCCAGAACTGAAGACTACAACAGAAGTCTCCAGAGCATCACGAGGTCCCTCTACCAGAGTCGCCCCCATCTCAGATTTCCATCCCCAAAATCTTCTCTAGTTCTTCATCAACTGCAACCCTCTGATGAAAATCCCAGACGAAGATTTCCTTGAAGGATTTCAGGTGCCATATTAATTTAATATTTTCATTTACTGGCAGTTCCTAATATTTTTAGTTTCTCGATTTGAGAGGGGTGCTTTTATTTTTAAGGGGAGAAATTGTTATGAGTGATGAATCATGAAAATATACATGATAAGGAGTAGAATGTTATAAGAAATAAAAGTGATTATTTTTCCCGTCCCTCTCCCTTCAACCTCCCACAGGTGAGACTAGGATACAACACGTCCTTTAATATAGGTAATAAAATACTGACAATAGACGATAGAATAACACTACTAACTTTAGTTCTAGGGTACATGACGACCACTGAAATGGATTTTACCTAAATATCTTTCACTCTCCGGACCTTCTCCTGCGGTATTGTACGCCATGACCTTCACGAAGTAGTAAGTATTCGGCTGCAATCCAACGATAAGGGACCATGGTCGAATGGTTCTGCTCAAATAATACACGGAATCTTCTTCCCTGTTGTTTTGTTTCCAATATTTCAACTGTAACAGATCACAACATTGGTAATGATGGTAAAAAACGCTGCAAATTATTACACAACGGTTTATTATTTTTATATAGATAACTCGTCTACAAAATCACCAACCATCCAATATAAAGAGAAAAAGAAAAAAAAATCAAAAAAAAAAAAAAAAAAAAAATCAAAAAATCAAAATCACAAACCATCGATCGCATTTCGGTCAGCTCTAATTTGAACGGAGATTAGGCCTCTTTTGCGATTCACACTCGTGTTTTGATTTATATATATATATATTTCAATATAAACCTTTAAATTTTCGTAGGGAGCGAACGGTTTGTCCTACAGAGCTCCGCGTGGTCTCAAAAAATTCTAAAAATTCTATAGAATCATAAATTGAAGGAAAAACAATACCTTCATATCGAAATTTTTTGAGTTAGGGCGTTTTCAAAATTTCAAAATTGATTTTGGAACCCTTAGGAGTGACCTACATCAACCAAAATCTTCGGGGCACAACTAGACCCCAAATGGAGCCTACATACCAAATTTCATCAAAATCGGTCAATGCTAAGTGGCAAAAGTGCCGCGTACGGCGTACGGCGGACGGACGGCCAAATTTTTATTCGATTTTTGGATTCTACGTACCTTGAAACGTAAACCATCAAATTTTGAGGGGGTGTTAGAATTTTTTTTTTCTTGGTCGATTCCAAAGGTTCATTATTGAAAATAATAAACCAAAAGGTATTTGTTTCACATATTTTTTTAAATTAAGTAAATAAATTCTTGAAATATTCAGCCACACTTTCCAGTGATAAGCCGATTTTACTTCCGAGTCTACCTCAGAGGATTGTTTTCACTTTTCAAGGTTACAAAAAATTGTTCTCAAAATAAAAATTTCCGCGTTTTACGTTTGGGACCTTTCTGAACAATTTTGGTTTCGTGTCTGTCTATCTGTCATGAAATCCACGTAACGAGCACAACTGTGAGATTTGGATGTATTTTGGTTGGGTTGTAGATGGTCCCCTATTAAAATAATCGCCCCCAGATTGATAGTAGTCTCTGCGCATGAGGAAACGTAAAAACCTTGTATCGACTATAACATCAAGAGTTTCTGTTCAATTTTTCTCAAGGGATTCTCAAGGGTTGTATGGTTGATACTGTATGGGAGACCAGCTCTAGTAGTAGTTGTCTTGATATTGTACAGTCTACCCACCTTTCGTCTCTCCTCCCTTCCCGTTTGATTTATGTCTTCTTATGTATATAGCGTCATCAAATACCTTTACATTTGTCCTCTGTCTACCTTTACTTATTATAACACCGTTCCCAAAACAAGTATAAATGGAAGATAAAATAGTTAAGGTAAATAATTACCCTGTGTCCAATGAGTTTTCCTCTAGCGATTTCTCGAGATTGATCGATTGGGTTCCATGTTACATTGAGGCACGTAGAGTTGAATTTGCGAGCAATCACAAGCTGAGGCGCTGCTTGAGGCATGTCTTCAGCAGAATAAATAACAGTCACATTGGATTCAGGACCATAGCCATTGTCATTTGCAGCCTGAAAAAAACATCATTCTTCAGAACAAAATGTTTCATGTAAACGCTCTATATCTTCAAGTAGATACTCTAGAACTCACTTACTACTTTCATAGTAGTTTGATTATTTCTGATGACAAATCTCGTTACCGCTTCCAAATGGCATTACTTAGATAATAAATTCTCAATGGTTAGAAGAAGGAGGAAAGAAAACGGAAGGAAGAGGCCTCATATGTTGAAAGGGTAACTTACAGTGGTATAATGGTACATGGACCCTCCTCCATTAGAGGGTCCATGTACCCAAAGGTTTTGGAGCCTAAAGAGTAGTGGAGAAGGGTTCACCTCATAATATCTTAGGGACTTCTCCATGCATGAATTGAAAAACTATACATGGGAAGTGCTCAAAACTAGTAAAATGAAACAGTTCAGTCAAATAGAAAATTCCACCTTGATCGTCAAGGGTAGAAGGTTTTTTCATCACTAGAAAAATATACCAGTCGCAATAAATAAAACGACTTACTTGTATTTTAACATCATATTTCGTGTAGAAATTATCCAAGGATATCCTGATTACTGCAACTCCGATGTTCCCCATTTCCTTGTATACTTCTGTTTGGAACTCCGTCTCTGTAGGATTGTGCCGACGATAGAATACCTTGTAGTATATGCCAGGTCCATTTTGGTGTTCAGGTGGAAGAGGCTACAAAAATAAATCATAATGAATGGGAATCTACCTACCATCAATATAAAGCTGTGATACACGAATGAACAATTTCTCAAAATGAAAAAGCTCCATCACTAAGTTCAAATATTCCGTACTTATTGAGGCAATAATACGGATAGGGGCAAAGTACCTAAGGGCAATCAGCTGCATGGGTTGTAAGTTGGCAAATTGTTCATCTACCCATCTAAAACCTATCCCAGACTCGCTTGATGGGCTCATGAAGTCTACTGTCACTCTCCTCTTCAAAGTTCAGCAGGTAGTTATTAAGTGTTCTTTGCTTGAAGCCTTGTCAACTCAGATTAGTTCTTTTTTGAAGGGTTTTATTCGTGACAGGCCATCCAGAGCTTGAGCTCGTTCAGCTGAGCTTGACCCATCTTCCCAATTACTTGATGTGGCGGAACTTATTATATTTCCCCTGGTACTAGGTCACCTGGAGTTAATGAGAGAGTTGCTTTTGAAAATTTTGCCCAACCTGTTCCAATTTCCGTGTGTGCCAGCCAAAACACTTCAAGTACTTGTCTATAGTGTTCCTAACAGATGGTTTGCAACAGGTGTTGGCCAGAGTCCACACTCGCATCACACCTAAGTAGGACAGTATGTCTGGCATAAGTAAATACGGTAAATTGTACTTCATCTGAGGACACCGAAGAGCCTTTGTGGATATGATGAACTTTTGTGGTGAAACTTGGTGGATATGATGAACCAGTAACCCTCTATCACCATGCTGTGGGATGCAGCAAGTTGCACTAGCCTCAATCAACTGTTGTACTTGTGTGAGGGAAGCTGCGAGGGACAACCTCACAATTACCATTCAGGCGCAATCATATCCCCTAGGACGATCTTGAAGTTGTTCCAGAGGAGAGCTCGTTTACTTGATCCAAGGAATCATAGGTCTCCTTTTCATCTTCCATGGGCACTTCTGATGGTGCATATTATAGTGCATAATCATAGTAAAGGTAATTGAAAAACTTATCTTTAAACCTGAGCTCGAAAAACCAATGGGTTTTTTTCGCGGATTTGGGTTCTGAATGGTCTAAAACGGATTAGTGTGTGGTTATTTTTTTTCTTCTGTCGAGTGCTGTCCAACTTTACCCCAGATCGATCGCATAAGGACGCCCAAGTCTTACTATGGGACGTCCTAAAAAATAGAAGTTAAAAAACTGATTTTTGAAAGATTGATTGGAAGAAAGGCCGGCCGGTCACTAGGTGACGATTATTTTCATTAGGTAGGACAATGGGGTATTTCGGTCAATTTTTTTAATTTTTTTTTTCAAAAGAGTATGGCTCAGGAATAACGGTAATCGGGTCTGTTCGTCGAGAAAATGTTTTTAAAAAATTAGAGAAGCTAAGGAAAGTTGAAGATTTGAATGGTGTGACGTAGCTAGCCAACTGTCTTTGAAAAAAGTATCCATGCACAGAGAAGCGATGAAACCCTTGGAGGACCTCTTGGATACTACAAAATAGTACTCACACACGCGCGCGGCGTAGTCCTTGCCTAGTGTGTGTGCATTTATAGCGGCCCGTCTTTTTCAAACGTGTGATCTCTTTAATTAATTTTTCTACCACATGTTATAGTATCATTGGGCTTAAAAGTTGTAGTATATAGGTTTTCAAGGGTGCTGAATCCAAATTTGAGGTCAAAAACCTGAATTTCCGACCCACCGAAATACCCCATTATTGTTGGTTATGAAAAAATTTCTTACCTCCCAGGTAATGATGAGATCTCCGATTTTTCCTCCACCCCCGCCAACTTTGTCAGGAGCCTTGTATGGTTTGTCACTCTGAGTACTATATTTAGGTGATGGAAGAGAAGGCACTCCAAGTCCAATAGCATTTCTGGCTTGAACCCTAAATTCGTACATGGAGAAGGGCGTCAATTGTTCCACTGAAGCCTCTTTCCTTCCAGTGTAGCGATTCACTTCATGGCTGATTACATCTGTTGTATAAAAGTTTAATAATAAACAAAAACAATTGTTGGAAAATGTGAATGTGCGTGGAAAGATAAGTTTTCGCAAAAAAATAAATAAATAAATAAAATAAAACAAATAAAACTTACTGTCGCTAATTAAGAACCAGTCTTTGCTCCACTGAGTGCGACCTGTAATAGCATAGTTGGTGATCTCTCTACCATGAGTAGCTCCATCAGTCCATTGGATAATAGCCTTTCTCTTACCGATTTGAGCAACTTGGACCCCACCTGAAATGATAGAACATACTAAAATATTGTTGCTGAGTGAAAAGAGCAAAGCACCAAACGTTAATGTGTCACAAATTGCGACCTGACCCCATCAATGCTAATTAGCATTAAAAGACTCATAACTTCCTTTTATCAAAATAACTTTTAGCGAATTTTCAATGAAAATGAAGCTATTGAAATGGCCTAAATTGTTTATGTATATAATATGTGTGTGTGTGTGTGTGAATCACTCCGGAATTTCAAGTTTTTTCCAAAATGTTCATAATACCAAACGAAATGATGAGTTCGTAAGCCAAGAATTTTAGACCAAATTCAAAAAAATAGGCAAAAAACGCGCTTTTAGGGGTTTTGAGAATTTTACCATCATAGTCTTGGTAAAATAATTATGGTATGATTCAGCACTGAATTTCTGATACAATTCCATTTCAAAGTACATATTCAAATACTTCAAAAATTGTAAATATATTAACAAAAACAATTTATAAATATAATGAAAACCTGCGCATATTCGTTGTACCCACAAATGCAATAACCAAGTGGGTACTCTATGGAATTTGTGGCGACGAGTATCAGCAAGAAAACGGTACTTGCTGATGATAGTTGGCAACTATTTTCGATTCTCGTTCGCTTATGCTTGCTCAGATTTAAGCGTGGTAACAATTTGGTGGTAATGAATGGTAACAGATTGCTTGAAAAAAAATTTCACCATTTTTGGAGCCGCTTTGTACAAACATCTGACTGGGGGGGGGGGGGGCGTTCATGTAACATCAACTGAAGGAATTCCTCACTTCCTACGGGGTCGCCACTATCTGTACAACCCCCAGGGTAACGGACAAGTGAAAAGGTACGATGGTATCATATGGAAGATGATAGAGCTAGCGCTCAAGAGTAAGAAGAACTAAGGAGAAGTAAGAACTTCCTCCTTTGGCACAATGGGAGGAAGTTCTGTCCATAGAACAGAACTCATTCGCCATTTCTTCCATTCGCTCCTGTGTACCTCAAGAGCAGCTTTCTAGCATGGAACTGGCTTTAGCCTTGGACCATCCAAAAACGTTACCCGGGAGGGGTAACGGGCGAGTGTCATGCAGAGGTCCACCCAATTCCTACTCTGCCAAAAAGCGCGGCTGAAGCATGCTCCACGTTTCTTGAATTTTAGCCAAAGGCTCTAAGCTGTATGGCGAGGCCCGAGTTTTTCATTAATGCTTCTCAAATGGGGACTCAATATCATCCTGGTTGCTGAACCCTGGACCCATATGGCTCAAGAAATTGATTCAGAGCTCCAAGTTTGAGCTCCTTGAGGAGAACCACAATGGGGTATTTCGGTGGGTCGGAAATTCAGGTTTTTGACCTCAAATTTGGATTCAGCACCCTTGAAAACCTATATACTCCAACTTTAAGCCCAATGATACTATAACATGTGGTAGAAAAATTCATTAAAGAGATCACACGTTTGAAAAATAGGCGGGCCTCCCTTAACGCACACACTTATGCCGCGCGCGCGTGTGTGAGTAGTATTTTGTAGTATCCAAGAGGTCCTCCAAGGGTTTCATCTCTTCTCGGTGCATGGATACTTTTTTCAAAGACAGTTGGCTAGCTACGTCACACCATTCAAATCTTCAACTTTCCTTAGCTTCTCTGATTTTTTAAAAACATTTTCTCGACAAACAGACCAGATTACCATTATTCCTGAGCCATACTCTTTTGAAAATTTTTTTTTAGAAAATTGACTGAAATACCCCATTATGCCCATATAAGATATTTCGATGGATGGGATTACTACCGTCTCCACTCACCACCTTGCTTCAACAGAAGAGGATTCAGAAATAGACGGACGTTCGACACTATACAGTCAATCACCCCCATGATACACTGGAACCTGGATAACAAGAAGTATCTTCCCTATTGCAAGAAGCTTTTGAGGGAATAGTAGAAGAGGACGCACTTTCTCTTTCGAGCCTGAAGAAGGCCTTCCCGCCACTGGAAAGAAGTTCGAGAGAGAGGCGGCCGTTGTCCTGGCTATTTGGAGGACAACGTAAAATCCTCAGGGTGATTGAGCCGACTTTATTATGAACGAGCCTATTCTACCAAACAAGATTGACTTACGAGTTACTCTGATATTTAATTTATTTCTTGTTTATAGCATTGTTCTGAATAATAAAATCTTTCTTCCATGTAATTATCTCTATTTCTTTACAAGACCTACATCGTTATGAAGTACATGCAACAATGTTTTCCCAAATATTCAGTTAGAATATAATTCAATTGTAACCTATCGCTTACCAACTGGCCCAGGAGGCCCCTCAATAGTGACCGTTGTCTTTGTTTTAACATGACCGACTGCACTCTTCACATTACACTCGTATTCTCCAGCATCTGCAAAGGTTACGTTTCGTATCTCCAAATGACCACCTTCAATTTTCTGCAAATAAGCACATTCATAAGCACACTACGTCACTTGACAGACGAGATGACAGGACTGATACGTATCTTTGGACACACATCAGTGTTTTATTTCCTACTTGGGGAAAAAAACTTCAAGTGAAACAACTCGGATAGCAAAATTAATTGTAGAACGTATTGAGAATAGGAAGAATCTACTATGAGGTCAAGTTTAGAAAAAAACTATAGTTTACAGAAAAAAAGAACATTGCAAAGTTTTTACCAAGTTACAAACCATTAATTAAAATAATTCAAGTTCTTGTGAATAGAATATCATGATCATATCACGCTTTATTATTGATAAACAGATACTTTAATAAAGTTGAGTAGAACGTTGTCTATCTCCACGAAAATAATGAGTTACAAGTTAAATCGATTTCGATGGTTAGGTCATCATCAGTAACAAACAATAAAGTTATTTATCAGTGACAAACAATAAAGTTATTGTTTGTAACTGATGATGACCTGACCGTCGAAATCGATCATCAGTAACAAACAATAAAGCTATTTATCATTAACAAACAATAAAGTTATTGTTTGTTACTGATGATGATCTAACCGTCGAAATCGATCATCAGTAACAAACAATAAAGCTATTTATCATTAACAAACAATAAAGTTATTGTTTGTAACTGATGATGACCTAACCGTCGAAATCGATCATCAGTAACAAACAATAAAGTTATTTATCAGTGACAAACAATAAAGTTATTTTTTGTAACTGATGATGACCTAACCGTCGAAATCGATCATCAGTAACAAACAATAAAGCTATTTATCATTAACAAACAATAAAGTTATTGTTTGTAACTGATGATGACCTAACCGTCGAAATCGATCATCAGTAACAAACAATAAAGCTATTTATCATTAACAAACAATAAAGCTATTTATCATTAACAAACAATAAAGTTATTGTTTGTAACTGATGATGACCTAACCGTCGAAATCGATCATCAGTAACAAACAATAAAGTTATTTATCAGTGACAAACAATAAAGTTATTTTTTGTAACTGATGATGACCTAACCGTCGAAATCGATCATCAGTAACAAACAATAAAGCTATTTATCATTAACAAACAATAAAGTTATTGTTTGTAACTGATGATGACCTAACCGTCGAAATCGATCATCAGTAACAAACAATAAAGCCATTTATCATTAACAAACAATAAAGTTATTGTTTGTAACTGATGATGACCTAACCGTCGAAATCGATCATCAGTAACAAACAATAAAGTTATTTATCATTAACAAACAATAAAGTTATTGTTTGTTACTGATGATGATCTAACCGTCAAAATCGATTTAACTTGTAACTCATTATTTTCGTGGAAATAGACAACGTTCTACTCAACTCCGTTTTTATTAAAATGGTTTTCCACAATCTCGTCACGAGTGATTTTATTCGTATCAGATACTTTAATCTTGTGCAAAATTGATATGTAAGCACTAGTATTTTTATTGTTTGATAATTTTTCAACAAGAAGCCAAGAGTCTGGTTGAAATCAATAAATTTCCCAAGAAGAGTATGAGACTTACAATATTGTGGTAGAGAGTAGCGAATGATACAAGTGTCATCGAATTATGGGACCAGACGTAAGCAACATCCAAAATATCTTCAGTGTATGCTCTACAATGTAAATAAATGTTGCTTCCAATGGTAGTGACGATCTTTGGTGTTAATTCTTCAACCAGCGATGGTCCTCCTAAAAGGATAAAATAGACGTAAAATGGGTTTATAGTACATCAATCACTGAATAAAAAAAAGTTTCGAATCTCAATAAATACTGCGCCCAAAAGATCCTTCTTCAGGCCACTTTAGAAGAAGTTAAACTATCAAAATAATTAGGTACTTGGTTTTATAGGCAGTGATACCCCACATTTACGTTCTGCCGGATAAATGGGACGTTTTTCTTCCTAGTGCAGTAAATGATCTAAGCGGAAATTACTTCCCAATCAGTGAGGAAACACACTATCAATGGAGAAACCCAGATGCATCAGTGGGCTATTGTCAATGGGGTATTTCAGTCAATTTTTTTAATTTTTTTTTTTTTTCAAAAGAGTATGGCTCAGGAATAACGGTAATCGGGTCTGTTTGTCGAGAAAATGTTTTTAAAAAATCAGAGAAGCTAAGGAAAGTTGAAGATTTGAACGGTGTGACGTAGCTAGCCAACTGTCTTTGAAAAAAGTATCCATGCACAGAGAAGCGATGAAACCCTTGGAGGACCTCTTGGATACTACAAAATACTACTCACACACGCACGCTGCATAAGTGTGTGTTTGTTAAGGGAGGCCCGCCTTTTTTTCAAACGTGTGATCTCTTTATTTTTCTACCACATGTTATAGTATCATTGGGCTTAAAGTTGGAGTATATAGGTTTTCAAGGGTGCTGAATCCAAATTTGAGGTCAAAAACCTGAATTTTCGACCCACCGAAATACCCCATTGTCCAAAAAGCAGTAAGAAGATCTTATCACCATTAGGCTATAATATAAGTGAAATATTATTGGTAGTGTACACATACTCAAAACAATTAGTCTTCCTCTGCTTTCATCAGAACCGTAGTCATTAGAGGCATGACATGTGTACAAGCCTTCATCATCTCTCGATACAGGAGAAATCACCATATTACCATTTTCCAATATTCTTCTCCTTCCACCGGCGCCTGTAATACAGAGAACCATTTTGGTGGTAACAATTCAAACTATGAATGATAGACAAAAATTAGGACCTCAATACATTGAAAATTTAGGTACGTAACCCTTTGATAATAACGTAAACCACACTGAGTCTTCTAAAACCTAGCAATGTGAATAAACAAGCGAGGAAAATTATGCAACCATCATTTATCATTTCAACCGCCAAAACAGCAATTGATCAGTCTAAGTTCCAATAGGTTCAGTGAGAAGCTTCATGAAATCAATCTTCACGATTAAAAAACGTCTGCCAAGTGGGTGTGTCACATAGCTTCCTCGTATCCATAACCCGATTATATAGATGATCCGATGCATAGTATTTAATCTCAAAGCACCAATCTCTAAGTACTCTACCCTCATAGGGGACCATCTACACGCTAATCTGGACAATCCTAGAAAATTTCATCAAATTCGGATGAAAAATCTAAATGTTATGGCTGTTACAAGGATTTTACGTATGCGCATGCGCAGTGGCTACTATCAGTCCGAAGGTAATGATTTTCATAGGGGACCATCTAAATACTAATTTGTAACATCCCTGAAAATGTCATTGAAATCGGATGGAAATTGTAGAAGTTATGGCCGTTACAAGGAATTTACGTTTGCGCATGCGCAGCGGCTACTATCAGTCCGGGGGTGATGATCTTCATTGGGGACCATCTACAACCTAATCCGCATAATCCCTGAAAATTTCATCAAAATCGGGTAGAAAATGTGGAAATTATGGCTGTTATTTTTTTTTTTTTTTTTTTTTTTTTTTTCAAACTCCCCTCAAAGACAAAATGTCTTTTTTGACGGAGGGGGCACGCCATAAATGAAAATAAATAAATAAATCAAATATAATGGGGAGGACGCCCAGGACTCACCCGACGCCGGCCCTAGGGATGAGGGAAGATGAGGAAGGTGGGGGTGGGAGGGAAGGATGAAGGGAAGTGCCTCTGTAAAACGACCACCAGTTCAAATACGAGCCGAGCAGGACACGGGTGGTGATACCACGGAGTACGCCTACCGAGATGCCCAACTCGCGCAACTCCGTGGCACTTTTCCCGCACCACACCCCGCGCCATGACAAGGCTGCAGCCATCACCCTGATGTTGTTGGGTGCCACTCCTTTTAGCTCCGACACCGCTTGCCGTAAATCATCTCTATCATACTTTCTTATCTTAGCCCGCCAAGTCTGCTCCATGTCCAAGCTGCCATTGACAACTTGGACATCCAGGATAATGCAAGACTGGTCGGGCTTGACGGCAACGATGTCGGGCTTCTTACCCTGGTCACTTGGCATGTGATACAATCTCTCCCTCTCAACATCCCAGCCACTAGATGACAAAGCACCTGCTATCTGCTTGGCGACCGCATCATGACGTAGAATGCGGCCCCCATGAGTCCGAGGACACTGCTGCACTACATGATAAAGATGTTCATTTCCACTCCGACAGGCACGGCAAAGGGGTAGGGTTGTCCCGCGACTACCTCTCGAACACCGTACCGCAGTTGACAGAGTTGCCATGCGGACGGCGTGAAAGTGTCGGTAGTCACGGGCCCCAATGCCCTCCGAAGCCCAATCTACCCATTGGGATGAGACAAGGCTTTCGGAGCACTGTCGGAGTTCTTTACCATCTACTGACTCATGCAGGGCAGCAGCAAACTCAGCAGACGAACTGGGTTTTGGAGCAGATGGTGTTGCTCGGTCGCACCATGCTAACTGCTGCCTGACAAAATCAAGATCAGCAGCCGCACGGGCGACCTCCCAGCTCGACCCTTGAAGGGCTAGCAGGCGCTGGCGGCGCAGAGAAGGGATGCTTGCTGAGAGAGACACAATACCAAGCCCACCGGATTTGACCGGTGCGTGAAAATAGGCACTTGGGACACCAGGTGGGAACCTCAGCCAAGAGCGCACAGCAGAGCGGATTTCTCGATCTAATTCTTGCAGCCTCCCCGCCGTAAGCCTGCCAAAGACTAACCCATAGGTCAGCTTTGGCAGTAAGTACGCGCGGAGGAGGCGCAGCTTCTGCTGTGGCTTCAATGGAGCCTTGGTAACGCGAGCTAGCGCTCTACCAAGGTCCACACGGCTGGTAGTAATGGTGGCCACCCCCATGAAGTCGACTCCAAGGTACCGCCAAACCTCCAGCACGGATCGAGATGGAATGGAGGATTGTCCTACGACAAAACCCCCATCCACAACTTTCACCTTATGCTGGCGACCTGACGGGACCAAGGAGACCGACCCACACTTATCGGGGTTAACCACGAGTCCACACCTGGCTAGCTGCTTAGCAAATGCATTGAGGGCGATCTGCAAGCCCTCACGGGTTTCTGCGAGTAGGATAACATCATCAGCAAAAGCCAATGCTCCTACTCGCACCCCAGGGGCGAGATCAAACCCTACTTCAGTAGGCAGCTTACCCAAGGCCGTATCCACGACCAGGTTGAAGAGGAGTGGCGATAGGGGATCCCCCTGGCGTACCCCACGCCCGATCCGTATATCCCTTGATACCTCGCCCCCTGCCTCGAGGACCGTCACGCCTTCATGGTACAGACAGGCCACATACTCAATTAATCGAGATGGGGCCCCGACACCACGAAGGCAATCGGTCAGGGCAAGGTGACTGACTGTGTCAAAGGCCTTAGCGACGTCCAGAGCGGCGAGATGGAGTTGCCGGCGTTTAATACGGGCCAGCGAGATGACAGTTTGGAGAACTGTAAGGTTCTCCGCTGTGCCATCCGCTGGCCGAAACGCTCTCTGGACGTCACCAATGACACCAGCCACCTGGAGGCGAGATGCCAGTACTTTTTGGAAGTGGCGGAAGACTACCGAGGACACTGAAATCGGTCGATAGCCTCCAGGCCCACTTCCCCCTTTCTTGGGAATAAACACGGTTCGGGTACGGGTTAACGCTTTCGGGGGTCTTCCCGCAAGCATGAGCAGGTTGAGGATGAGCAGCTTAATCGTATTTGGTGCTTTATTCCAGCGACGGGCAGAAACACCATCCGGTCCAGCGGATGTGGAGTTCTTGACACGGCACTTGTGTGCCTCGTCAAGTAGCACCGGCGAGCACAAGATGCTGCGTAAGGAATCCCTGGTGGAGACTGGGGGAACCACTTGCTCCCCAGGGTTGTGGCTGGGAGCACTCAAAAGTGGCTCCCAGAAATCCACAAACTCCTGAAGAGGGGGCTGAACTTGATCTTCCCCAGGCTCCTCCAGTACCTCCGCAGCTACACGTGCCGGATGCTTCCTCCACAAACTCTGAACCCGGTGGTATTCCCGCCGTCTTGCTTGCTTAGCTGCTCTGCGACCTCCACGCAACACCACTCTGGGAGGAGGTCCCCCCTGGTGCTGCGTCACGGTCGCATCCCCAACCCGTGGGAAGATTCTCCCTAAATAGGCTGCAACCTCGTCCTCCAGGTTGTCCAGCCCTTCAGCAGCCCGCCTCGCCAGATCCTGCAGGTAGGTGCTTTCATAGCCTTCAATACGACCTACCTGCCCCCCGAGCCTCAAGACTTCGGTCTTCAAATCGGCAAGAAGACCGGAGGTCCCAGGGGAGGGATACTGAATGGCAGACTGCTGGTCCACGCCAGCAATAGGAGATGCGGGAGAAGCCCCACCGCTATTTGCCAGGATAGCTTCCTGGACAAGCTGCTTATAGTGGGGCTTCAGGCGGAGGTTCTTGATGGCAATGACTGTGCGCATGGGAAAACGTTCGCTTAAGTAAACATTTATATTACGTACCCCATTGCGCACAGCCACCACCTCATCTGCCGCCATCCTGCGCAAATCCTCGGAAGCATACCTAGGCTGCACTCGTTCAACATTAATCTCTTCATTAGCAGCAACAGGATGCTTCCGTCTGACGTGGACACCAAGGCCAGACCTGGAGGTGAATGCCCGCTCACAATGGGCACACTGGTGGTCTAAAGAGGCAGTGGAAGAGGAAGAGGGTAAGGATGATGAGGAAGAAGAGGAGGGAGAGGATGGCCGACGCCCCTGCCTGGGGCGCCTCTGAGCGCCTCCCCTAGAACCCCGCGAGCCAATGGGCTGGCGGGGGTTATGAGGCTGGTGTGTATTATTATTCATAACTGGGGAAGCGCGGGATTTAAGGGTCAGGGAACCCATTGACAGGGGTCCCCTCCCTAATCGCCAGAGGGTCATTCAGCCACCCCTGGAACTTCAAGAGGGGTCCACCAGGGAAACCTAATGGGGCCACCTCTGTTCATCCCAGGGGGCCCGGGTTGCGCGACGGGGACGCATGACCATGACTTGGGTAGGGATAAGAAGGGCTCCGAAGAGATAAAAACACCCTCTATTACCCTACCCCAGCAACCCAAAAAATTCCCAGGAAATTCACGTTTGCGCATGCGCAGTGGCTACTATCAATCCGAAGGTGATGATTTTCATAGGGGACCATCTAAATACTAGTTTGTAACATCCCTGAAAATTTCATCTAAATCGGATGGAAAATGTAGAAGTTATGGCCGTTACAAGGGATTCACGTTTGCGCATGCGCAGTCGCTTCTATCAGTCCGAGGATGATGATTTTCATAGGGGACCGTCTACTCACCAACCCGCACAATCCCTGGAAATTTCATTGACATCAGACAATAACTTCGTATAGTTATGCGCGTTACAAGGAATTCATGACAGACGGACAGACACACAGACACGGAACCAAAATTGTTCAGAAAGGTCTAAAACGCAAAACGCGAGTGAAAATTTTGATTTTGGAGAACTTTTTTTTTCGTCCTTGAAAAGTGAAAACAAAGCTTTCGCTACCTTGGTAGACTCGGAAGCAACAAGTATACATGACATGTTCCCCTAGGAGATAGAAAGTTCGAACAAAACAAGAATGTGATACCATTATAGTCAATGATTGGGCTTCACTATTTCATGAGGTAATGCGCAATTTTGTGAGCTTCGTCTTATTTTTCAGGGATCCTACTATTTGATATCAGCATCGTTTTACCTAAAACTATTTCGTCTTTCTTCCATGTAAACTTGGGTCTAGGTGCTGCCTCTGGATTACAAACAATGGTTACATTTCCTCCTTCACCAGCATACGTCTCAGGCTCCAGAGGGTGCTTCTTGAAATCTGGTCGAAGAGCTAAAAACAGAAGCAGACATATCTTAAAGAAAAATAAAGAAAAAAAGAAACATTAAAAGAGATCATTCTATTTTTTGTTGGTGAAAAGAAATTTTGAAGGCTATTTCAACGGACAGAAACAACTTACAAAGAACCCTAAGCTGGGCAGATGAATATTTAGTCTTCAGAATATTCCTCGCACGACATTGATACATTGCTGGGTCACGATTTGGGTCCAAATGCTTAATTGTCAGAACATTGTCTTGGATTAAGTACCTATCACGGTCCTCAGGAGGCAGTTTTTCGATCTGAAATTGGTTTGTTCTCGGTTCAACAATATGTAAGGGTTGAAGATTCCTGAGTTATGATAATAAATTATAACATAAGCAGAAACATCCGTGTTTAATTATCATCCGTGTTTCGATGTTTTTTTTTGTTCATAATGAGACCAACTCTTACCTCCAACAGTTCACCATCTCTGAACCAACTGTAAGTGACATCGGGTATTCCAAACGCTTCGCATGTCCATGTAAGAGTAGCCTGGTTGTCCATATGTTTGTCAGCTAGAGGAATTGTGAAGTTAGGTTCAGCTGAAAATGAGAGCATACAATTAATAGAATATCCAGATAACTAACATGTTTTGAGCCAATATGTTAACAACTAAATATACTTTTCAACGAGAATTCCGAATAATACAGACAGTTATAGACAGGTAGGAGAGCTCTTGAGTAATTGATTCTAGTAACCAATCCTTGTAAGTTCAAAAAGAATTTCAATTATCATTATTTATATTCCATTAATTACACTAGATTAAAAAATTTAGGGGTGGTCTGGCTGCCTCGTTCTTTCACCACTTTTCTTATGGTATTTGGTGCGCTGAATCCGAATCTGACGTCAGTTTTTTTTTTGTTTACGTCGGATTTTCAAGATATAGCTAGTTTTAAGATTTTTCTAGTTCTCACTTTTCTTCATTTTTTAGTGAAAACTCATCTTGCTCAAATCTCCTCAAAAAGTACTCAGACTTATAGGAAATTTCATGTAGAATCCGAATATGTACTTAGTTTTTAAGTAAAACTGTGTTAAACCCCCTATTTTCCACAAAACGTATCAAAAAACACCGGTTCTCACTTTTTTCTTCGGGTTTTCCCTTACATTTTGCCACTTGAAAAAAAAATTAAGGCTAAAAAAAATTTTCTCGGACCTTAACTTTGTAGGGGGGACACCCCAGAGGAGAATGAGACCAATCGCAGCCTCCTAAACCCATTAATATCGAAGGAATGAGCTTTTTCATGGCACTGAGATGAAAATTCACAAAAACCGTTAATTAGTTTTTCGAGACAAGTATGTGCGTTCCTAAATCTGGTTTCCTCAAATGGATTTTCCTTTCTTCTACATTTTTTATGCTTGTCACCTATTAAGAGTAAGATCGAAGGGGGAGTAAATCATAATTGGGAAACTCTTGTTTTGTTAAGTGATTTTAATTCAGTTTTACAAACGAAACACAATAAACTGCAGAAAAGTTAACGGTGTAAATCTGTTTCATGAAGGCTCAGATGAATCAAAAGTTGGTAAAATGTTTGGTTATTCCTCCACCTCAGAGGTTTCATCGCCGGCATCTATGTAGAGAAAACTTCGCCGCCTGAGGTAAATCTCTTTTTAAGGTCCAACAATAGTCCGCCATCATGTGAACTTCCCAATACCCTTTGTACCGTTATTCCATGGTTTTATATCTTGGTGGAACCTCTGAGGTGGAGGAATAACCAAACATTTTACCAACTTTTGATTCATCTGAGCCTTCATGAAACAGATTTACACCGTTAACTTTTCTGCAGTTTATTGTGTTTCGTTTGTAAAACTGAATTAAAATCACTTAACAAAACAAGAGTTTCCCAATTATGATTTACTCCCCCTTCGATCTTACTCTTAATAGGTGACAAGCATAAAAAATGTAGAAGAAAGGAAAATCCATTTGAGGAAACCAGATTTAGGAACGCACATACTTGTCTCGAAAAACTAATTAACGGTTTTTGTGAATTTTCATCTCAGTGCCATGAAAAAGCTCATTCCTTCGATATTAATGGATTTAGGAGGCTGCGATTGGTCTCATTCTCCTCTGGGGTGTCCCCCCTGCAAAGTAAAGGCCCGAGAAAATTTTTTTTAGCCTTAATTTTTTTTTCAAGTGGCAAAATGTAAGGGAAAACCCGAAGAAAAAACGCGAGAACCGGTGTTTTTTGATACGTTTTGTGGAAAATAGGGGGTTTAACACAGTTTTACTTAAAAACTAAGTACATATTCGGATTCTACATGAAATTTCCTATAAGTCTGAGTACTTTTTGAGGAGATTTGAGCAAGATGAGTTTTCACTAAAAAATGAAGAAAAGTGAGAACTAGAAAAATCTTAAAACTAGCTATATCTTGAAAATCCGACGTAAACAAAAAAAAACTGACGTCAGATTCGGATTCAGCGCACCAAAAACCATAATAAAAGTGGTGAAAGAACGAGGCAGCCAGACCACCCCTAAATTTTGTAATCTAGTGTTATTATTGCATCCATTGATGTATCATGTTTACTGGAAGTTCATCGTTAGTGCTGAGGAGTGATTGTGATGCATCGCGAATGGCAATTGTAGTAATTTGATTTCATATTATAATTACGATTCCTGTGAGCGAAATGGCAAATCCTCCTTTCAATACAGGGAATAGTAATTCTTAATGGGAAATGTTGGCAGCAGCTGCATCTTTATATAGTGTGCTCATAACGGTATAGGTCAGCATTGCTGAGGGAGTCCAATTATTTCTAGTGCATTCGATCTCTCTCTCTCTCTCTCTCTCTTGTACAGTACTTCGTTATATATGTTTTGTTTTTTAAATGTTTAAATAGATATATTGTATTTACTTTTGTTTTTGATCTAGGGTGCGCACGCAAGTCATATTGCAGTTGAATATATTTATTATTGAATATATATTATTGATTATTATTTGAAAATATTATATATTTCGAATATATTATTTATAAACATGAGTTTTGTTTTAACTACTTTATTTATACAAATGGCCAACTAGAGGTAGACGACATTTTCCATTGTTGAAATAATGTCTTCGTATGTTTTATTTTGAATTGTTGTGAAAAAGAAATAATAAACATTTATTATAATATTATTAATTTCTGCAATGTTCTTTCGATTCTGGTGAAATGTTTTGGGATCATGTAGGGTAGGGTCCGCTACACTTGAATACCTCTAAATATCAACAAATTGTCTAATTTTTCCCAAATTTGTTGGTCAGTTAGTTGTAGTTCTGATTATCTCCTATCGGAATATCAACCTACTCATGTCATGTATACAAGGAAACTATGTGCCCCACCCACTTGGCAGACTTTTTATTGTTATAGTGAGACTGAAGTAGTCACAATGCACGACATTGATTCAAGGGAATCAAGTAATTTGTCAATCTTTTTGGACACAAATGATTGAAAAATATCGTCACACTTGTGTAAATATAAACCTACCTTGGATGCTCAATGTCACACTGTTCTCAATGGAAGCTCGGCCATTCGACACCCGACAGCGATACTCTCCTTGATCTTCTACTTTGACTCTTGGAATAACAAGGACACGGTTGTAACTAGAGAAAATCGCATTCCGGGGTAGTTGAGCTCCTACTCTGGTCCAATTATAGGTAGGCACAGGGCTACAATCAAATGAAAGGTCATCAACCTGACTAAAGCTACACAAGAAATCGCAATCAGGGTATATTTCACGTAGTGAACAAACTAGAGATAGTCTTGGAAAAAGGATTTTGAAAAAATCAACATAGTGATCTGGATGACTTGAAACACAAAGTGGGATGTAAGTCATTACGTGAGGTGATAAACTATCAAGTAGCTGACATAATTCATAATAACGTAAAGGTATGTAGTAGAAAGTTTATAAAATTAACTAAACTTACTATCCAAATGAAACACATTCCAATCTGACATCTTTTCCTGCAGTCGGCGCCTCAGGGAAAGCTTTAGGAAAGTTGTTTGGGAATTTCAATTGTTGATAATTTGCTGCAAAGAAAAAATCATGTTCAGAGAAGGTCGAACAAAATAGAGGATAAAATTGACAACATTTTTAACCGATTGAAAAAAAATTCTTCAATAGGTCACAAAACCATAAAAATCAAATAATAATATAATTTGGTAGAGTCTTGTAAGTTGATTTAGGATTTTCAGAGTTCAATTACACCTAATTATTTTCAAGAAGTTAATCTCCTTCTCCAAATTATTCAACCTTTCAAGCAAAACAATTTAGAGCAGTTCGAGTGGTAAAATATTAATTTTTCTAATGACTTCATCGCTAATTAGCAAGTTATTCTAGATGTGAGGTGAGGAGATCAATGTTTCAGAATCAGGGTGAATAAATCTGTCAGAATAGATTGACAAATCATTGTGACACTCATCCTAAACGTCGCCATTATGCTTGTGGTAAAGCTATTTCAACGACGAGGGAATGAGAACAATGAACAATGCAAGTAACAGTTACTGTTAATTATTATTCCAATTCATATTCCCATGTAAACGTTAGGTAGATAACTACACCTAAAAATATACAGTTCACAAAGGTTTAACGTAAGCATTCAACCAAGATTTCAATTATAAACGGTGGTTACCATGTGGTTCTACTTTCACAGGGAAAAAGGGACCGTTTCGGCCAGTTTTTGACACATCTGACTGGACAGCACAGCTGTAATTTCCGACGTCGATGTTCTCCATGGACGAGAAGTACAATGCACCATCATAGGAGACAAATACTCTTTTATTTTCTTCAACGAAATTAGGGAAGTAATCACGGGCCCAATAGTACTTGACACCTAGAATGTAAATATAACAAAATTAGTACACAAACATACTCAACACAAGATACATAGAAGTAATGCCAAAGATCAAGTATTAGAATCAACAAGATGTATTTACTTGAATAATGCTGTGGAGGATCACAATTGATTACTTTCCCCCAGTTTTCCCTTCCACTCACTGGAGGCCTCTTCAAGTTGAACTCTCCTATGACACCAAAGGTCAATGTGACACTTTCCGACACAATTGAGCCGAACTCATTCGAGGCTTTGCAATGAAATTGACCTCGGTCGCCGACCTGAAAGGATTGAAAAGCTTGATTAACCTTCTGTAATGTCTCTTCTGGTTATGTCACAAAATTGTCACTGTGGGAACTTGAAGAGGTTTAACTGAACAACATTACAAGGATTTCAAAAATGGGTCATTTTCCTGGAAAGGTACAATCGGTATCTCAAGATTTCAGAAAACTTAAAGTTCGACTCAAGTTCTGCCAAAAATCAGGGATTAACCTCACACCATACTGATTGAATTTCGACGAAAGAACACACAGTGGGACGCTTAATTAATTAATTAAAAATTAAAGAAGAAAACCTATCGAAAGACACCAATTGGCGTGGTTTCCGCGTAAAGGAGAATACTCGGAACCCCATCTCCATGAGTAGCGAGAACTGGGAGTTATTCCAAAAATTGAACCAGGGCGGGACGCAGGTGTAGAAAAGGGTTAAACCAACGAGGAACACGGTTTTTCTGATAGCAACCTAGAAACCTCCGAAAGTAACCAAGTAATCTCAATTTATCGGTTTTTCGAGCCAAAACTTGGTACCAGGGGATTTTTACGGTTGCTGAATACAGTTTTGAGGTTGAAAAATGTAAAGTTTTTAAATTGCAACGGAAAATTCAAATTAAATTGTTAACAACTTGAAAAAAGTCTTTCATCTCTGCAAAAGCCACCATCACCGGCAGATGAAAGACACAAAAAAGACACAAAATTCCTGGGTGGCACTTAGGTTTTTCAGCTTTTCCCGCGTTCTGGTGCTGTTCTGCTGAAGTGAAACCATATCGCTGGAACCAGCTCGGTAGAAACTAGAACTAGAGAACAAAAAGAAAAAATAATTTCGATTTCTGGCCGTTCTTACAGAGGGCAGATGAAAGACAGACGGTGACTGTGACCCCACAATTTCACAACTGACTCCACTTGCGCACGCTTCCACACAGAAGGAATACGTTTCCCGCCGCTTTCTTTGATAACCTAACGACTAACCTCACCTCTTACAGTGGTAGTAGAACCGCGGGAAACGATAAAAAGCTGCCAAAATACGAAAACACAAAAAAGGCAGATTAAAGACAAAAACCTCCGGACAAGCACATTTTATCCTCCTGCTTGCTTCATTTGCTTCTGAAAAATTCTGCAAATCCATTTTTTTCATGTCCAGGTATATGCAATAAAGAATCACTACAAATTCAGGCCGCTGCTTTCATAGGTGAGTCATAGTGTTCAAGCAAAGTTGACTACCTAGGGGTCTGGACATGGCAGATTAGTGGACATTTAGCGGTTTAAACTTTAATTTCTATATTTTAGCGTGAATAAGTGCATATTTTATTGATTGCCCGAAGAAGAACAAAGTTGATAGTTTATGGAGAATTTTTTTTTTGACACCCAAATCATAAATGTGCATTCGGAATCTTCTCTGGACAACGATTCGCCCTTTCTGGGAAAATGACCCAAATATGTTGATAATCAACACAATATTACACTTTTACTTATTCTAATTGTCTAAGCTCGAATAACTCTCAAAGATAAGAATTGCAATACTATCCCAACCAAGTGTTAACATTTTGAATAATATTTTCGATAGGTGGAGAATTGAAAAAGATCTCTATTAACACTCAATAATATCGCCTCCGATTCCTCTGACTATCCTCGCCTCCCACTCCCTTCGACTCCTCCCGGCTCTGATTCCTCAGACTCTCCCCTCTCCCACGACCCCTCTAACTCTCCCGATCGGCAATGTACATACGGTTGGCGTTTTAAGTACATAGATAGATGTTCTTTTATTGAGACTTTTCATGCAATACGTTATTTTCACAATGCCTATTTCAATATGATTAATTCCTTCCAGGAGGTAACTCTAACTAGGTACTAACTAGCATTGGGAGAGATTATGAAATTTTTTAACAAAAACGTTTGTTATCGAATGACACTCTTGGTAGGTATAGAACACTTTTTCGACATTTTATCAATATCAGTACCGAGCTTTCATTATTGTTTTGATACCTACCATTTATCGGGTAGATGGAAGTATCGAAACTTCATGGATCGTTGATGTGAATGAATTTGTAGCGAGAACTTCTTTGGACAGCCGGTAAAAATTGGTGAGTGTGCAAGCGCACATTTAGTTCTATGCGCCACTGTGTCAATGATTCTTGCCCGGGACCGGCCGGACGCACTGGCAACTGCTGGCTGCTGAACGATATTTTACCTTCGACGATCAACGTGTGTGCAAGCTCCCATTCACTTCTGTGTGCCACTATTGGAATGTGGACGGCTGATGAAAAATCGGCCGTCCAAAATCGGTGTGTGTAGGAGGGGCTTAAGAAAAGCGCTGTGTGTGGCGTCTGGACAGATTTTCCTGTGTTTTTTAAAATTCGATTTGCCAAATTTTGAGGGTTGGAGAGGGGGGGAGGGGCGGGATGAAACATTTCTTTCTTGGTCGATTCTAAAGAAATATTAGTATTCATTATTGGAAACAATAAACCAAAATCTGTAAAATGATATGAAGATCCATGCGAACAAGAAATAGGATTCTGCCGAACATTTCCTAAGGCACTAAATGAGGAATTTCACCATGTCGGAATTTCCTATTTTTGACCCCAAAATCGGATTCAGCACCTCGAAAAACCCCCTAAGGCAAACTTTCAGCCCGAACTTCCTAATTTACGAATAAACAAAACAGTGTAGAAAATAAGAATGTTTAAAAAAACCGGGAAAATGACGTCATGCTGGAATAGTTCATTTATGGCCGCTTGAAGCGCTGAGATCGAGAAATCCATAGTCCCCAGATGCAAAATTTCATGAAACAGTAAAGTTCGAAATCGAAAAACTGAAGAAAAAAATAGAAAAAGCGAGATGGGGAAAATTAGGTTTCCTCTGTTTCTGTTTGATAAGTTTTCTCTTAGAAAACACGATTTCGTCGTTCCAAAGGGCAACACTGGGAGGAGACGGCGATCCGAACAGCCAATCAGCGAGCGTTCCCGCTGCACGTCTGTTTTCCCGGTTAGTTTTGAAATTAAAAATTTTGATTGTCTCCCAAAAATAACAGGAGACTTATTTTCCGAAATCAGCCCAATTTTCATCTATCCCATCCCACACCATTAAATATTCAGGAAAAATGCAAACAGAATTCGGTGAAATTCCTCATTCACCCCATTCTACAACTAATTTGTAACAACTATCTCTTAGTACTCTCGATCTCTCAACTTTTTTCTGTTTGAAATGGTGAAAAAATTCAATCTTCCCTGAAAAAATACGTTTTTTTGCATTCAAACACCATTTTACGAATATAATTATGCTAGTTTATAAATGTATCCTAACCAACCCATATTAGTCAATAGTGGGGTGGTTACAGTAACTAAACTATCACGTCATTTACCTGCTTAGGGGCGTAGATGATGAGAGAACCTCCACTGAGTGTATAACGAGAATCTGCCAGAGGATCGATCTTTTTGGAAATCAGTTGATCTTGTTCGTACTCTTCTTTAAACCACTCGTAAGTTGGAGCCGGGTACCCACCAGCAATGCATCTGAATTCACAACCAAAGATCAATGAACTTGTCGTAGCTGAACATAGAGAATGTTAAGTCTAAACTAGAATGTTCCCTTCTCAAAAGGGCCAGAGACATCTTAGAATGACAATTATTTTTTTCAACGGCGAATTCCGCCCTTTGGAAGATCAAAAATACCAAATTTCAACTCAAAACGGGGCTTGCCCACAAAATGGTACCTATATGATCTCTGTCCCCCACTGGCATTACGGTCAAAGAAACTAAGAAACTATTAGCCTTTTGCGGACATATGGCATGTGTGACATGCAGCCGACCATTGTTAACCTGGACGTCATCTATTGACGACGCTGAATGACTACTGGACGTATGGCATGTGAGACATGCAGCCACTTTTATTTCTCAATTACTTATTCCAATGAACTTCCAAGTAATTTCCAGGCGGTACTTGGAACAACAACAAAAACAACAAAATACGTCTTCCAGCAAAACTTTTTCCGCTCCCTCCAAATGAAAAATTCGCAAATGGGAAACTCGTTGCATCTGGAAATGTTGCAGTTGTGAACATATCCAACTGTTTTTTGACGTGACAACGTCTTATAAATTGGTTTGCCAGGTGACACTTCAAGAAACTGCGTTACGCTCCGCTCACGCTATGCGCTCACAATGAGAGCGAGTGAGAGGCACGCGTCCCTTCCACTCGAGCACAGTTAGCCCGCCTAAGAGCGAGAGAGACAGAGCGAGAGAGACAGGCATACACACCGGTTCATGTCTTGCGCTTGGTTGCCTGTAAAGTCGGTATACGGGCGAAAGTTTTATTACGTGACAACGACTTTGAGTGGTAAAATAATTTTAATGTTAATATTCATTCGTATAGTAGGAAGAAGGATAAAATAATAGTAACAATTTAAAACATTTATTTATACAAAGAATTATATTTAAAACATGAATTTATACAAATAATCTCGCACTGAATTTCATATTAACAAAATTTTATTGTACGCAAGCTGTTTCATTGTACGCAAATGTATTGCAAGTTATTGTATGTATATTTGTATATAAATACGTATGTATGTGTAAAGGTAAAAATAAAATTTTGTTAATATGAAATTCAGTGCGAGATTATTTGTATAAATTCATGTTTTAAATATAATTCTTTGTATAAATAAATGTTTTAAATTGTTACTATTATTTTATCCTTCTTCCTACTATACGAATGAATATTAACATTAAAATTATTTTACCACTCAAAGTCGTTGTCACGTAATAAAACTTTCGCCCGTATACCGACTTTACAGGCAACCAATTTTTTTTTATTTGCTTTCATCTAAATATTCATTTTCACGAGTTTGCTACTTGCCGATGTTCAATTAATTTATTTCAAACACACCAGTTTTGGGCATTTTTTATTTGCAAATAGTTCTTACAAGAAACTTACAGTTTCTATTTACTATTTTTAATGCACTTTAATTTATAGGTCATAGATCATAATAACAATTTGACGAATAAATACCCCACAGTACTCTTGTCAGACCAAATGGAAAATGCGGGTCCTGACCTTGGAGTACCTACTCTTCGCGTTATGATAATAATGTTCTTTCTATGCCATTGAATTGAGGTAGTTAAAATTTTTGCAGAATGCATATAAGGTAAGTAGCACAATTTGATCAAAATATGAAATAATTCCGCCGATCAGAACCCACGAAAATGGTCCATTGAAAAACTAGCAAAAGCGAGTGCCGAATCTTACCTCATTTTCAAGAGTGAAATAGTGATAATTTTAGAACAGTTACGAAAAAATTAACTTCGTCGTAGGGTCGTCATTCATCAAGATTACAAATCAGTCGGGGAAATTTGGAAAATTTGACTCAATTTGGAACACAAACAATATTTGTAAGTTCGGAAATTGTTCTGAAATTCCAATATCAATGTAAATACCATGTCATCCAGGCTAACTCATCATCGCAGTATAAACTTCGTCCTTCGTAGCAAATGGCGGCTTGCATGCCATACGACCGCAACACTTGATTGACCTTGTCAGCCTTGCGTCCGCAAAAGGTTAAGTATGATGGCTTTACCTTAGGGTGACATCATTGGCCCCTTTCCTGGTTGATACATCAAATACGGCATCAGTAGGTTGTTTGATGAAATAAGGTCCTCTGGGTATTCTCTCTGGATCCGTAATTTCAATTCCATATGAGTAAGTACGATCGTCAGTAACCAAGTAATGTAGTTTGGAAACTGGAACTTCGCAGATGTAAAGAAGCATAATCTCACCGTCGACTTTTTTGAAGCCCCAACGCTTCAAATCGTTGGAAAACCTGCAACAACAATATTGGCAAGCTAATGTAAGAATTTCTTGCTAATGTAACAATTTTACATAACCGTAAAAATGAATAAAATTGAGTTGTTAATGCTGTGGTCTGCAGTTTTATCATCACTATCTTGTTACTGTTCTCGAGTCACGTGAAATTTGTCACTAATAGAGACTTTTAGCAGACCACTCATGGGCCCCAAAAGTCATCTTCATAGATGCTAACCACACGAGCTCACAGGCCCAGCTAATCCCGGGCGACGTCATTTTAGCAATCAACGTGAGAAGATGCCAACCAGATGCCCCCAGATGTACAACCTTTGCCAGTTATACCACTTTCAAACATAAGGCAAGAACGTGCGCTCTTTCTAACTTTTGTAAGCTTTTGTTTCTTCAAACGTCGCGCAACTTTTTCAAACTTAGTTATCATTTTTTTCATCGTAATTTCAATTATTCTCGATTGTTCAACTGTTTATAATTATGCATTATCGTTCATTTTAATTGGCTTCATTCATTATCATTTCAAGTCATTCATTTCTCCTCAAATATTTCAAAGACAGTTGGCTAGCTACGTCACACCGTTCAAATCTTCAACTTTCCTTAGCTTCTCTGATTTTTTAAAAACATTTTCTCGACGAACAGACCGAATTACCGTTATTCCTGAGCCTTACTCTTTTGAAAAAAAATAAATAAAAAAATTGATTTAGATTGATTTTATTGATTTATTTATCATTGTGTTAGAAAGAGTGGTACGTAGCCGTGGATAAATTTTACTTACGCGTAAACTAGATAGTCACGGGGTAAACGCGATTGGAGCTGAATGTCATTTAGATCGGTTGGGCTATCTGGTAAAAATGCGGCATCCAAATCATTCAGTGATGAACCATCGCCATCATTCACCCAATAACCAGGACTTTGCTGATGAGCTCCAATATACCACTTTCTATGCTGAGGATCCTGCCAAAGTAATTGGTAAACAAGAAACCCATGTTCGTCCAATGAGCTTATGCTGACCAGATCTGCTCCGTAGGCCTGGAAAAGAAGAATCCTATGAAATAATTTCTAAAAAATTTACAATCCAAAAAAAATTGTCTCCTTAAGACGAAATTAGAATAGAAATTCTACTGTTGTCGAATCTTGGACGGTAGGGCATACCGAAAGTGGATTTCAGAGGTTTCTACAACCTTTTTAGGGCTAGATAGTATCCACCTAAGGGATCTGAAAAGGGCATCCGCCTGCTCCAGTCGAGGAGAAGCCTTGCCCAGTCATTCAAGAATGGCAGAGTATTAGTAAAGTAAAAAGTAAAGTTAAGTAAACAACCATTTCAGGTTGAATTTTCATTCGACTGCCATTACTGGCGTCGTAGACGTCATCAGCTGTCTTCCAAAGGGAAGATCAGAATTGGTTCTGATGATTTCGCTCATGGCTTCCCATTGCCTCACCAGGGCGGGTTGGGACAAAGTGGGTGATGAGAGCCCCGGCGGGCGAAAAACACATGCTGCCGGTGATGAGCCTTGAACCCACAATCCCTGCAGAGGTCGGTCCACAGTCCACCACCAAACAAAGACGCCCTGAAGACCGTAGCCACACCGCTGTCCCTAGCACAGTATTCCCAGTCATAGCCCAGTCATTCAAGAATGGGACAGTATTAGTAAAGTAAAAAGCAAAGTTAAGTAAACAACCATTTCAGGTTGGATTTTCGTCCGACTGCCATTCCTGGCATGGCGGACGTCATCAGCTGTCTTCCAAAGGGTAGATCAGAATTGGTTCTGATGATTTCGCTCATGGCTTCCCATTGCCTCACCAGGGCGGGTTGGGACAAAGTGGGTGATGAGAGCCCCGGCGGGCAAAAAACGCACAAAGCCGGCGATGAGCCTTGAACCCACAATTCCTGCAGAGGTCGGTCCGCAGTCCACCACCACACAAAGACGCCCTGAAGACCGTAGCCACACCACTGTCCCTAGCACAGTATTCCCAGTCATAGCCCAGTCATTCAAGAATGGGACAGTATTAGTAAAGTAAAAAGTAAAGTTAAGTAAACAACCATTTCAGGTTGGATTTTCGTCCGACTGCCATTCCTGGCGTCGCGGACGTCATCACCTGTCTTCCAAAGGGAAGATCAGAATTTGTTCTGATGATTTCGCTCATGGCTTCCCATTGCCTCACCAGGGCGGGTTGGGACAAAGTGGGTGATGAGAGCTCCGGCGGGCGAAAAACGCACGAAGCCGGCGATGAGCCTTGAACCCACAATCCCTGCAGAGGTCAGTCCGCAGTCCACCACCAAACAAAGACGCCCTGAAGACCGTAGCCACACCGCTGTCCCTAGCACAGTCTTACATAAGATCTGATCTTCACTAGGTGTGTACCACTAGAAGGACCTACACATTTCATGCCATGGGTAAAAGCTGATGTGTCTGTTTTTAGTACGATTCAAATATCACTGATATCAACATACAAGAACATTTTCGGACCCAAAACTGAACTTGAAATTAGTCGAAGTGGAGTCATAAGTCTATTTACTTCCTCAGGTTACGAGGAGAAATGATGAGAAAGTTTCTGAGTCTTGTTAGTATACTATCTCAGCACCAAAAATGGGGGAATAGTAGTGGGGGAATAGTAGAAGACGTTTAGGGAGCTAAAAAATAGAGAAACCAGAGCTACGTTCCTAACGTTGCAGTTGTTGACCTCATGTTCCAGTAAAGATGGAATCAAATAGAATCGAGAGGTTGATTATTTACCTGACAGTTCAGTCTTGCATCATTTCTAGATCTGAGAGGAGATTTGATGAATCGATAGCAAGAGCCTTGGAACTGCATCCAGTACTGAGGACATTTCCACTCGGAAGGATCATCCCCATAATTCTGAGATATCACCACAGGGAAGATGAAGAACAGCAGAGCTAACCAACCCATAATGGAATCTGAAACATTTAAACAGTGTAAATGGAAGTCATTTCTGAAAACAAGAAATAAGAACAGAACTCAATTCTTTGAACATTAGACTGAGGACCTTGTTGGAATGGGGTATTTCAGTCAATTTAAAAAAAAAAATTTTTTCAAAAGAGTATGGCTCAGGAATGATGGTAATCGGGTCTGTTCGTCGAGAAAATGTTTTTGAAAAATCAGAGAAGCTAAGGAAAGTTGAAGATTTGAACGGTGTGACGTAGCTAGCCAACAGTCTTTTAAAAAAGTATCCATGCACAGAAAAGCGATGAAACCCTTGGAGGACCTCTTGGATACTACAAAATACTACTCACACACTCGCAGGGCATAAGTGTGTGTGCGTTAAGAGAGGCCCGCCCTTTTTTCAAACGTGTGATCTCTTTAATTAATTTCTCTACCACATGTTATAGTATCATTGGGCTTAAAGTTGGAGTATATAGGTTTTCAAGGGTGCTGAATCCAAATTTGAGGTCAAAAACCTGAATTTCCGACCCACCGAAATACCCCATTGTTTCTTTACATTTCCCGAACATATACCACTAAAATGACTGCCTCAAGCCTCAAGTTAGACAGTAGAAAAGAGTGGTTACATATTATTGTATACGTCATTCAACGCTGAACCAAATAGATCCATTTTGACTGATAAAAATTAGATTCGTCGATAAATTAGTGCAAGTATTCTAAGGTGTTTTTTCAGAGTTATATCAGTCACTAGTGTTTTATCAAACCACTCAAGGCGTTTCAGGCTCCTTCGCACCTTTCCCATGACAACCAGGGATTAGCTACCTTCGGGAATAAATATGAGGCACCTATGCAGGTTTCAGTTATAACAGGCTCCGGTGTAACCAGTTCGATACACAGTTTCAAGGCGGCGATCTACGTGTGCATACCTTGACAGTTGTTGGTAGGCACCTATTTCTTCATTTGAAGTGAGTGAGAGAGCCATCAATTCGTTCTACCATCATAAATATTTTATGTATTATCTATACTTATTGGCATTTCTCCCTCTGTCAATAACATTTCGTGAAGAGAAATTCAAATTATTGACTCGCTTTCTACAATTGCGAAGGGAATTTCCATTCAGCGTAAACACTCAACTCGTCGAACACTGATTGTACATTTTGCCGGTTAACATTAACTTTCGAAACACACAACCAACAAAACCGGGATTGGCAACCCAAAATGTAGCCAATTCCGTAGGCACTCGAACTAGGTACCTATCTAACCAGTACTACAGGAAGCTTACACCAGTAACAAAAAGGTAACTAAGATCCAACAATAATCGAAAAGAACCGAGAATATGAGTAAGAATGAGGATACAAACGGAAATATGAAAGAGACTTACCACCCGCCCTCAAGAGGAATTCAGTGATTCATAAAAGATGCCTTCTTTGTTTCCATGCTCAATTCATCTCCTCGGGAGAATTTCTATGATTAACGGATATTACGACGAATGACACCAAATTCGAAGCTGTGCAGTAACTGTGGTTGTGGTGAGGTGAGAAGAAAATTTCTGGTGCAGAATAATTTACAAAACTAAAACTGACTCATTCGGGAGAGGTTGTTTACGTTCAAGGGAGGTGGAATGGAAGGGAAATGGAATGGTGGGCGTGGGCAACGTAAATGGCAGTTGGCAACATAGAACAAGGCGTTTAGTAGAGGAATGGAAGAGTTACCAGGCGTAGAGGGGAAGATCGCGAGCGGCCGGTCTGGCCACGCCCATATCAATCCCACTGAAGGAGTAAAAACGTCTGACAAGTGGGTGTGGCACATAGCTTCCTCGTATCCATAACTCGATTATATAGATGATCCGATGCATAGTAGTTAATCTCAAAACACCAATCTCTAACCTTTCACTACCCTCATAGGCGACCATCTACACGCTAATCTGGACAATCCTAGAAAATTTCATCAAATTCGGATGAAAAATTAAGTGAGAAGGTGTATGTGATTGGATCGAAAAAATACAAAGCCTCGGCTGGGTTTCGAACCCACGACCTTAGGATTTCAAATCAAGACTTTATCCTCTGACCTACCACTGACCTGCAATCAATGAGATTTGAGATTCTCACAGGAGACCATCCCTTTATGAATGAATCCCTCTATGAAAAACAATTCTCTGTGATTTTCATAGGGGACCATCTAAACACTACTCTGTAACATCCCTGAAAATTTCATTGAAATTGGATGGAAAATGTAGAACTTATGGCCGTTACAAGGAAATTCACGTTTGCGCAATGCGCAATGGCTACTATCAGTCCGAAGGTGGTGATTTTCATAGGGCACCATCTACAACCTAATCCACATAACCCCTGAAAATTTCATTGAAATCGGATGGAAAATGTAGAAGTAATGGCCGTTAGGTAGGGGAGTGGGGGGCACATTTGACACTTTTTCGCATTTTCCATCCTACAAGGTTGAAAGAACGAAAGGTCTTGAATTTCTTTCTTCTATCGTTAACTACGGTATTTTTGCTACCCACATACATCTCGTTCCTTTTTCAATCTGCTTGCCAAGTATTTTTTTTTGTAAATTTTCAAAATGCTTAGGAAGTGACAATTGTGCCCCACCGGTGGGGCACAATTGACATGAGAAAGGGGCACTTTTGACAGTTCACAGAAAGTACCATAATTCTAAACTAATCTTACCAAAAAACCATGGAACGTCCGGCAAATCATTATCTGGCAATAATGTTGAGTCAGACAGAACAACTATAGACCCTGCAGCCTGTAACAATCAACACTACCATCACAATTTCAATTAGATGAGTACCCACTCTTCTTTCTCAAAGGAACACCAAGTTTTATGGATGTAGGAATTGAAGTAACAAAAAATAATGACCAAAACAAAGATGTTTATTGAAAAATGTCAGGTCGAGTAGGTATTCAAAATCCTACATCAACATAGCATTGACAAACTTCATAGGTATATAAAAATCACTGTCAAAAACACTGTCAAATGTTCCCCTAGCAAAACTGTCAAAACTACCCCAAGGGTAGCCATTACAGTAAAACCCAAGCCAACCTCGAACGATGAATTGTTTTGAAGAATCCAAGGAAAACACTTGCATGGAGACATATACGACTGACAAACTGGATGAGCTACATTTGAAAAAAAACTGAATCCACTCGGTAATCAACGAAAAACAAAATGAAAAAAAACTTACTTTTGAGGGGTCCAAACACTCAAACCGCCATGAGCCGACTAGATGATTTGTAACCTGCACGGTTTTCACCTGGAATGGCTCTTCTTCTTCTTCTTCACAATACAAAAACACGAAATCTCGGTAAAATTCAAATCTTGTGTGACAAACAGCCATTGTCAAATGTGCCCCTATGTCAAATGTGCCCCCCACTCCCCTACAAGGAATTCACGTTTGCGCATGCGCAGTTGCTTCTATCAGTCCGGGGATGATGATTTTCATAGGGGACCGTCTACACACCAACCCGCACAATCCCTGAAAATTTCATAGAAATCGGACAATAACTTCGTATAGTTATGCGCGTTACAAGGAAATCATGACAGATGGACAGACACACAGACACACAGACACGGAACCAAAATTGTTCAGAAAGGTCTAAAACGCAAAACGCGAGTGGAAATTTTGATTTTGGAGAACTTTTTTTTTTCGTCCTTGAAAAGTGAAAACAAAGCTTCCGCTACCTTGGTAGACTCGGAAGCAATAGACCATGGAAGAAGATAAATATCTTCTTCCATGAATAGACTATTTTGTAATCGATTATGAACACCAACTCCGACCGTAGAATTGATTTTTGGCACCAGTTATAATTTAGAAATAGAAACGTTCCAAAATTGAGAATAAACTTTTTTTTACTTGTTTTATTGCACCAAGCAACATTTTTCTGATACATAGTTGGTGTACATTAAGAAACCCAAGATACTTAACTTAGTTCTTTTTTTCCTGAAATGTGCACTTCATGATGGTGACACTAAGTGAATTACATCGTGTGGCTTGGTTCTCTTAAGTCTTCTAAGCAGATCATTTGTGTTGAGAAGCTGGATGACATCCTCATTTACATGATCTTGGAGCCTCCAAAGGTCATTCATGGCTTGACTGCGAATGACCTCATTGACAGATTCAATCTTCAGCTTATAGTGAAGTCTGTCATTTCTAAAGTATCTGTATGCATCAATGCAGCATCGCAGTACATTATTCTGGAAGCGCTGAATTATGTCTCGATTGCTCTGCGCTGCGCACCCCCGCAGTTGTGCATTGTAAGTCCAGATAGGCTTCAGGACTTGCTTGTAGGTACAGTATAAGCTGATTGTGGACAGACAATTTTGACCGTCGGTCTATCAGCCAGTACGTTTTTCTGAATTTAATCAAAAGCTCAGCTTTTTTCTTCTTGATGTGGGACTCCCACTTTAGTTTGGCATCCAGCGTCATTACCATGCGTATCACCATGTTATCGAGAAAGGCTGGCTCATAGTTGATCCTTTCATTCGTGAAATCAACATGCACTGACTTAGTCCCATTCATCCTAACTCTCCATCTCATTGTAAGCCGCTGTTTTAGCTCACATAACTGAATAGCATCTGTAGGTGGATGATCACACCGCTGCTACTTACACAAGGGGGGAGTCAAACAAATAAATATTACGTTAAAATTTAGGATAACAAAAAGATAATTACCTATTGTAGTGGTAGCGTCTCAAAGGCGGTGACTCCGATAATGAGTAATTTTCACCATGTCGGAATTTCCTATTTTTGACCCCAAAATCGGATTCAGCACCTCGAAAAACCCCCTACGACCAACTTTCAGTAGAACAACAAACAGTGTAGAAAATATGAACGTTTGAAAAAACCGGGAGGATGACGTCAACCAGAAGTAGTTTATGTATGGCCGCTTTAAGGCTAAAGGGGATGACAAGTGTGCGAGAGAGACAGCTATATCGGGAAAAGAGAGAGTCAGGAGCTCAATCATTTTCCCAAAAGTTCTCAGCTATCAGTGGACCGATTTTCATTCTGTAAAATTATTTGGTTTCCTTTCTTCGTATTCCATCTTTGTGCCATGTCAAATTTCTCATAAAATCTATATTTTTTGACGAAACACCATAATTAATCTTTTGGTGATTCACTCATTGACCAAATATGCGGGCACTAGAATAAATTTTCCCAAAACCGAGATACCAGGCATATTCTAGCAGATGTCCCCAACATATGGAATCCATCAGAAATCAAAAATATTGAGAATTAGCGACCGAAAGAGAAAACGAAAATCAAAAGGGGTGAACTTCAGTCAGGCAACCCCCCTCGCCATTCAGAAGACAACAAACCCGCCCTTCAGCTCATCCGCCACCCGCCCCACACAGTTCCCGTACTCAGAAGTTTTATAAAACGCTTGCCAGGTGGGTGTGGCACATAGCTTCCTCGGATCCATAACTCGAAAGTATTGATCTCTTATAATTGAGAAATCATCAAAAACCCGATTTTGAGAATATCACCCCTATTATTCACTAATTAATAATAAAATCGTATGCCAAGTAGGTGTGGCACATAGCTTCCTCGTATCCACAACTCAAAAGTATTGATACTCTTATAATTGAGAAATCATCAAAAACCCGATTTTGAGAATATCACCCCTATTATTCACTAATTAATAATAAAATCGTATGCCAAGTAGGTGTGGCACATATTTTCCTCGTATCCATATTTCGAAAGTATTGATACTCTTATAATTGAGAAATCATCAAAAACCCGATTTTGAGAATATCACCCCTATTATTCACTAATTAATAATAAAAACGTCCGCCAAGTAGGTGTGGCACATAGCTTCCTAATACCCATAACCCAATTGTATAGATGATCCGATGCATAGTTGTTGATCTCAAAAAATCAATCTCTTAGTACCTTCCACTACCCTCATAGGGGACCATCTACTCGCCAATCCCCATAATCCCTGAAAATTTCATCAAAATCGGATGAGAAATGTAGAAGTTACGGCTGTGGCAAGGATTTCATGTTAGACAGACACGTAACCAAAATTGTTCAGGAAGGTCGTATCTAAAACGTGGACGCGAGTGGAAATTTTGATTTTGTAGAACTTTTTTTGTTCAATCTTGAAAAGTAAAAGTAATGCTTCCGCTACCTTGGCAGACTCGGAAGCAAAATGTTTGCATGAGGTTGTGCCACATACCATCTTCGTACCTAAAATACGACAGCATAGAGATAATCCTATATGCTCAGTAGGTAATAGAAACTTCAATTTCCAACTATCTGTCACAACCCTCCAAATTTGAGGTCAAACGATGATGACATTCATAGGGAACCATCCTAAGTCCCAACCACACACAACTCAGAAAAAAGTACTTTCGCGCATAATATTTACGCGTAATTGACACTAACTTCATTTTTTTTAAAACGAAACCCCCCTTTTGGTTTATTATTTTCAATAATGAACCTTTGGAATCGACCAAGAAAAAAAAATTTTAACACCCCCTCAAAATTTGATGGTTTACGTTTCAAGGTACGTAGAATCGAATAAACATTTGGCCGTCCGTCCGCCGTACGCGGCACTTTTGCAACTTAGCATTGACCGATTTTGATGAAATTTGGTATGTAGGCTCCATTTGGGGTCTAGTTGTGCCCCGAAGATTTTGGTTGATGTAGGTCACTTGTAAGGGTTCCAAAATCAATTTTGAAATTTTGAAAACGCCCTAACTCAAAAAATTTTGTTATAAAGGTATTGTTTTTCCTTCAATTTAAGATTCTATAGAATTTTTAGAATTTTTTGATACCATCATTGATATTTCATGATACCATTCATTCTTCTGTGCAACGTTAGAAAAATGAATAGATATATACAAAGGTATTAAAAAATATCAAGTATGAACATATTAAAAAAAGAAACGTTGATTATTTATAGTCTTTTTATTCAATATTATTATTGAAAAAAGGTTTTTTAATTATGATTGAATAACATAAATATCCCACTTGAGTAACTATGTAATGAAAATTCATTTATCAATCAATTCATTTTCATAGCATATGATGAATATCACTCAATAAAATTGCTTATTCAGTATAACTTGGTAGGTAGATGTGGAAGTGAAATCGCAAGCAATGTTACTGACCTATTCCGTGAGGGTCAAGGAGGGTCGGATTGAAGGGGAGGGTAACAAGGGTCGCTAGGCAACCAACCTCATACTCCATTTGCTAACAACCAATGAGCGTGCGTTATTTTTTATTTACCCTTTCCGTCTCCAATTGTCCAAGAATCGGATTTCTAACCAATCATTCATCAATTATTAATGACAATGAATAAGCAAGCTATCTCATTTTTTACTCAACACCTTTAATAGCCCGAATTCTGCGATTTCATGATTTAAATAATAATAGTATGGTAAAAACTCAATGGTGGAAAGAGAGATCTACTTATTCTGGACACATTCCCGTATTATAATTGGAAAAAATCTTTCGTGGAGGATGAAAAACTTTGGGAAAACTTTTGAGTGCGACGCTAGCGCCATCTCCTAAAAGAGAATCAAACTAGAGGGCTGTCCCCTTTAGCCTTAAGCGCTGAGAACATGAAATCTCACATTGTATAGTCCTCAAAGGCAACATTTCACAAAACCAGTAAAGATTGAAATCGAAGAACTAGAAAAATAGAAAAAAGCAAGATGGAGAAAATGAGGTTTCCCCTGTTTTTGTTTGATAACTTTCTCATTAGATAACACAATTTCGTCGTTCCATCGGGCAACAATGGGAGGGGACGGCAATCCGAACAGCCAATCAGCGAGCGTTTCCACTTCATGTTGGAGAGGTCCGTTTTCCCGGTTATTTTTTGAAATCATAAATTATGAATGTCTCCCCAAAATAACAGGAGACTTATTTTCCAAAATCAACCCGATTTTCATCTATCCCAAACCATTAACTATTCAGGAAAAATGCAAATAGAATTCGGCGAAATTTCTCATTATAATACACTTTAAAGCCTGAGGGGCGATTTGTTTTAAGATGAGCACCGAAAGTGTCTCGTGCCAGAAGGGCGTTTCTCGAAACGTGTCCTGAGGACACGAACCTATAAGTATTTCCATGTGGGCGTGTTTAAGAAATGTGTCCTGAGGAATGAAGAATGATTGAAAATTACTTGTGTTTGTTTACCTCTAACATTCTTTAGCTGAGGTTGTGCAGGATGAACTCAAGAAACAAGAAGAAATGGATTAACATACCAGATAAATGGTTTATTCTACAGAAATATGCGGCAAGAGTGTTCCAACAAACAGAGGTTCCTGAAGGGTAAAATAGCTTCTAATGACAAGGTGAATTTAGCAGTTCAGTTTAGATCAAGGTTAGCAATAAGGTTCAGCAAGTTAAAATAGCAAATAAACATAAATTCCAGTTAACAAGACAATTCGTTTCCAGTTGTACATCACTTTCAATAGCCGTGTCTTTACCGTGTCCTTTGCAAATATCAATATCAAATCGTGTCCTAATCGTGTTATCAGTTGTACAAGTTCCGTATCAATTTACCAATATCTTTCAACAATTTTACTGTGTTCACTTTGACTTTGGTTGTACTTTTCACCAATCACCTGCCTACCTATTTTGGCCAAAATGAGTTAGGAAAGTGGTGTAGATGTATTCTCCAGGTCCAGATGTCTCGGCCCGAGAATCTCGGGATCTTACCGAACTGAAGGGTAGTTTTAAAAGGGTTTTGACATGCAAAGTTCAGGGGGTTTTCGACTCTCGCGCTGACTTTAACAAGGGGTGACAGGGATGACTTTCTGCCAGATTGTACTCGTCGAGCTCTCAAGGGGAAGCATGGAAGAAGTATTCTTCTTCCATGAGGGGAAGTGTGTCAACAGGAAGGCATCATGGTATCATGGAGGTATCATCATAAAGTGTTCCAAATTTTTATTAGATAGTACGTCACAGCTGTCGTATGTTGGCGGACATGCATGTTGCAATAACTGTGAATCACGCTACAAATTGTTGGTATGCAAACATATCATCTGTTGATTAGATATTTATGTCCACCTACCTACTACATCAAGTATGTTTTCGCTGAGATTGTTATTTTCTCCCTTTTTTAGGACATCCCACAGTAAGACTTGGGCGTCCTTATGCGATCGATCTGGGGTGAAAGAGGACAACACTCAACAGAAAATAAAAAAAATAACTACACAGTAATCCGTTTTAGACCGTTCTGAATCCAAATCCGCGAAAAACCCATAGGTGTATGTCTGTGTGTGTGTATGTATGTGTGTGTGTATGTATGTGTGTATGTGTGTGTGTGTGTCACAAAATCTTGTGTCGTCTGCCCAGGCCTTAAATCTCAACCGATTTTCGTGGTTCTTTTTTTGTTCGGCGTGGAAAACTATCTAGTTGTGCACTACGTCGCCGGAATTTCGAATTTTACTTTTTAAGGGGGGAAAAGGGGGGTTATTGCTGTAAAAACACGCGTTAGCGGGCATAATCTTGTGTTGTCTGCCCAGGCCTTAAATCTCAACCAATTTTCATGGTTCTTTTTTTGTTCGTCGCGGAAAACTATCTAGTTGTGCACTACGTCGCCGGAATTTCGAATTTTGCCTTTTAAGGGGGGAAAAGGGGGGTTAATGCTGTAAAAACGCGCAATAGCGGGCATAATCTTGTAAACTCTGCCCAGGTCTCAATTTCCAACCGATTTGCGTGTTTCTTTTTTGTTTCACTCAAATAACTTCCGAGTTGTACATGATTTCACCAGAGTGTCAAAATTCTCAAAGTGAGAAGGCGAGTGGGGGGATAATATTTACAAAATATCCGATTTTTCAATATTTCGGTTCCTTTACTGTTTACTAATTGTACCCAAGCTTTGAAATTGAGGAAAAATTCTCACTATACCTCAGGATTTGCATGAATTACTTTCTGTACCACCATGGAACTAAAAGTGGTGCCACCATGGTGCCAGGGCACCATAAACAGCATATTTCTTGGGTTTTTTGGTGTTTCACCTAGCATACTGATGTGAACTTCGACCGACTGCCTACTAAACATAATAGATGAAAGTTCAATGTTACCACGTATTTCCGCTTTGGTGCCAGACTGGCACCATCACTGGTGGTAAGGAGGGGGGGGGGGGGTGAACTCGAATTCGCATGTTGGGTATCATAGATCATGGATTTTAAAATGCTCTTCAGATTCGAGGCTCCCATGCCGCTGGAAGTGTTATGGTTTATAATGGTGGGGGGAGGAAGTCACTATTTCTTCCCTAAAGTAATAAATAAATTACATCGAGTGAAACAGTTTTATCGCTTAACAACTAGTTAAACTGATCCAATACTTATCCAATGGGACGTCCCCTGGAATTCATGCATTACTAAACAATATGTTTGGTGTTTACGGACATTATTTTTGAGGTCGGTCTGTTTTTTTTTTCGTTGAAAAGGTTTTTTCTTTCCCCTGTTTGCCGACAGTTCCAGTTCTGGAATACCACTTACCGTCTGTTATGGTCAGTCGTCGTCTTCGTCTCAACAGGATACACTTTGGCTAAAAATACACTTTGGGGTTCAAGACCAACTTCTACAAAAGGTTGTAGATTGATTCAAGCAATCAATGATAGAAAATGCGATGCAATCTCAACCTTTTTGATATAAAGGTATTGTTTTTTCATCAATTTAAAATAGTATTGAATTTTTAGAATCGAATGAGGCCACACGAGGCTCTGTAGGACCAACCTTCCCTACGAGAATTCAAGAGTTGCGCTTATGATAAATCAGAAACACGAGTGTGAATCGCAAAAGAGGCCTAATCTTTGTTCAAATTTTAGCTGACCAAAATGTGATCGTTGTTCGTTTCTTTGAGTTGTACCTACTCAGTTTTGCGTCCTTAGCAACTAGTAATCAAATTTTCTAATGAAGGCACCCACAACTCTATATTTCTTCGAACCGAGTGTGAAGCGTTTATTTCTTTCAAATAAACTCGATTGTGCAGCGAAAATATGGTTGGTAGGCAGTGAGAATGGCAAAGCTGTGTTCTTTGCAGACGAGTGATCTATCTAGAAATCATAAGCCTTTGTGTAATCATTTGAAGCGTTTTTCATTAAAGTGAATGCTAGTAAATGCTATTTTAATGAATGTGGAGTCAGGCGTGCTCGCGCCACCCTCTTATTTCTTTGTTGATACGAATGCGCGCTCAAATGAGGTTCGAATGTAGATCTCCAATCTGGCCATGCTGAAGTTCACATATAACTTGGATTAATCCTCCCTCGGGTTTTTGAGTATTTTGAAATCGGTCAGAAAAGCAAAAGAAATGTTCATAACCCTACGCCAAAGAATTGCGAGCCCAGTTAGCAAATAAGTTATGATAACCCACACTACAAAGCTTACAAACTGCTGTATTATACAAATTTACTGCTCGATTTTAATGACATATTCAATCGCTGTGTAAGTGAGTTCTTAAAGGGTCCCCGTCGAATCCCTTCGCCGCCTGGCAGGCGGTAACGAATTGCAAGCTAGTCATTGCACTGATCCCTTCAAACCCAGGCTGGATCTTTTCAGAAACTCTGGCTAACTATAACTACCTAAACATAATTTTAATCATCGAAAAAAACCACTACTACTATACTTGAAAGAACAGGAGTACGATAATAATTATATGAGAGAAAAGCAGCCATCAAATAGAACTTTATTTCTATGTCTAATTTGCATTCAAATAATATACATACAAGCAATGGACTTGCATTAATACGTGTATAAGTCTATTATTATATTACAAATGTTGGCCATTTATATCATATAGAATTTTGCAACATACAAAGAATAATTATATATTTAATATATATAATTATATAGGTGAGCATTAGGCAAAATTATTGTCACATTTATACAGTTATTGTCGAAGATGACAGTGAAAACTCAGGTAACAAGCAATCCCTGTATGTTTCTTAAATTCATGATGTTATAATCCAAACCTTCCAGATTGCATTTTTGGTTATATTAGCACTGAAGCCAAACTACTTGGAGATCTTGGCAATCGTTTTATAATTTTTATAACTAATCGTTCAAAGTCAAAGTCAAAGATGTATAAATTAAAATTTATACATCTTTAAAGTATTTTTTTCAATGCTTGAAAATTTGAGAGAATTTTAAAAATATAATCAACCCGAAAGAGTATAAAGTTTGTTTACGCGCAGCCAAGACTTCTACTCCTGCTTGTAATGACAATAACAATGGAATCTGCCGTTTTTTAGGTATGTAAGATGTTGAGAAAATCATGGGAAGTACATCGAAAAGGTATGTATAATGTTTTCCGTACGCTCAAAAGGATACAATAGATGGAAATGTTAAGTTTGTCAAAATTCACGTTGTTTGCTTGGTCAAAAATTACCACGCTCCTGAGCGCAGTATTAGAAAAAAAAGCAAAAAAACACATGCTTCATTTTTGTGAAATAAGGTTTTTTTCTCATTTAGGTGGTGGAAGTTCAATTTGCCGGTCGATGTTGATTTTTTTTTTTCATTTCATGTTTTGATATGGGGTTTTCCCGAACAATAGATTCTAACGGGGCCGATATGGGAGATATGATATGCCTTCTTATGGACACCGTTTTTTTATTTGCTCTGTCTTGCACCCGCACCCGCACTCGAATAAAAAATAAATCGCGCTCATTTATTTATGCCAATTTAAAAACCGACTTATTTCTATCTAATATATCAGGTATCGGACTCATATCCAACTCAAAATGTTTAAAAATCGCATTCTTCAAAAGTTCATCAAAATCGCAATTTTTTTAGTTCATCTTTTTTTTATTGTCGAGATATTTTTTTTTTGTTTATCACTTTTTTAAGGAAGAGAAGGAATTTACGATGTTTCATTTCAGACTGGCTATTACAATTCGTAAAAAAGTCATCTCTTTGCTGATTTGAAAAATATTTTTTTTTTTTTTTTGGTTTATATTTTTGAACTGAAGGGGAAGCCCCGCACCAGACTAATCATATGCCGTGTCTCGCCTATCCTTTAAACCAAAGTGAAGTCATAAAATCTCAATAAAAATAAAATAAATAACATTGAAACTTTTTAACATTTGTACAACGTAACTCTAATGACTAGTGTCGAAACTTGACTTAGACTCAAACGCTGTTAGAATAATAACATGATCACCATAAATTCAAATATCTAATTGAGATAACTAATAGTAAGGTAGGTACTTACATGTAACACAAGTTTTAACGAACAAGATGGTTTACAACATTTGGCTAATTCTCCAATTTCTAATATATACCGCTGTGAATATTTTTACGACTCTATTTTTACACAAAATATACTAAATACTTACGGATTACATATTTACAAGTTTCAACTTATGTCCAATATCTTTGGTGATGTTCTCCATTTTTCGTTCTTCTTGGTATTTTAATATGTTAATTAAACTTACAGTGTTTCATAAGTATTTAAAATACACGTAAACATCTGAGAAATAATTAGGGTTAACTTTTGAATGTGGTTTTCATATAATATGTTACGATATGTAGCATTTTGTATTTTCATGATATGTGTTTCGACTCCCTGGAAACGCGTTATTCAATTTCAAAGAATCTGAGGACGACATTGTGGATCTCATCAATGGGCTAAAAAGATTAGAAATAGGTAAGGAGTAGACTAAACTTACTTGCGAAAGAATTCGAAAATAAATAAATATCCAGTAACTGAGATAGTATGAAGAGTTCAGATAGAGAGCGGCAGTTTTAGTTAATCATTACGGTGTGTAGATACTCACAAAAAATTAAATACTAAATTTTTGTGAAAAATTTTACAAAAAGTAGTTCTATAATGGCACCTTCTTATTAAACCATGGGCAACCTATCTAGCAAATCACCTACTGATATATCTCATCGTTTTACTAGTTAGATGTCGTTTATATTGAAAAACGCGTATCTGAGAGTCAAGTGTTCTCGGGCTATGTTTTACTGGTTCCATATATGGATATTGTAATCACTCGAACTATAGTACAACCGACCCTCGATCATTCAAAACTCTTGGAAACGATAAACACATCGCAATCTTGGAAAATACCTACTCCTAGAAACGGATGAACCCTTTTTAATAAACATCAGTGTAAACATTTTAATATTATAAGTTAATTACAAAAATACGTAAATAATATTACATAATTGCGTTCTTGTAGCTACGTGTACATACACTTTTTATGGCTGGATTGCCCCGATGTTAACATTCAAACTCGGAGCTTCTGCCTTTCAAAAATTCAAATTGGATCAATTCAAAACTAGGCCTCTAATGTCACCAATAATCTCCCTTGTATCACATAGTTTGGCCAGGTTTTCCATTCTATTTAAGAGTTCAAAATGTTTTTGAGTTATTTGAAATTGTTTAAAGGTCTTTTAGTTTTGAATAATCGAGAGCAGACTGGGTTTTCATGATATTTATGATTCATGGGCACCAATCGAAAGATATGTCAAGCATTATTGATATTCATCTACAAACGATGTAGTTCCTTTTCTTTTACTATCCGGGTCCTTCATTTATACCTGGAAATGTGTATTTCTTACTCTTTAGATTTTGAATGTGTGTGTGACATAGGAAGTGAACATTGATAAACGTTTAATATTGTGCTGAACAATACACATATACTTAGTTTCTAACCCTTTGGAAGTTTCACTTCTTTTCAAGAAGTTGACAGGATAAAATTGAAACCCTTAATAAGAGTGTTTTGTGATTATGTACAAAACTGTACGTTTAAGATAGAACAAGAAATGCAATAGTTAACGTAGCGATCAGTTAGAAACCAAATGGTTGAGAACGGTATCTTATTGAGTGTTCAGCACGCTATATTTCCTAGTCAGAACAATTTTCTTCACATCACATTCATATCAAACTTGTCAACTTGCGCAATCGGAAGGCGAAAGGGATAGGAGAAGTATTAGCTCGGTTGAATTTACTCATCACTATACTCATGAAATATTCTCAAAATTCTATTATGAATGAGTTTTCAAGTGAAATTTTGTTGTATTTTTAGGGTAGATGGAATGAAGCCATTTTTTGATTTGTACGCTTGCTCTTTGTAAATGCCTACCGCATAAACGGCACTGCACACGTACTCATTCGAAACACACCAGGTACCTTTCTCTACCGTTTTTCATACCAAGTGCATAGACGATTAACTCGTCATTAACTATATACTTCTTTTACTCCCCGTGCCACATCGAATCCGAGTTCTAATTGGTGATGTTCCAACGTGTTATACTTATTGAGAGTTTTGAATTGCAAACGCAATGCTACAAATCATTTCTTCTTTCAACGATATTTACAGCACACATTCAAGATATAAATAATTTACGCTCTTAATATATAAAATACATTCAACACTTATAAAGACTACATCGAAATGGGAACGACGTATTTAGAAATTCTGCTCATTGGAAAATTATTTCATGAGCCAGGTCTAATGTAGCCCACTTGTGGTAGCTAATTCTACGTCTATAATTGAAATGAAAAGGTACATTCAATTGGAAACGTTTAAGTTACATATCTGTGTAGATAGCTATTGTATTTATTTTTGATTACTGAAAATAAGTAAACATTTTTATGTCATTGTTTGTAGGTAATTAAATCATTTCAAATATTAATTTTTTTATGTTTTATTTTATTTTATTTTTTTGAGTTTTTTTTAATAGGAAGAAGGATAGTGCAGAAGTCATCGTAAATTCTCGAAGTCAGTTGAACGGATAGGCAGGGAAAATGCCTAGCGTGCACTCTGACTTGAGGTGAGATAGCCAGACCTTAGTTTGAGCGGTAGGTAACACATGTAGATCAAATTTTTATAATTATTAAGTTGCAGCCTTGTATTTCCATTTGTCCTCTTCTCGCATAGTCTGTCAGCATGTTCACGTCACCATGCCCACTGCGACTCCCTCTCCATGCCCTGTAACGGATAGAAAAGAAAAACAAAACTTTATGTAATTTGGTAAATTTGTGATTAGTTATAGGTGGTTATCTAAAGAGAAAAGTGGATGGAAGATTTGTGAGTTAGAAACGCTGCAAATTATCGCACTATGGTAAATTATTTGATTGTTAACCTTTGGAATCGAGTAAAACAATTTTTTACCCCCCTTCACCAAAAAATGAATGGTTTACGTTTCAAGATAAGTAGAATCTAAAAATGTAATGAAAAAATGTCCGTCCACCGCCCCCTGCACTCCTTAGTTACCAAGAACCGATTTTGATGAAATTTTGTATTATAGGCTCCATTTGGGGTATTGTTGCGTCGCGAAGCTTTTTCAGTCACTCCTGAGGGGTGAAAAATAGGAGTTGAAAATGTCAAAACGCCCTTGCTCAAAAACTATCGTTATAAAGGTATTATTTCTGAATAAATTCAAAATAGTATTGAATTTTAGGAATTGAGAGAAAATATGAGCCATTTTGTAATAATTTTCAACTTATTTCATTTGACTAGGATTTTACGTATAAACCGTGAAACGTAAACCATCAAATTTTGGGGGAGGGACAAAACTTTTTTTTCCTTGCTCGTTTCCAAATGTTTATTATTTAAAATAATGAACCATATGGCTTTTTAAACTTGAAATTGTAAGGATCCATTTTCTGTCAATTTCTTTCCTCGGAAACCCCTCATATGGTGCCTTTTAGAATCTAAGAGATGATCTGATCATCATGCACGTTCCCCATTTCCCGCTGTCAGGAGCTGGAATCTAGCCCTCAAGACCGCCTGACCTTGCGGGTACTGTATAACCTTAGCGCCTTGCATCCGTCACAGCTTCAGTAGGAGACCGCCGCACACAATTTATTTGGTAACGCCGCATTTTTGTGCTTCCTCGTTCTGGCCGAATGAAGCAATGATCTCCTAGCTGAACTAATTATCCACTTTTGTTTGTTATGAGTGGTATTGAAATCATCCGTGTTAGGAATTATTGTATGAAACTTACTTGCAGTACCTAACTAACTTACATGGGGATCCATAGAAAAAACACATGTTATTAATTAATTAATAGATAAATGCCTAGTTATTTAATTAATAACTTAATTATAATCCTGTAAATATTATTCTGGATAATCTTAGTAACCCTATTTACTAGGACCTCCAGTCATTTACTATTTTATTTGTTTAATAATTTCTGGATTATGGGGATGGAAGGTAGGTATTTTGAGTCTGTTATGACTTTAGGATATAGTGAATGTTACATCTAATATTTGTTTAGTAATGCGTACATGTCAGGGAACGTCCCATTGGATAAGCATTAGGCCAACTTATTGAGGTCTAAGCAGAGTACACGATTATGCCCGAAAACGCACATTTGTTAAACCATTAACCGCCCCTTAAAATGCAAAATTCAAAATTCCGTCGAACTAGTGCACAACTAGACAAATTTCCTTGTGGAAAAAAAAGCTACAAATTATTATACAATGGTTTATTATTTTTCTCAATAGATCACTCGTCTGCAAAGCCACCAACCATCCAACATGAAGAAAAACATCGATCGCATTACGGTCAGCTTTGATTTAAACGGAGATTAGGCCTCTTTTGCGATTCACACTTGTGTTGCTGATTTATCGTACGTAAAACCCTTAAATTCTCGTAGGGAGCGATCGGTTTGTCCTACAGGGCTCCGCGTGGTCTCAAAAAATCATAAAAATTCTATACTATCTTAAATTGAAGGAAAAACAATACCTTTATTCCAAAAATGTTTGAGTTAGGGCGTTTTTAAAATTTCAAAATTTATTTTTGAACCCTTAGAAGTGACATACATTAACCAAAATCTTCGGGGCACAACTAGACCCCAAATGGAGCCTACATACAAAATCATCCCAAATCAAAATCGGTCAATGCTAAGTGGCAAAAGTGCCGCGTACGGCGTACGGCGGACGGCGGAAGGCGTACGACGGACGGCGGACGGCGTACGGCGGACGGCGGACGGACGGCCAAATTTTTATTCGATTTTGGGATTCTACTACCTTGAAACGTAAACCATCAAATTTTGAGGGGGTGTTAAAATTTTTTTTTTCTTGGTCGATTCCAAAGGTTCATTATTGAAAATAATAAACCAAAAACAAACATGTATAAAAATCGGTTGAAACTATGGGCTGGGCAGAGTAGTTGATGGTCTTCTATGAAAATAATTGCTCTCAGACTGATAATAGCAATAGCGCATGCGCAAACTTGAATTTCCTTGTAACAGCTACATTTTTCATCCGAATTGTGTAAATTAAAAATGAAAATCATCAGCCCAAAATTGATTATAGCTTCTGGGCAAGTGCAAACGCAAAATCCTTGCAGTAGCCATAATGTCCATTTTTTTCATCCGATTTTGATGAAGTTTTCAGAGATTGTGTGGATTTGGGGCAATGCTGATGCGTCGGAAAGACCGATTTCATCCTTCAAGTCTGGGACGCCTAGAAAAGTTTTACTGGATGATACGACTTCGCGGGTGAGTCTGACAGTGTTATCTATACATTACTGTATGGGGCTTCTGCCGTATGGTGGTTGTTCCGTATGATAATGCTCTTATTATTATTCTTCATCTCATAGAAGACCTTATTTCTCGGAGTTTTCGGGTTCTTTTGAATGTTAGCATTGCGCCAGGCCTTTATTATACCTACTGTAGATAAAAGATCAGGTGTGGTCCAGACATTCAAACAGATTTGGAGAGCTGGAGAAATTAGGTTTTTAGAAAAGATAAGGAATATGTAAGAGATCATTCTTGTCGTTGAAGCACTATACCTACAACAAAATCGCCGTACTTCTACTGTATTGCACTGATTACATCATAGAAACTGTTACAAAAACGTTGACAATCATTTTCCTGTAAGGTTCGCCCTTCAATTACCTTCTAAAGACCAGCGGTAGGAGGGGAAGGGCTAGGGCCCTTAACACGTTCACTGCGTCTGGCCCAACAGTTGGGCCGCGACATTCTTACCCTGGCTCAGCCTTGCTTCAGACTTTTATTTTTTTCGAGATCAATACGCTTTTAAAAAGGAGGTTTTGCAGGTTTTTACTAATCTGTATGATCCTGCCATCTACTGGGGACAAGGGTGACACATCAGATGATTCTAAATGGTGTAATTGCTGCTAGAAGCCGTCTTTCAATGTTTACCGTTTAACAGGTTGAGTTACTCTCTTTTTCGATCATGGACATTGTTTTCTTAGCACTGTTTGGTCAGTATTTCGTTGTTCATTTATAAACTTTCGAGTTATACAACTATGGGACAAAAAACATTTACTCAAAGTAAGTCCAAGATGAAGAATTTGTTCTCAGCAGAAAAACATAGGGACCGAACAGTTGGTCCTACAGAGCTCTGCGTGATCCCATTTGATTCCGTAAATGTATTACTATACCAAATTAATGAAAAAACTATCACCTTCTATATTTTTAAAAAATAATTAAAACATTTTAATACATCAAAATTTTGCTGAGGCGTTTTCAAAAGTTAACCCTTAGAAGTAACTGACATTAACCAAAACCTCCGGGGCACAACTAGACCCCACATGGAGCCCATATACCAAATTTCATCAAAATCGGTCATTCCTAACTGCAGAAAATAGCACAGGCAGAAAGATTTCGAAATTTTGTAAAAAAAAAAAAAAAAAATTCTGTAAGTAGAGACGTTTTTCTCCATTCGACTACATGCTTATTACTAAAGTGCCTTTATTCCATTGTTTACCTAAACTTACCTTGTATTTACAACGAAAAATGTTGTGAAAATAGGTACCAGGAGAGGAAATGAATTAGTCGATGCGGGATTGCATAACCTCGGCTATGTACTCCCACATGCTTCTGGCCCAAAATTTGGGCCTTTTTGCAAATTGCACGAAAACAAATTTTTTTCTCGCTAAATACTGTTTTTTGTTGCACAAAATTGATAAAAAACGACACAAGAATGTAATCTAAGTCGAAAAGTGTTTGACGCATGGGGCGAAGTCCGAGATTTTGGCGACGCAGTGAACGTGTTAAGACAAGGCTGTAGGGACCCACGTGTTCAGATAAATTTCACAATAAACGCACATTTAAAAAAAATTGTTGATCGTCTGGGTGGTATCATTCATTTCTTAAAATTCAACACTATCTTGATGAAACTAGATAATTTAACACTATCTTCATTAACTAGATAGGTAATTAATCATCCTAATTAAGTGAAGGTTGGTCCTACAGTACTTTGAGTGGTGTCGAATAAGTCTTAAACATTTAGGTTTTTTTAAATTAATGAAAAAACGATACATTGTATTTCGAAAGTTTCGAGCTAAGGAGTTTTGAAAACGTTTTCCCCACTTTTACCAAACTAGATTCCAAATGGTGCCGATATACCAAATGGGCAAAGTGCCGCATACGGCACGCGTACGGGGTATGCGGTAGGCGTACGGCGGACGGACGGAAATATTGTGAATCGATTTTTTGGATTCTACATACTTTGACACGTAAACCATCAAATTTTTAGAGTATGGGGGGATACAATGTTTTTTTCTTGACGGGCGAACTTTACAGAAAGAAACTGCGAACGGTAAACCTACGGTTCAACGGTCATTTAATAATGATTAATTTTACGCCATTTTTGTCCACCAAAAAATTTTAGAATGTTTATTTCGCGACAAATGTTCACGTAAAATTTGTTAAAATGAATATGGTAACGTTTTCTTGAGACGTGACGTGACGATCGGTCGCGAAGGTGCGATATTTTTGCCTTTACATAACGGTTAATAGTGATGGTCGGAAAAATAATGGAAACGTCCCGTTATTTTTTGAATGATGATAATGATAAACTGTTGTGTTATAATTTGCAATGTTTTGATAATTCAACCCACTCATACTGTCGCAATGATAATAATTTTAGGAGGTGAAATTCAACAAAAGGGCACCTTTATTCTGATCCCCCCTCCATTTTGACTTTTCGGGTCTCGCTTTTCTCCCAGAGGGTCTGGACTCGGGACTGGTTGCTGACGTTGAATTCAAAATAAGTCCCCTCAAGTTATAAAGGATCGTTAGAGGGGTCGATGATGGCGAAGAAATGGGCGATGGTGAGGGGTTGAAAATGAAAAAGAAAGTCCCTTCCGCCTCCGGTTTCAATAAGAGAGCACATTACCATAATGCGATTCCCAGTTCTCTCCAAACGGCTCAACAAGTTATATGTGTCCGCTATCAATTTTCTGGAGGTTCATTCAAGCGATTTTCTTCTTTTTGGTTTATTATTTTCATTAAAGAACCTTTGGAATCGAGCAAGGAGAAAAGTTCAACCCCCCTCAAAGTTTGTGGTTTACGTTTTAAGGTATGTAGAATCCAAAAATCGAATATAAATTTGCCCCTCCGTACCTTTGCCCAGTTCCCATAGACCAAGTTTGATGAAATTTGGTATATCGACTCCATTTGGGGTCTAGCTGTGCCCCGAAGCTTTTGGTTAGTATCATTTACTTTATAAGGGGTAAAAAGTTGTGAAAAACATTTTCAAAACGCCGAAGCTCGAAAATTTTAGGATTTTAGCGATTTTGCTTCCGAGTCTACGAAGGTAGCGGAATCTTTGTGTTCACTTTTCAAGGTTGGAAAAAAAAATTCTCCAAAATCGAAATTTCCACTCGCGTTTTACGTTTCAGACCTTTCTGAACAATTTTAGTTTTGTGTCTGTCTGTCTGTCATTAAATCCTTGCCACAGCCATAACTTCTACATTTTTCATCTGAGTTTGATGCAATTTTCTGGGATCGTTCAGATTGACGTGTAGATGGTCCCCTAAGAGGGTTGTGGATGGTACTTAGAGATTGATGTTTCGAGATTTATTACTATGCATCGGAACAGCTATACAATCGGGTTATGGATACGAGGAAGCTATGTGCCACACCCACTTGGCAGACATTTTATTAATTTTCTTAGTTTTTGATCATCTTTTCAAGTATACTTGGTTCTACATAGTTTGTAGTCGCATTTTTGGGATTTTGGGATAAAATTACACTATTCAACTTATTTGAGTGTCCGTTGACAAAAATTGCCACAGCTCATTGTCGTAAGTGTGAAAAAAAACCGCAATAAAGCCCGAATGGAATGTGTGAAGCAAATAATTACTGCGCAAATAGTGTGGAAATTGAGGCGTCGGCAGGGAACACAAGCTTTGCTCGAAAAACAATTTTATTTCACCATTAAAATGCAAATTTCAGCGACGTAGTACACAGCTACATAGATAAGGACGTATTGTGCTACTAGGACTTCCTGGAAACTTAGACGGTACGAGGTTTTCCTAAAGACGGCAAATAACGCTATTCTGCGTTTCTAAATTGATGTTCATGGTTCGTTTGTGATCTGAGTTAAACTTCCTCTTTAAGTGGAAAGTGATTTGCATTTTCCAATAACCATTTTCCCGCACTGTGCATTGTGCCAGTACAATTAGTGGCGACTTCAACGTTAACCTCTTACATGAAAGCCATACAACATCCGCTCGTCTGATGCAAATACTGCAACTGTACGGTTACCAACCTTCAACACGACAAATCACAAGATCCAACAGTAGTACATGTTTAGACAACATCTTCACTGACTTGTTGTAGTGTTCTTGTGAAGTTATTGACTGTAAAATATCGGACCTTCCCCTAGTGAAAGCAACCTTGGTAAATCCAGAAATTGAGCAGCAGGAATGTGGACAGAAAACATATGTGACCAGGAGGATTATAAATGAAGATAGAAGGAGCAATCTGGTACAAATGTTGGACGATACCTGTTGGGATTGCTTGAGTGACGAGATATCAGTAGAGGGATAATGTAATAAATTCTGGATGATTTTTCAGGACTTATACAACCGTGCATTCCCAATAAAAACGTTCAGGTAGCAGAAGAAGAAGCACGCCCATAACAGGTGGTACTCTCGCGAACTGCGAACGCAAAGGAACCAATTATTTGAACTCCAGCAATGCGACACCAATAAAGAGATACTTAAACATATGTATAAAGAATATAAACAGAATATACCATCTACCAAACGAAATTACTATGCAAATAAAATTAATATTGATCCAAACCAAAGCAATGCCGTGTGGGACTTCATCATAGAGGAATTCCGCGAAAATCGCTCATTTGAAAGACCACCTCACTCGGCTGATGACCTCAATACACATTTAACACCTCGGCAAAACGAGCACTTGAGGGACTGTCAAAAATTGATGGGGACCCTCCACAATATTTAAAGGCTGGGAGTCGACGAGTAACTCGAAGCATGTTTCTTCGACCAACCAACAAAACAGAAATTATCTTGATAGTTAAAAACCTGAAAAACTCCTTTTCCAGAGATGTGAATGATATGAGCGTCGATATCTTGAAATTAGTTATAAAACAGATTGCAGAACCTCTTGCATCCATATTCAATCTGGCCTTCACTACGGGGGTGTTCCCATCGCTATTGAAACACGCAAGAATAGTCCCAATATTCACAGGAGGTGATCGAGAGGACATACAGACCAATCGCTGTTCTTCCGATATTCTCCAAAATTTTAGAAAAATTGATCTCTATTAGGCTAGTGGATTTCTTGCACCGGGGAACGATCAACCTGTCAAACCAGTACGCGTACAAAAAGGGATCAGATACATCCGCGCTTCTAAGAGCAGTCGTTGATCAGCTTGTCAAGGCTCTGGATGGGAAAGAAACGGCTTTATTGACAATGTGCGATCTTTCTAAAGCCTTCAACTGTATTTAAAAAGAAATTCTACTCGATAAATTGGAGTTTTACGGAATTCGAGGAACTGCACTCGACCTAATAGAATCGTACCTGACAGATATATACCAATTGACTGAAACAGGAACTAAGAGTGCTTTGGTGAAAGAATCAGGAATAGGTGTGCCGCAGGTATCAATTTTGGGGCCTCAGATTTTTGTACTCTACGTTAGTGATATGTACCTCTATACCACTGCAAGTATCACTCAGTATGCTGATGATACGATAATGATAAGTACAAGTAAAAACCGATCCGAAGTAATCACCAGACATCTCACAGAGTTCAATAAGCTCCAAAAGTGGTTCTCAATCAACGTATTAATTCTTAACCCAGACAAGTCAAAAATATCATTGTCAGCACCTCCAAGTCCAACATCGATACGTCCCAACTGCAAACCGCGGAAAAAGCAAAAGCTATTAGGCGTCATGAATGATAGAAGTCTTAACTGGAGTGCCCACACCGGAGCCCTTGTGAAGCAGCTAAATGGAGTAGTTTTCGTCCTCAGACAAGGTGTGAAAATTCTACCACTCGGTACAGTAAGACAGGTATATTTTGGAATGTTCCACGCAAAGTGTACTTATGCTCTGCGGGAACTGCAACTCAATAATGCGTATACTGCGGGTACAAAAAAAAAAAAAAAAACGTCTGCCAAGTTGGGTGGGCAGTATAGCTTCCTCACTCATTGTAACATGGACGTATAGAATCAGTTGGCGAAAAAATTATGATTCAAAGAGTTATTGAAAGATGCAAAAGAGACTGTGATGAGGGGTCAATTTGGTTTCAACATTAATTGACCTGCAGACCACAACATTTGATCACACAATAAAAGAAGCAATTTACACGGGAACCTGGAAGTAAGTGTGGGCACGAGTAGTATGATATTTGTATTTTCAACGTAGAATTTTATTTAGCGGTCCACCGTCTAGGACCTAACCCACACAATCCCTGAAAATTTCATCGAAATTGGTTGAATAGTTGCGGAGTTTTGGTTGTAACAATAAATTTAAAGTTCGCGCATGCGCAGCGGCTATTGCTTGACCAATTTTATTGAAACTTATAGGGTGTCACTTAGAAGTTAGTCCCTAACTAACCTCCAAATTTGAGCAAAATCGGTTCATTAGAAACCGAGAAACCGAGGTTCCAGGAAATTCACGTTTGCGCATGCGCACTCGCTCCTATTGGTCCGAAGGTGCTGAAATTGATAGGGGACCGTCTAGGACCTAACCCGCACAATCCCTGAAAATTTCATCAAAATCGGACCACAGGTTAGTACAGTTTTGCCCGGGACAAGGATTGACCACAGACAGACCGACAGACCGACAGACAGACAGACACGGAACCAAAATTGTTCGGGAAGCTCTAAAACGAAAAAGCAAGTGGAAATTTTGATTTTGGAGGACATTTTTTTTTTCACTTCTTTCACGAATACAAAGCTTCCCTACCTTCGGTAGTGAGGAAGCAAAAGCCATACGTATAATCAGTAAATCAAGTTATTATGAGCATTGTAGGCCACTATTTAAGCTGCTTAAAATCATGACAGTCATAAATCATTACATCTTCATCTCCGTCAAATATGTCAAGCTCAGTGACTTTCCTCTCAGAGGTGACTCCCACTCATATGATGTTAGAAGTAAGAATCAAAAGGACCTGCCTTCTAATAGACTGTCTCTAACACAGAGCCAGTACACCAGAACTAGTACCACCGCACATCTTTAAAGCTCTACAACGCAATCCCATTGAAGATCAGGGAGTTGAAATACATGGAATTTGAACGAGTGCTCAAGTAATTCCTAAAGTTGAATCCTTTTTACAGCATCAAAGAATACTTGAAAAGTGATATGAGAGAGATAAACATGTAAACTGTTTAACTGTGTGACTTGGGTGTTATACTCGTATTTAAGTAGATGTAGTTTAGTCAAGTAAGTATGAATATCGATCGGTACTCACGCTTGCTTTTATAAACTAGATATGAGGTGCTCTGGAATATGTGTAAGCAAGAATGATACGCTAGTCTGTAAGTCAATCATCTAGTCACTTAGTTTATCTGAGGTTAATTTTAAATGATCTAGTCACTACGAAAAAAGTCACAATCTAGTCACTATTTGTTTTTATTCTATGTAATTGGTTATTTTATGACGTTGACTATTGCCTATAATTCTATGTAATTGAAGGGCTGACTTTTGAACCTTGTTATTATGTGAATGTTGACTATTAATAAGATATTATTGTGACGTTAGATGAGAGATTGAAGTGTTGATTTTAACTTAACTAAGTAACTCTGACAATGTGATACTGGCTTGGGCGGCTTTGGCCTCGTCCGGGTTTGGTCTCCTTGGTGGATGGTCGCGGGTCTGAAGCAGGCTGGGTGCCTCGGTTTGAGGTGCTGGTTTGTTTTGTGATACGGGACACCACCATGGTGGGCGGGCCCGGGCGGGGCCGGGGCCGCCTCCGACGCCGCTCCGATTGTAAGTGAAACGTGCTATTTAGTTGCATTCTTGCCTTGTAAAAGGATGAAATTTTGAATAAAGATGTTATTATTATTATTATTATTATTAAGGGTTGAATCCGTGATCTAAGATAATTTGAAGCTTCCAAAAAAACAATAAAAGGAGAGTGAAAATGCATTTGGGCAGAAGAAAGCAATTAGTAGTTGTTTAGCGCCAAATTAGAGGAAGTGGTAGAATGAACTGGTGAGTTTAGGAAAGCGTCTACAGAATAAGAACTCCCCGAGGCCATTCGTTCACTTCACGCCTGACACTGGAGTTTTTCATTCTACAACGAATTCTCGAGTGGTGAGCTGCCTGCCTACTAAGTGCACATAAAAACATTACACGAGTGAAATAATGAACGTTGGTTGATTTCTACGCCTAACCAGTAAATATTCCTCCAGGTTATTTAGCATTACTTGGAGTCTCAGAGGGGAGTCGGTAATCAAACCAACATCGGTAGCAAACATTAGAACATTTATTTTCATCGAGAGCACCAACAAGCCCTCTCCCATAATGAATGATGTAAATCATTCAAGTATTTACAACATGACTAGCCCCAGAGAAGACGAACATCGCTGTCTTACTCCCACGGTCGTATTGAATACCTCGGACAATCCCTCCCGCGAACCCAACTTTGCTGTTGTACCTGGGCCGCATCTCAAAACCTATTGGAGACTCCAAGAACCGACAGGTTATAATAGCCTCTCTGCTTATGGAATCAAACTCAGAACTGTAGTCGACAAAAAAGCAATATAGTTTCTTATCCTGTCAGAATGCCATATGATTCAGGATAGTGAGAGTTAAAATATTGTCTGACGTGGTATACCCTTTTCTGAACCATTCTCGTCCCTCATAGATCAGGCCCCTATCCCCACTCTAATCTATCAACCTATTTACGAATAATCCTGTAATTAATTTCACAGTGGCATTGAAGTACCTATTTGACTATAATAGTAGACTACAGGGTGTCCCATAAGTTATCCACCAAACTTCGGGAGTAGTTTCTAAAACTAATTTGCAACAAAAAATGTCTCGTAGCAATTTTCTGTTAACCCTTTAAAATCCGACTTTATAGGACGTCCCACAGTAAGAGTTGGGCGTCCTTATGCGATCAATCTGGAATACGTCGCCGGAATTTCGAATTTTGCTTTTTTAGGGTGGAAAGGGGGGGGGGTTAATGCTCAAAAAACGTGCGTTTTTGGGCATAACCTTGTGTCGTCTGCCCAGGCCTTAGTTCCCAACCGATTTTCGTGGTTCTTTTTTTTTGTTCGGCGCGGAAAACTATCTAGTTGTGCACTACATCGCCGGAATTTTGCCTTTTAAGGGGGGGGGGGAGAAGGGGGGGGGGTTAATGCTAAAAAAACGTGCGTTTGCTGGCATAATCTTGTAAACTCTGCCCAGGCCTCAATTTCCAACCGATTTGCGAGTTTCTTCATTTATTTGACTAAAATCGCTCCCGAGTTGTACATGATTTCACCAGAGTATCAAAATTCGCAAGGGGAGGGGGCGAGTGGAGGGATAATATTCACAAAATATTCAAATTTTCAATATTTCGGTTCCATTACTGCTTACTAACAGTTAGTAAGCAGTAATGGAACCGAAATATTGAAAATTTGAATGTTACTGTCCCCAAGGTTTGAAATTGAGGATAAATTCTCATTATACTTCCGGATTTTCATGAATTATTCTCTGTACCACCATGGAACTAATAGTGGTGCCACCATGGTGCCAGGACATGGTGCCATGGTGCCATACACCGCTTATTTCGTGTTTTTTTTTTTTTTTTTTTTGTGTTTCACCTTGAATACGGATGTGAACTTCGACGGACTGCCTACCAAAACTAACAGATGAAAGTTCAATGTTACGACGTATTTCCGCTTTGGTGCCAGCCCGGCACCATTGTGTGTGTGGGGGGGGTGAACTCGAATTCGCATGTCGGGTATCGTAGATCATGGATTTTAAAACGCTCTTCAGATTCGAGGCTCCCATGCCGCTAGAAATGTTAACGTGGATAATGGTGGGGGGGGGGGGGGGGGTCAGTATATCTTGCCCAAAGTAATAAATAAATTACATCGAGTGAAACAGTTTTATCACTTAACAACTGGTTAAACTGATCTAATGCTTATCCATTGGGACGTCCCCTGGAATGCATGCATTACTAAACAATATGTTTTTTAAATATAAACAAACCGTAATTTATTTCATTAAGTTGTTAGGATTTTTCAAATCTATCTGTAAATGTGATAGGAACTCCTTATCTCCACACAAACACTATTAGGTACGCATACACAGCCCCGCATATCAAAATTTCATGGTTATTTGGCAGGTACAAGATAGGTAACTACTAAAAAAAAATTTCAATATTTCGGTTCCATTACTGCTTACTAACTGTCCCCAAGGTTTGAAATTTAGAAAAAATTCTCACTATACATCCGGATTTTCATGAATTACTCTCTGTACCACCATGGAACTAATAGTGGTCCCACCATGGTGCCAGGACACCATGAACCGCATATTTCGTGGGTGTTTTTGTGTTTCACCTAGCATACGGATGTGAACCTCGACGGATTACCTACTAAAACTAATAGATGAAAGTTCAATGTTACGACGTATTTCCGCTTTGGTGCCAGACTGGCACCATTGGTGGTAGTGGGAGGGGGGGGGGGACTCGAATTCCCATGTTGGGTATCGTAGATCATGGATTTTAAAATGCTTTTCAGATTCGAGGCTCCCATGCCGCTAGAAATTTTATGGTGGTTAAGGGTGAAGGGAGGGGGGGCTCACTATTTCTTGCCTAAAGTAATGAATAAATTATATCGAGTGAAACAGTTTTATCGCTTACCAACTGATTAAACTGATCCAATACTTATCCAATGGGACGTCCCCTGAAATGCAAGCATTACTAAACAACATGTTTTGTTTTTTAAGATTTTTTCGTGTTTTCGACCGTACACCATTTAAAGGGCTATAACTCCCTTAAATTACACTCAAAAATCAAGAATAAGGATACCGTTGAAAAGAGCGTAAAATGACTCAATAGATGAGCCGTTGACCAGTCGAGAAAAACAAAACGCTAGAGTAGTATTTTGGTTTATTATTTTCAATAATAAACCTGTGGAATCGACCAAGAAAAAAAGTCTGCCAAGTGGGTGTGGCACATAGCTTCCTCGTATCCATAACCCGATTGTATAGATGACCCGATGCATAGTAGTTAATTTCGAAACATCAAAACAAGTTAATCTGTAACATCCCTGAACATTTCATTGAAGTCGGATGGAAAATGTAGAAGTTATGGCCGTTACAAGGAATTCACGTTTGCGCATGCGCAGTGGCTACTATCAGTCCGAAGGTGATGATTTTCATAGGGGACCATCTAAATACTAATCTGTAACATCCCTGAAAATTTCATTGAAATCGGATGGAAAATGTAGAAGTTATGGCCGTTACAAGGAATTCACGTTTGCGCATGCGCAGTGGCTACTATTAGTCCGAAGGTGATTATTTTCATAGGGGACCATTCAAATACTAATCTGTAACATCCCTGAAAATTTCATCGAAATCGGATGGAAAATGTAGAAGTTATGGCCGTTACAAGGAATTCACGTTTGCGCATGCGCAGTCGCTTCTATCAGTCCGGGGATGATGATTTTCATAGGGGACCGTCTACACACCAACCCGCACAATCCCTGAAAATTTCATTGAAATCGGACAATAACTTCGTATAGTTATGCGCGTTACAAGGAAATCATGACAGACAGACAGACAGACAGACAGACAGACACACAGACACACAGACACACAGACACTGAACCAAAATTGTTCAGAAAGGTCTAAAACGCAAAATGCGAGTGAAATTTTTTATTTTGGAGAACTTTTTTTTTTCGTCCTTGAAAAGTGAAAACAAAGCTTCCGCTACCTTGGTAGACTCGGAAGCAAAATGTTTAACATCCCCTCAAAATTTGATGATTTACGTTTCAAGGTACGTAGAATCCAAAAATCGAATAAAAATTTGGCCGTCCGTCCGTCGTCCGCCGTACGCGGCACTTTTGCCACTTAGCATTGACCGATTTTGATGAAATGTGGTATGTAGGATTTGGGGTCTAGTTGTGCCCCGAAGATTTTGGTTGATGTAGGTCACTTCTAAGGGTTCAAAAATGAATTTTGAAATTTTGAAAACGCCCTAACTCAAAAAATGTTGATATAAAGGTATTTTTTTCCTTAAATTTAAGATTCTATAGAATTTTTAGAATTTTTTGAGACCACGCGGAGCCCTGTAGGACAAACCGATCGCTCCCTATGAGAATTTAAGGGTTTTACGTATGATAAATCAGCAACACGAGTGTGAATCGCAAAACAGGCCTAATCTCCGTTCAAATTAAAGCTGACCGAAATGCGATCGATGTTTTTCTTCATGTTGGATGGTTGGTGGCTTTGCAGACGAGTGATCTATGTAGAAAAGTAAAAATACTAAACCATTGTGTAATAATTTGCAGCGTTTTTTCCAACCGACGGTTTGACGGGAGGACTTGGTGCTTGGGAGGAGCGGCGGCGGAGCAGTCCCCGGATTCCTCTCGTTGAACGATTTCGTTGAAAAAAATGCAGGTTTTTTTTGCATTGAAACACCATTTTCTCCCTCAAATTCCACAGTAAAACTAAAAATTTGGAGACCGTAGGAAAGCTGATGAAATAGAGCAGTTTTTAAGCTTTTGAGCAGTTATATAAAATACCACAACTATGACTCACTGATTGTCCACCCAGAAAACCCTTGGACTCATGTTATCTAAGATAAGCCCAGATCACCCTCTACATGTATATATAGCCCCAGAGGGCAATCCTTCATTGTTCATTTTGTTTCATATCTGTATCACAGTACGTTTGTGTGCGTTCAATAAAGGTTTTTGTCTTTTTAAAAACCTTCGTCGTCATTCTCCTCACTTAAATGAGCCCCTGTGGCAAATACCTTGTTTTAATGAGGAGAAATCATCACCATGAAAAAAAAAACAAAAAAAAAAAAACAGATATTGACTATTTTTCAAGTTTGAGGTAAAAATACTACTCTATCATTTTGTTTCTCTCGACTGGTCAATAGCTCATCTATTGGAAAATTTTCCACGCTCTTTCCAACCGTATCCTTATTTTTAATTTTTGAGTGTAATTTAAGGGAGTTATGACCGTTTAAATGGTGTAAGGTCGAAAATACGAGAAAAAATCTTGAAAGTAATAAAAGTCGGATTTCTAGGGAACTAAAAGAAAATTGCTACTAATTTTTTGTTGCAAATTAATTTTAGAAACTACTCCCGAAGTTTGGTAGATAACTTAACCCAGTATAGTTGTTTGGGTCGTTCGGGTCTCTCTTTCTAAAAATGGGGTATATCAGGGCTTCCAGAAAGCTATGCGGGAGTGAATCTGACTCGTATATTCCGTTTATGGAATTTAAAAATGTTCCAAGAAGTTTGTAGGGGTATTTTTAAAAAACTCAAAAGGAATGTTGACTTACCAGCCTAAACAGCCGTGGTTCGAGTTCGACTGCGCCAGAAACAGGCGACGAGTTTTCAAACTGTTAACCTTGCTAGGGATAATAACTGCAGTATATTATGGAAGTCTTACAAATCAGCTCTAGTGGGTTACAAGAGGCTCAGCGATTCAAAGCGAAGGATCTACTTTGTAGACTTGGCGGGACGGTTTGGGGCTGTGGAAGACGGAAGGGAATTCCGGTGGAAGTTCAAAATGACAAATCCAGGCCATAACATACAGATTAAGTTGGATGAAATGCGGCTGAACACAACCACTTTGCGGCTATACTCAATCCGTCCTTTATAGCGCCCTCGATCCTATACGCCATAAATCTGATTCCAGACAGCTTTCTAAACACTCCACTTCGGATGTCAGAACTGGAAGTTGTATTGAAAAAAGCTAAAAACCCGGCCTGGATCGAATTCTTTTCGAATTACCTACTAGTAGTTGAAAATAAATTTTCCATACTCACAAGTGTTGGAGAAAGTGAATCAGTTCAAAACATGCTCTTTGATTTCTTGTAGTATTTATATTTTATGTAGTTTTTTCTTGTAGTATTTTACTTGATTTTTTTAATAAGCAGTTACCAACTAGTTTTAAATGGTCTGTGGTATTAATTTTGTTCACAAGCACATGCTTTAGGTGCTGGGAACATGCATCAAGTAGTTCGTTACATTCGATACTTTGGGCTTCAATATTCATAAATTTTTATGAGCTGTTTCAGAGACCCCCTGCTGCAATGCTCATTGTCAGGAGCTTCAGATCAGTATAATTGAAGTGCCGAATGGCCCCTGTTGTTGGTACATACATGGTTTTGGAGAAAATTTTCCGAATGATTTCTGAATAATTTCAACTTTCTTAATGGTTGAATATGCCCTTCTCCAAATTAGCATCCCATATAAATGGAGAGACTGTGCTGGAGCACAATATACTTTTCTACTTACCTAATTGAGAAAAAGTAACTCTTTTCATGATGAGGAACATACATAGTTTTATTCAGTTTTCTCATCAATTAAATTAACTGGTTATCCAATGTGATATTATAACCTATCAGTATCCCTATGCCATCGTACTTGTTCAAAATTACTACTCCAATTTTTCTCGTAAAGGAATATTTAGAAAGTTGAAGAGTTTGATTATATGAGTCATCATGTTTAATTATGGTTGCTTTCCCATTACGGCCATGATAATGAAACTGTCGATTTAGAGGCTTGCTTGTTTATGTATTGGATGGACCAGAAAATGACATCCAAGGTTCATTATTAGGGGAAATAACTATCCAACCTAAATAGGTTGAAAAAATGTTGTTTCAAACAGGTTTGAGCATTTATCAAGCGCGTGTACGTACGCCCCCTACTCCTCAATCCGAACTCTATCATGGTCGTTAATTCGTTATTTCTGCATATAAAGTCATTCTATAGACTCAAATGGAAGGGAAGAGGGTGGGAGGTTGGTTTTTCATCGATTAGTGTAGGTATATGTGACGCTTCTGAGGGGAATTCTATGTTTGTTCGGCTTCTTTGTTTTTATTTACATCTCGTGTTCGTTCCAAATGAGCCACACAGCAGAGATTCCTAATACAGTTAGTGCCAGTGAACCGCGAAAATTAAGTTGTAGGAGAAATTCAGTGTCTCATATCTCAAGCTGTCAGGGACTCTGCCTCAATGGCTGTGAAGTAATACAGTTTCGTTGTTATTTAACCAAGTAAACATAAATGAGGTAAATTATTTAAATTAGTTATTTGAATTTTTGAGATTAGCATTTGTGATTTAGCGTAAGTGACTAAATTATAATACCCACTGAATAATCTTGAATTTCAAACATTAAAACAGCTATTCCATCGAAAATTGGAACAATGAAGTGGATCTGTTCCACTGTTAAACAGATTAAGTATGTCTAAGCATATGAAAGGTTTACGACTAGTTAGTTGAAGACTCCAAGACACCCCCTTTTGAGCGACTCCAAAACCGCCGTAGAGGCGGAGTGGGAGGTATTTTTTCGGTGTGTCATGGGACGACTTTTTAGGACGTCCCACAGTAAGACTTGGGCGTCCTTATGCGATTGATCTGGGGTAAACATGGACAACGCTCAATAGGAAAAAAAAAATAAAATAAAATAACCACGCACCAATCCGTTTTAGACCATTTTGAATCCAAATCCGCGAAAAAAACGATAGGTCTGTGTGTAGGTGTGTGCGTGTTGTGTCGTGTATGCTACTCGCTTGTTTTTTAAAAATTAGGTTTATTTAAGTTATAAATTTTCTTATATTCTCTTAATTGATATTGTTGCAAGACAGTAAGTCGGCCAAAAGCTTAGTGAAAGAGGTGGAAAAGTTACGGAGACGGGTGAATTCTTCAAGGTAAGAGTTTTAGAATGATCAGGGCTATCATCAGCAGTTGTAGATCAATGTAGATAGGCTTGCGGTGTAGGTACATCCAAAGAGTGCTGTCAGGCTGTCTCAATTTGAAGAGCGTTCGAGCGCTAGGCTCTTGGGATTGAGATTCGTACACTGGCACTTTCAAATGCTGATTAGGGAACTTGGACCTCACCAATGGGAGGCATCAAAGGATAGTTTAAGGTGTGCCCAGCAAAAGCTCAAAAATTAAAGTTCTCCTGTATTCTTATTTTATTTTATTTTTCGAATTAAGGTTTGTATTTTTTAAGAGAGGCTGCTTTCTACATTGCAACAGTTCCTCCCACAACAGTATTTCATGAATAAATCCAAATTCAAACAATTTGTGGCAGGTGCTAAAAAGGATTCTGAATCAGACTGCAAACGTGAGACGTCTTACAGGAAAAATAGTATTTTAATAGCATTGGTGAGCGCCTGCACGCGTAATATTATACCTTCCTACATAATTCTTAGTTCTATCTCTGTCCGAGCAGTTTAGGTGAACCAAGGTTTGTCAAAAATACAGCTAAAACTTAATGTCATGGTGATTTTTCGTGTTTTTTGTTTGTTTTTTTTTTTTTAATTTATAACTCCCAAGCCACGTTAACTGTGGCACCTACAAAAGTGGGAGCGGTATAATGTTTCTAGTATGTAACAAATATCTGTTACTATCCAGTAGTAATAGTGTAGTAGTAACTTTAACGTTGCTAAGGTACGAGTTGTAAGTAATGGCAGGAGAGGGCAAGGGAGTCACATTCCTACTTGTTGATACTTGTCATGGAAGGGAGGAATGGCAAGAGCCTTCAGCTTTTATAGGGCAGAACGCCTGAAGTTTTCACGACCACTTCTCGACAACCTTCTCTTTAAGCTCTACCTTTTACTACCCTGATAAGGCTCGTAAAATTTTCAAAAGGATTTTATGAAAACGTTGAAGCCGGCTCTACAGCATTCCATGGAGACCCTATTATAAAAAGGAAGAAAACCACTTTACAATCTTCCCTTCCTAGAAAGAGGAACTTTGTTTTTATGGTGGAGAAAACCCTTTAAATCTAATTGTCCGTTGAAACAGTCTGCTAAGGCTTTCGAGCATAATAAGGTCGTCGGAAGCCAACTCGATAATAACATCATCCTATATAAAATGTCATCAATATTACCCTTCGCAGTTACCGGATTATGTCATTTGTGCTCTTTCTCTATCGACAACTTTTTCCTTTGTGTCACATTGAATCAACTGGTAGCCTCTGCGCTCTCATAAATTGTCCAACCAAGACAACTCCATAACTCCAATGGCTAGCACGATTTATTAATATGTAAATTTGAAGATCATTTTAATTAATAACTAGGAATAATTAATTTCAAAATGTAAACAAATATTGATTATTTCAGGCGAATATTGATTTTGGATGTAATTTCCTTCGAAAATCCAGTACACACCCTAGCTCGGGTTTTGGTTCAATCAAGCTACAATGTTTAAATTTATCAATTATGCAAATGCGTCACTGCTTTGAACATTTTATATTTCATCCTGATTTTATTCATCATGGGTCACTAAGAGAAGCCTCTGTTACTCAGCCAAGTGCATATAATAAACTGCGTGCGGCTTAGCTAGTGATGGTTTAATGAAATTTCGAAAATCGTTCACGTTAACAGTGCATACTTCCTGAAATTCCAAATTTGAGTTGGAATGATGAAATTATGTTGTAAAACCACGCACTTGAAATTTCACCAAAAATATTAAGTCCTTCTGGTTTCATAATTGAGTTGAAGTCTCATAATTAACTTTTTTTTTGTCTTTTTTTCTTATTATTATTAAGTCTCATTTTAAAGTGGATTTGGTACGTGGTTCGTCAGAATCCTGAATTTATCAAGGTAGCTTTGAAGATGATTAATGTTTCATTGGACGTTGAAATATGCAACAGCCCAAACAATGAAACCCCTCGTTTCCTCATTGAACGTCCCTAAAAGGTAACAATTTCTGTTTCGGTTATTCAGATTTTGAGCTTAAATAATTTCAGGATTTTTCAAGAATGGATGAAAATGTCAGAAATTCAAACGATGTCGAAGATCAACATTCTTTGTATCTCGGAGAGAGGAGGTACATTCCAAAGGAAAAGTTCAAAGCGCTCGAGCACACCAAACAGTGAGGAGAAAACTATGCTCTGGTCCCGAGCTTTCGAACTATTTAGTTGTTTTAATATTAATTTTATAGCTCTAAGGGGAATAAGTCCTGTAAGATACAGGTATTTCTAGATCACTGCGACTTTACTTGTTGGGTATTATACTGCTTAAACTTCAATTTACGACGTAGCAATTCAACAATGTATTGGGAAGTTCATCAGTTCATCTCCTAAACACAGACATTGAGTCATTTTACTGAAACGATCACGATTAAAACCTCTTACACGATTGTTGGAGGAAAACCTCCGTTTTCAAACTTGCCAACGGTGAATGACGATTGAGGTATCAAAAGAGATAATTAAGTTTGAATTTTGACTAAATAAGAGATTTTAGGAGACTGTGGTCTATGTAATTGTTAGGTTTGAAAGCCTTTTCTCAATGTAGGTTCATCAACAAGTTGAAAAGAAAAAAAATCCTACATCTCTATTTTTGGTTTAGGTACTTATATAAAAATTTGTCTCTATTATGGAACCTGAAGGAATTTTTTAAATCACAATGAAACTTGGTACACAGCTTTCGTAGGCCAAAATACAACTGAATTTCAATATGAAAAATTAACTTTATTTTGTTGTCCAAAGGTGAGCGAGGAACCCTCCCATGGGTCATGCGAGCCGCATGCTAATCTGAGTTGCGTGTTCAGTATGGTTTGTAGTGACCCATGGTTACTGACCAGAGTGACACATGTTTATTGTGCATAGTAGAAGAAGTGTCAGTCTTACCGGATGCCACGTTACTGCCACGTCAGTTGATGGCGAGGTCTTGGTTTTCTGGGTGAACCTTGACGGCCGTATGCCAGACCCTTATTCAGTGGCGGGAATGCCAACTGTGACCACCGGTTCTAGTGCCCAAAAATAAATAAATCAAATTAAAAAATAATATTAGCAATTCTACAAAAGGTGGACAGCAGATTTACACATAATGCACCATGCCTCCATGAAAGCTTAAGAGTGTAGTTAAGTAATGAAAAATTATAGTTGCTGGATGAAAGTTTATGAAGAATAGAATATTTTGAATAGAAAGTGTGGAGGAGAAAAAAAGTCTGCGAAGTGGGTGTTTCAAATTACTTCTTTATTTAGGTTAAAGAAAAGTCCCGTCCGTTCAGTATATGAACAAATGAGCGAATTTGCAAAAAACAGTATTAACCGACTTTTAGCCAATTTTGAACTACTACCTTTTTTATGTTCCCCATAGAAAATTTTTCGCTGATATACAAATATACTTGTAACATACGTGATATACTTGTACTCGTATTGCTTCCGAGTTTACCAAGCCAGCGGAAGCTTTGTTTTCGCTTTTCAAAAATGAAGAAAAGAGTTCTCCAAAATCAAAATTTTAACTTGCGTTTTGCGTTTTATACCTTTTTTAAAACAATTTTGGTTTCGTGTCTGTGTGTCTGTCATGAAATCCTTGTAACGGGCATAACTGTACGAAGTTATTTTCCGAATTCGATGAAATTTTCAGGGATTGTGTGGGTTGGTGTGAGGACGGTTCCCTATGAAAAGCATCATCCCCGGACTGATGTAAGTGACTGCGCATGCGCAAACGTGAATTCTTTTTAACATCAATAACTTCTATATCTTCCATCCGATTTCTATGAAATGATCATAGATAGCCCGGGTTAACGTGTAGGCGGTCCCCTAATACGGCAATGCAATTGATGTTTTGAGATAAACTACTGTGCATCGGATCATCTATACGATTGGGTTATGGATACGAGGAAGCTATGTGCCACACCCACTTTAATAAGTCAATTTCATCAAAAAATCTTCAAAAAACGCGTTTTTGACACTATTTTTGGTTTATTATCAATAAACCTTTGGAATCGACCAATAAAACCCATTTTTCAACCCTCTCCTCAATATTTGATGGTTTACTTTTCAAAGAACGTAGAATCCAAAACGCTGCAAATTATCTCACAATGGTTTATTATTTTTCTATATAGATCACTCGTCTGCAAAGCCACCAACCATCCAACATGAAGAAAAACATCGATCGTATTTCGGTCAGCTATAACTTGAACTGAGATTTGGCCTCTTTTGCGATTCACACATGTGTTTCTGATTTATCGTACGTCCAACCCTTAAAACATCGTAGGGAGCAAACGATATGTCCTACAGGGCTCCGCGTGATCTCGAAAAATTCTAAAAATTCGATAGAATCTTAAATTGAAGGAAAAACAATACCTTTATATCGAAATTTTTTGAGTTAGGGCGTTTTCAAATTTTCAAAATTCATTTTTGAACCCTTAGAAGTGACTTGCACCAACCAAAATCTTCGGGGCAGAACTAGACTTCAAATGGAGCCTACATACCAAATTTCATCAAAATTGGTCAATGCTAAGTGGGGAAAGTGCCGCGTACGGCGTACGGCGGGCGGCGGACGGACAGCCAAATTTTTATTCCACTTTTGGATTCTACGTACCTTGAAACGTAAACCAACAAATTTTGGAGGGGTATTAAACAATTTTTTTCTTGGTGATTCCAAAGGTTCATTAGTGAAAATAATAATCCAATAGGGGTTGTAATTTTCAAAACGACCTAGCTCTAAAACTTTTGATATAAAGGAACCTACTTTTCTCACCCATTTGAAAAAGAATTGAATCGAATGAAACCACCCAGATCTCTGCAGGACAAACCGTTCGCTCTCTATAAGAACCTAAGGATTGGACTTACACTAAATCAGAAACACGAGTGTGAGTCACAAAAGATTGTTCACTGAAGGAAGTAGGCCAATTTCACCTGATCAAAATGGGCTCATTGTTCGTTTCATTGAAATGAATTTTTTGTTGTACTCAGTTGTGCTCCCTTAGCAACCAAGAATTAAATTCCGTACACAACCGTACCCCCCACAACTTTCGAATAGCGATGTTATTGCTAGTTGGTAGAATCAATGGAAAAGCCGCGTTTTATCCAGACGATCCTTGAAATAAAATAATAAACGACTGTGTAATAATTTGCAGCGTTTCTTTTCTCTTAAATTTGACCCTTTGAAATTGCTCTACTACGCTTGTAAGGAACTCATGTTTCCACAAGATATTTTTGACATTTTGGTAAAATTTCACGAATTTTGCGTTAACTATACACTCTGAGTCAGTTATTGTCTGGTCTGACTCATACATACTCCCCTTTTTATTAAAATGAAAACGTGGTAAACTCTTGAAAACGTTTTAGATCGTTCTGAAACGTGTTTCCACGAAGAAAATCGTCGAAATTGTCTATACTAAAAATGTTGAGGCCATTGCAATCACCTCATTTTGTTTTCCAAAAATTAGCTGAAAAGATCTTTCATAATCCGATTTGAGATCATCAGAACTATAACCAAACAACCAAATTTTAGGAATTAAGAAAATGGTGTTTCGAGGTATTTGCGTTTATAAACACCCATATATCCGTCGAGCATTCATAAGCTATGGATTTTGTCGATTTACGGGTACACAGACAACCCGACATGGAACCAAAATTGTTCAGAAAGGTCAGAATTGTGGAAACCGGTACCTTGGTAAACTCGGAAACATTACCTGAAACTCCGGATTTTATGGTTTGGCAATCAACAGTAATAAACAAATGAACATTTATGGATGGAGATGGGTCGTTTCACTTGGAACTTTTAAACGGAGGCTATCGATGAGATTTATTCCATGTACTTTCACCGATCTCGGTTTTCACGCAGTTAAAAGCGTCCTCTTCAACAGTTTCGACTTCAGTTACATCAACAGAAAAACCGATTAATTGGTACATATATCTCAATAATGTACCTTTGGAAATGAGCAAGGAAAAATTACTAATCAACATAAAATCCCCCTTCCCCTCAAATTTTTTTGTATGTTTCAAGGGATGTAGAACCTGAAAATCGAATAAAAATAAAAACTGTATTCGACCTACAGATCACAAAACAGAAAGGACAGTTGGACAAATTGTTAAAAATTGGAATTTTTCCAAACAACAAAAGGTCGAGAAAATCAATGTTTATTTCACGATTTCAAAAGCAGCCCAAAAAGAAGAAAGATCCGGCCGAACCTTGACAGGATATTGTGAACCCTGAGAGGAGATGAGCAGAAGCAGGGTTGAGATGATCAAGAAGAAGTTTCGAGGTCGATGGATACAATCGATGAGTCGGAAAGAAGATGATAAAATTGGAAGATGGGATTAGAACGGTGGAAAATGTTGAGAAAGATGGAAACTGCGGTTGAAGAGAAGACATTGTATTAGATCCACAAGTTACGCGACCAGGGAAGATGGATTGAGGGAAAGCCAGGCATAGTCGTGACAAATAGAATGATGTGAAGCCTCAATCGGCAGGAGAGGATCTCAATAGTATATATTATTATTACAGCAAAAAATACCAAGAAGCTGAAGAAACCAAAATATTCCTTACAATTATGAGGAGGTTCAAATAATTTACAATATATAAACGTCACTGTTGCAACTTCAATGAGAGCATACCTTCAATTTTCAGACACAGGAATAGCCCACTGGTGAGGATAGTATATTCAGATAGAAAGAAGGTTGAATTACTTTACACTTCCATAAATTCATATCATTAGTCCCTTGAAGCCATCCCGTTCCTTCAAAGGCCCCTCATCAAAGGAGGCATCCTGCCAATTTATAGAAGCACCCTCCGACGGCCCTTTCTTCGTGGAATTAGATACCTATCTCAGGAAATTCTCAGTTAAGTGCTCTTGATATTCCCTTTGTACTTTGCTTGCGTGGCGGATTAGACGCTTACCTGCCACTCTACCATACTCTCTCTCGAATAACTCTCACTTTTAGCGGAATGCTGGAGAAAGTTGAGCTGGGCATCGCAAAAAAATGTTCTTCCAGTAATTATAACAGCTGGACAATAACCCTTTTATAAAATGGTGTATTCGAAAGCAGCTAAAATTGCAGTGTAGTAGTCTGGGGGTGACACCATACATAATGAATATAATGAGTATAAATACAAATATAATATGAATACCATCATGGTATAAATGAAAATACCTACTAGAATATGTAATGCTCAATGGAAAGTGACAATACGGCTGGAAGCACCCTCAAAAACCCAATTTAATTATCAAGGTAGATATTATCGAAGGTAGCTCTGTTTTTTTTTAAGGAAATATTTTAAGGAAATTTCGTCATTTTGCCAGTCAGTTGCCCATTAGTGCAATTTAATTCATAGTCACTGTTACTATGATACTTTTGTAATCTTTGATAGAATATTTCTGTAAAAAAAAAAAAAAAAAAAAAAAATGCTCTCTTATTCTGAACACACATACATTTTCATGTTTTAAACGGGCCACTCCTCTTACGTCATCCCTAAACGAGAATCTCACAATAGAGTGCGTTGAGATCACTGCCATCGAGGACAATTCGAGTCAGAAACATTGAAATATAGTTGCAAAATAATGGTGATGGTTAAAAAACTTTGAAATAAATTTTTCAAGCTTTACATGTTTGAATTAATCGTTTAAATTGAAAGTTTTGAAGCATATTTTGGTTATTTTTCTTGTTGATAAAACCTCGCCTTACTTTTACGGTCATGTTATCACGTTATCAGTGGACACATTTCTGGTGGTGCGGTCTGAGTTGAGTGCGGTCTGAGTTCGTACCATAGTTTATACCGGTATTTACCTACCATAATTTATTAGTTGATTGGTTTGGAAAAGATAATGTTCTCTGTAAAGTTTCAAGAAGCTTTTAATAAACGCTTGCATACGAGTCTGCAACACATGTCTTCACTTTTTCCCGCTACCTACCCGATAATCTGCTTTCGAATGTTGTTGACAGTTCTTTTAACTCAGGGGTAGGTATATCTCAGTTTCTTCCGTAAGTACAGCGGTTTTGGCAGCATATAATTTATGCAAATATTTAGGGCTTTCCAACGAATGGTGAACGATTTTTCTACGAACACGAATGACGAAGATAAAGTTAAGTTATAAAGTAAATATATAAATATAAAAGTTAAGTTAAAGGTAGGAACGACTTGGTTGTAAGTAGAAATCATCAGAAAACCAACCGTAACTTTTTTCGTTTGTGTGCCAAAGTATTGAAATAAAATGTCTATATGCCAAAAAAGAGAGCCATCGGTTAGAGTTTCGAGGTGGCTTTCCTGGAAAATATTCCGTATTCGTATATTGGCATGTAGCACGATTTTTACGTCAATAAAAAGTTCGTCAGCGCCGAAATAAGAGGAGCCAAGAATGAAGGTAAGTTGACACTTTTGTAGAAAGTAAAAGATCAGTTGTTTTCTTGAGTGTAGTACTTCTTCATCAAAATGGTTGCAGTAGCTCATTTATTGGAAGTTTCATCGTAGGTAGTGTCATTATCCTGTACAACGTAGTACCAATGAGTGTTTGTAAATTGTCAAATAAAAGGATGTTGGTTATGTCCAACTTGGAAGAATCTAGCAAATTTGCGAGGTTGTGGCTCGAGTATCACCAGAACACCGCGTTTCTTCACAACCATATAAGGTTTCAGTTACAGTAGAGGGAATGCCAGAAGGAAACGAAATCTTAGATGCAACATGTTTCGATTGCGCTGCTAGCAAAATTCAGTATGATAGCACCTCAAACGAACGTAAACAAACAGAGGGTTGCTATCAAAGGACCCCCCCGGGCAAAGGATCCCTCCAGCACAGTACCCCCAGGTCGATAACCTTGCGTCAGGGTAACAGTGGTGTGGGGTCTCTTGGCCCCCTTCACACCCGTGACGTAGCCCCCACCCCGCAGCGTCCAAGCCGTGTGTAGGTTTTCCCGCCTGAATCCGAGAATCCCGTTCTTTGAAAAAATCTCTAAATTTTTAGGAAGCGTTTCTGGGAGTTTTATTTGCAGATTCGTACTTTAATAGAGATTCTCTATACAGAAAAAATACAAAAAAATATCATGCAACTACCCCATTTCCACTGATGTCCCGTGAAATATGTTTTTTGACCATATGTTTCGAATGTTTGACAAATATCCAAAAATTCTGTCTACGATCTTACGAAGTTATTTGATATTATTGATATTTTGACTCCATTTTGGGGTTTTTAGCTTATTCCTTGGGTCATGTATGAAAGATGTTACATTTCAGGAATTGTTCTAAAATGATTTGAACGGATTTTCAAGATGGAAAATTCGATGGAAATGCTTATTTTTGAAAGAAAAGACTCATATGGATATTTTTTATTTATTTTATACTTGTGACGTTTCTGCCTCCATTGTGATAATATGGTCTAATCATACAGGTAGATAATTACATGAATTCAATGATTCTTTCTTTTAATCGTTCAACAGATTGAAATCGATAAATGGAGGTTGCTTGAAGGCTCTTTAAGAAAGTTTGTCAACTCTTTCAAACTCAAGAACTGCACTTCGAAAATTATAGTGGCGGGTTATAGTAGCGAAAATTATAGTGGTACCAGTCAGCATCGATTAAATCTCTCACAGCCTTTCGTATGGAATGCTTCAACTTAATCGAGGGCGCATGGTTCCAGAAAATGTCAAGAAGGCAGAATGAGAGTCTATCAGAGTCACAATTTGAATCGGCTCTGTCCAACCACATCCCGCTCCAACTTTCTGAGACATTACTGCATAGAAATTCAAACTAAATGATTAACACGTTGATGATCTGAACAAATGGCCAAAAGAATCTCCAGGCATAGGTGTCATCTTCTTCATGTAATGACAATGAAAGACAAGGTACTACTTTTTCACCACTTTGAAGGCAGGAAACAAGGCATCAGACTGAAGTAATTCAAATCCATGTGTCAAATAATGATCGGATGAACCGATCGGTTCAGGAAGTTATGAAATAAAATTCAAGATAGAGATTTTGTCATTGAAAGGAAAAAGATAATCTTCTGCTACTTGAAGAGGGAGCTCGTCCATCAGCGACATAGTGGCTGGTGTAGTTACTTTATGCCGATCAAACCCTGAGCGATCAAAACCGAAGCCTGCCGCTTCCCTCACCCTTTCACTTGCCTTTCGATCAGCAAGTTCTCCGTTTGTATCACCAACTTTTCCTGGTCTTTTTGTTGTGGTGTTGTTGTGACATGGAGGACGAACGTTTAATCGAACATGTGTGGGAGAACAGCGAGCTGTTTGACATGTCCCATCGAAAATATGACGACAATGTGTGGAAAGCGAAGATTTGGAATGAAATCGGAATTGTACTTGGATAGATTATTATGTATCTATCTATGTACCTGCCTATTCATAATTAATTTTTTGGTTGATTATTCTTTTTTTCCTATCTTTATTTCCTGTTTCCTCAACATTAAAAAAAAAAAAATGCTTTGGACAGAGACTACTTTGGGTTCTGTGGACCCACATACGTTTTCGGTGTACTCTTTTTTTCTCTTCCTCCTCTTCATCAAGCAACAACGCAATTTTTTATTAACCTACCGTTGACTGCATTGTGATCTGCCCGCCAAATGATCGGGAGGTGTGAATACTCGGGATCCGTCTAGGCACGGTCCTTGCCCTGCCCTGCCCGTCTAATGTGAATCGGCCTCGAGGTTCAATAGCAATAATGTTATTCTTATAACTATCTGAACTAATACCTTACATTTATTAATTTGTCCTATACCGTGTTAATATTACAGATCCTTATTTCAAATAGGTTTCATGAAACAGTTGGAGAATATTTGCCTTACCAATTTCAGATATTATTCAGAATGTTTTGGCCTTGGAAAAAACTATTTGCACCTGACGATTGCTCAACCTACTTTCATCCGATAGCAAGAATTGTCCGCGCGATTGTACGAGTAAAGAAGCGAAGTTCTTTCAGATGTTCCAGAGAAAACCTGCCTTTTTTGCCAAGTCCTCGCCCATAGTGTTCAATGTCTTTCATAATCGTCTTACGGCTTCAACTTTGCAAACAAAAGATTGTACCCATTTCTCTCCTCTTTTTTTCTTCGCCTCGATTCGAAAAACAATTGAGATTGAAAAAGGAGACGAGAGACTGACGGAGTCTCCTTCACGTCAAGAGGGAATCAGTGGCAGGATTTAGAGTAAAGAAGCCACCTGATAAACTCCGTGAAATGCGAAGGTAAAGAGCGTGTAGCGTTTTTCCGTTCCATCTTATTTTCCCGGCGACCCTCTTTGCATAGACTGAGAAGACATATTATACCCTTGGCAATCCCTTCTTTGTGCCTGTTTGTCTTGGAGGAGACGAAACTTATTCGTAAGGATTACACCGCACCCATCCAACGGAACCTGTCCCAGCAATATAAACTGCCTTGCAATCTTTCATTCTTTGTTTTTTAACCGCAATATATACATAGTAAGCACAAGTCGTTCTAAGAAATGTATTGTATGAAACAACATGTATTGTATGAAACAAAATAATGAAGCGCCGTATGAAGAAAAATCGTCAAACTTCTACATTAACAAGCATCAAATTTTGATGAAATCTTCAGTATGTATGCAAAATACGTGAATGGTTTCCGAATAACTAATTCAATAATGATAAATCGGATCACCCCTCAAATAATTAGACGACCATGCTCCTTTTGTAGTGTTCGTGGATACCCAATCATGTAACGTGAGCAGGTATTGCTAATACCCCCCCTTTTGATAGGGGGAACTAACAACTTCCCTGTATGCTATCGGACACCTATCCGCTGGGCTCTGACACGTAGCTATCTTGTTCTCATGACTAGAGTGAGTTTGATTTCCCCACCTAACAGGCTCATCAAGGATTGTACATTTTCCGGGTCTCTTATGCCTGCTTCAATTTCCAACTCAACAATTGGAATTTGGTTCAACTCAATCGGTTGAATTTGGTCGTATTTCTCAACTCATCACCTAATCATTAAAAATAAACACCTCAATCTGGAACTAATTTACACAAGATAATTGTGTCAAATACACTTCCCAAGGGTATAGAAAAGTAAACTGTTTAATTTTAAAACTCTGACCTGGGAACGTAAGACTTGCTTCAACTTGAGCGTTCTGACCCTAATTACAATGACTGATTAGAGTCCGCGCAGTGGTTGTCTATGTATATCGTCTGAAAAACATTTGAAACGTGTTTTTCTTGTGGTTTTCAATAGAAACACATTATAGAGCTATTTTAGGTAAAGAAACACAATAGTCCCGTACACTTGTATGGTACATTTGGAATCAGCCTAAAATTTCCTATGGAATAGACAAGAAAATTTATATTTTTCCGCTACTTAATATCACAAATTATCTCACTGCACGACGTCAGAAATCAGTAGGTCTAATATTGAAATATTCACAACTTTGATACAATGTGAAAAAAAGTAAATGATGTTTTATTTTACTGCAGTAAATATCTGAAGCTCTTTCGAAGGTAATTTACATGGCCGTATTATCACGCAGTTGGGAACCTTATCTGGAAATACTGTCCAATATATTCCGATTTTCGACTGAGGAATCTATCACAAAAACACAGCTCTTTATAGTTGAGTTTACATATTGAACATTTATAGGTACAAAAAGTTGGATTCGGTTAAGGGGAGTTATACAAGAAAAAAGATCACGATGAGACACCCTGAATTTTAATGCCATGGTTTCCTGAGACATGTTAGTGTTTGTGTATTTTGACCCCCCCCCCCCCCTGGTATTGTTTGTGTTTTACATGTTTCTTGTAAAACTACTGATTTTTCAGTAACCCATTTAAATTTACAGGATGTAGATTATAATAATGGATTTGGTCAAAAACTTAATATTGTAAAGATTCAGTATGTATCTAATTAGTAGTTACATACCTTGTACCTGCCAAATAACCATGAAATTTTGATATATTGTGCACCGGGGCTGTGTATGCGTACCTAATAGTGTTTGTGTGGAGATAAGGAGTTCCTATCACATTTACAGATAGATTTGAAAAATCCTAACAACTTAATGAAATAAATTACGGTTTGTTTATGTTTAAAAAAAATCTAAGTCTGATTGGCTGGAGGATATTCTAAGGCAGTGTGAATGTGAGATGATCTACTTCTGATGTATTTGTTCTTGAACGTTGTGTTTGAGCGTCCTGGGATCAGTGAAATGGAGATGACAAACCTAATTTAAGTGTTTGTTTGTGACACACTTAGAAATGTTAGCTACCTTGATAGATCTACATCAAGGTAGCATGAACATATTTATTCGGATTCAATATTACAAATCTGTAGTATTCAAAAATTTATCCGAAATTAGCTTCTGAAAAAAGATTCGAGTAGAAATAATGCTTGTTGGACGTTGTAAGCGTGGAGTTACACAACGGGATGTGAATTGATATAAGACATTGATCAATGAATTTCCTTAACACTTATTTGAATGCGCGGAAAGTGAACTCACTTGCCTCTTGTCCAAAGGGAACTGAAGAACCTGATTAATTGAGAGATTATCTACTAAATTGCCTACTGCTGAATGTCAATGAGCGGAGATCGCTACGCAACTGAAAGTGAACCCTGTATGAATTATTGCGTCATCAAGTCTTTGAAACTCCCTGAGCAATTGATGTTTCAATTCTAAAAATCGAATAAAAATTTGGTCATCCGTCCGCCGTCCGCCGTACGCGGCACTTTTGCCACTTAGCATTGACCGATTTTGATGAAATTTGGTATGTAGGCTCTATTTGAAGTCTAGTTGTGCCCCGAAGATTTTGGTTGATGTAGGTCACTTCTAAGTGTTCAAAAATGAATTTTGAAATTTTGAAATCGCCCTAACTCAAAAAATTTTGATATAAAGGTATTGTTTTTCATTCAATTCAAGATTCTATAGAATTTTTGAGACCAGGCGGAGCTCTGTAGGATGTATCCCTATATACATCAACGCCACGTTAGGATCAGCACCCCAATCAAGACCACTCACACTTTTCAGTATATTATAATATTTCTCACATTTTCCAATCAAATATTGAATATGGACATCCCATGTTAAGGTCTTATCGAGCCATATCCCAAGAAACTTGAACTTTTTTAGCACTGGTATGTCAGTTCCAGCAATATCAATTGTTTGACCTAAGCCCCGTTTCCTTTTCCTTGTATAGGGAACAATTACCGATTTATTGTATGAAGTTGATAGACCGTTCGACTCACACCAAGTCCTGAATACGGCCATGAAACTGCTTAAAAGTTCAATACCTGAGTCGATGTTTCTACATTCTGAAAATACACAAATATCATCGGTATATTGCACTATTTGTAAACCTTTTGGTACTATTTCCTCCAAATCCGCAACATATAAGGCATATAACAAAGGGCTTAAGATCCCTCCCTGAGCCAGACCCCGATTAGCATATCTAGGTCCTATCAATTTGTCCTCAATCTTGAGGAATAGCTTCCTATTATTCATGATGGTAATGACATTACTTGCAAATTTCCAAGTAAAACCAATTCTGATGAGTGTGTTCATTAAGTTGTTAAGTAGTACTGAATCATATGCAGCTGAAATATCAATATACATGCACAGAGTTATACTCCTCGTTGACAATGATTTATTAATGCTGCTCACGACAGTTGCTATGCCCTCATACGTTGTTGCCCTCATACGTTGATTGTTGAAAAGAGGGTTAAATTAAATCTGACAGATGAATTAGAGTATTTATTTACCATAAAATTGAATTAAAACCATATTTTCCGAAATGGAAAAATGTTTGGTGCTTTAACATGGTTGGAATTCCTCCAAAAGCGAATAATGTGCTATTAATTTGCTATTTTCCTCTTTTAATTATTTTTATCGACAAAAATTGAATTTTTTGAAAAATAGTGCAGCATAGCCGGAGCTAATATTCACCTCTATTATTCACGTAATTGATAATCACAGTCAGGAGACTACTATTCCTCGAGACTATGAGCAGCAAGTCCATTTCAATGAGCGAATTTAGTGATTTACGCACCAACTTGGATGAGCGAGTGAAGCGAGCGGACATGCTAGTTCAAATATCAATCAGAGAATGATGAGAGCGGCTTCACCGTTCCGCAACTCGCCTGGTGGGGTTATGAAAAATAATAGTGAACAACGCAGTTCCTCATAGATCCCCCAAAAAACTGTTCAATCAATTATGAATATTCAAAACTCCGGAGCGTGTTTTTAGAACTTCATCATAACACCACCTGAGCTTCTTGTTCAAGTTATTGAATACTAGGGAGCTAAGCACAACACTCACTTTATATCATCCGTTCCATAACAGCACATCGAGCGAAGCAATGATGAAAATACCTTGCCAAATGAAATATGAAGCCGTGTAATCCACACCTACAATACATCTGTGAAGCCGGTTTTTTTCCGTTTGAGTTGGAAAGCAAACACCCTCGCTTTTCACCACCAACGGCCAGTGAAGGAAAGCTCTGAAAAATAACCGGATAACGGAATCGGCAGGTTTTTATCGAGTTTGCTGGAGCCGTGATCAGCTATTCATCACCCCCTTCATCCTTCATGCCATTCTGTAGTCCGTAGATTTGAAAAATGATCGAGCAAACGCCCACTGCACCGTCCGCTAAAACCTGACTCCTCTGATCATTAAAATGATTACATACCATTATTGCCCCGTTCCACGCGTTATAACCCTGGTATTTTCTCTAGAAAAAACGCGGTATTTCGAATTTTATTCTTTCCCCGACTTTCCAGAGAAACACGGCTGATTCCATGTCATAGAGGAATGATGCAGCTACACGCGAGTCATCGTCGGTCTGGAGAGCAGGCGGGTCTGCATTTACCAACATACTTAATTCAAGTTTTTGATGTTGATCTATACGATATTCCAAAATAATCACTAATTATTGAGCGTGTTATCTACGAAAACCCCAAAATTTGTTAACCACAGTGCAAAAGTGAGGAGCTGAATCAAGCTGGAAGAACAGCAAAATTTCATATTTTCTATTCGTATAGATGTTTCAAGTATCATGTTAGTGTCAAGTGGGGAGCAAATGTACACAAAATAAAACGATGTAAATCATTATGCAACGGATTATCATTTTACTACACAAATTATATAAAATATACCTAATTTTTACCGAGTGTCCTACATTAGATGAGTAAAACCTCGACCACGAGTCCTGCAACTAATTTCCAACAAAATTTTGTCCTATAATGTTTTTTAAAGCCACCAAAAGCGTTAATTTTTTTACTCACCCCCTCCCAATGCTAATTTTGATACTTTGCCGACTTTGATGACTTTGATAGTGTGCCGTTTGGAAGATTTTTGAAACTAACAAAAAAAGAAACACGGAAATCGGTTGGAAATTGAGGCCTGCCCAGAATTTACAAGATTATGACCGCAAACGCACGTTTTTTAAGCACTAACCCTCCCCCCTTTCCCCCCTTAAAAGACTAAGTTCGAAATTCCGGCGACGTAGTGCACAACTAGATAGTTTTTCGTGTCGAACAAAAAAAGAACCAGCACCAGGAACAGGAAAATCGGTTGACATACACACACACTCACGCACGCGCAGACATATACCTTTGGTTTTTCTCTCGGATTTGCATTCAGAATGGTCTAAAACGGATTAGTGTGTGGTTATTTTTTTCTGTTGAGTGTTGTCCAATTTTACCCCAGATCAATCGCATAAAGAAACCCAAGTCTGACAGTGGGACGTCCTAAAAAAGAAGTTGGATATTTTAAAGGTAGATATTTTTAGGTATGTCCCTTCACTGCACAAGGACGACATTTCCAGATCACCCACCCCACAGTCCCACCTTCATTCGAGTAAGCCCAGTAAAAGAAGAAATGGGTTCCGAGCAAATAAACAAATTGAAGCGATAAATCAGTCGCACGGAACGCGGGGGAGTCGAAAAATGCTTTTCGAGTTTGGGCGACGACAGAACAAAAGGTGGGAGTGAATCATCAAGGCCTGCCAATAACGCCCACCGCTATCATGGGTTGAAGAGGGGGGCATTCGATTGGTGTAAAGAGTCTGTGACATGAGGGGGTCAAATACCTACTGCAGCGAAGGGGATGACAGTCAACTTGTCGTCCGAACGGCTATCGGAGACCCCAAATTGAAGATGGAATTGATACCTATTCGTTTTCAGTTTCCTCAGGTGCCCAAAAGGTCCAAAGGAAAGAATTGTTAGTGGCTAAAAACTGACTGGTACCAACAAACATGATGAAATGACACGTCGAATTTCAACGTGTCTCACGTTGTACAATATACATTTCCTAATCTTATCGTGTGTCTAGTCTATAGTATATACTATGGATTTAACTATATATTTGACTGCATTTTGTTCAAATTATTGACGAAAAATAAACTTTTCAAAAAGTAAAATTGCCTTTTTTAAGGTCAAACCCATCCTGTCTACTTAAAAACTTTTTTCCAAGATAATCGGGAAAAGATTTTCAAGTAGACAGGATAGAAAGTGAACAGGAGGGAAAGATCAATTTTGGTTTATTATTTTCAATAATGAACCTTTGGAATCGACCAAGAAAAAAAAAATTTTAACACCCCCTCAACATTCGTTGGTTTACGTTTCAAGGTACGTATAATCCAAATCCGTACGCCGTATGCGGCACTTTCCCCACTTAGCATTGACCGATTTTGATTAAATTTGGTATATAGGCTCCATTTGAGGTCTAGTTGTGCCCCGAAGATTTTAGTTGATGTAGGTCACTTCTAAGGGTTCAAAAATGAATTTTGAAATTTTGAAAACGCACTAACTCGAAAATTTTTGATATAAAGGTATTGTTTTCCCATCAATTTAAGATAGTATGGATTTTTCGGAATTTTTTGAGATCACGCGGAGCCCTGTAGGACAAACCGTTCGCTCCCTACGAGAATTTAAGGGTTCGACTTACGATAAATCAGAAACAGGAGTGTGAATCGCAAAAGAATTTGTGAATTTTTCTTCATGTTGGTTGGCGTTAACAATGGCATAGCCGTGTTCTTTGCAGACGAGTGATCTATAAAGAAAAATAATAAACCTTTGTGCAATAATTTGCACCGTTTTTTGTACCAAACGTAGAATTTCAGTAGAGGGTCCTTCATTTGTCCAAACCTAATTTTATAGTGATCGAATTAACGCTAGCAACTGTGTCTGGACAAACGATAAATCGTTGCCATAGGTATTCACTTTGGTTGAAGAGAAATTAAATATACTAATAAATTACTGTCGAGAATGCGCTTTTGTCACTAAACTCTGAGAATTTGATTGTTGACTTGAAATTTGGATAATCCCTCTTGTATCGGCTCATCTACACAATCATGTTTAGGGTGCAAGGTCGCTCGTGTCACAACTACTAAACTCTTGTCCTACGAGATAGCCCGACTGTGAGGTGAAGCTTTGATCTATTGGTGACCTGTCCATGGAAATTTATTGAGGTCGGACTAGTGATCACTCGCAGAACCCAATAATTGAACCCTGCTTACGTACCTATCTACGTGTGATGTGTGGGTGTATTTTGTCTGGGTGTGCGTTTAGTAGTGCTCAGCTGCCCTTCAAAGGCCCGAATCGGGAGGCAACGAGGTGTGGGCTTCTGTGCCCTGCGATAATGGGCTCTGAGTAAACAGACCATTGAAATGCAGCGGGGCAGATTAGTCGACGCGGCAATCACCTTTAGAAGTCTCGAGGGAAATTTCGTGCTTTGAGCTCAAGGATGGACCACGGCTATTCCACCTATCGGTTTACGATGAAACCAAGCTGGTCCCTTTAGTATACGCCAACAACTACCACTTGAGCCGATTGCTTCTCTGCTCTGTCGTTCTGTTTTCCTCGTGGTCTCGCATCCCATTAAGTGCACCTAATACAGTGGCGGGTACATATCCATAATCAACCAATACAAAGTAATTGGGTTATGATAACATTCTTGTTCGGTATTAAATGGTTCTTTCTCCAAGCTTTTAGCGAGTTTTCGAAAAAAAGAAATACTATCCTATTGCAAAGGGCTCAAATTTTGAGAAAAACATATAAAGGTACATATTCGTGGAGGAATATTTTCCTTTGTTTTTGACCGTTTCAATGACACTTGAAGAGATGTTTGAGGTTCGGTCATGTGTAAACAGAAGTTTTTCCCGACGTTTCGGCAATTTATTTCGCCATATTCATGGGCTACAAACAACAAATAAGGACTATTACTGCTATGAACAATTTTGATTATAGTAATAATAACAGTTTATAATTATTGGTTCTTCTGATCATTGAGATTCCCCCCTACTTTTCAACTCTTGGAAGTGATTGATAATAACCGAAAGCTTTGGGGCTCAGCAAGACTCAAATGGAGCCGATATACCAAATTCCATCAGAATCGGTCCATGGGAACTGAGCAAAGTGTACGGCGGACGGATTCGAAGTACCATTTTGAGGGGGGTTAATTTTCTTTTCTTGTTTGATATCTAAGCATATTTATTGAAAATGAAGAACATAAATCGTCGTCCCATGACACAAGAAACTGAGATCTTTCCTCTCGGATTGTTTATTATTTATTGTTTTTAAGCAGGTCAAAAACGCTGAAAGTTATTACACAAAGGTATATTTTTTTCTATATAGATCTCTCGTCTGCAAAGACCACGGCTTTGCCATTGTCACTAACTACCAGCCATAGTTACTACCTACTTACCACATACCTACTTCACAATCAAGCTTATTTGGAAAAAATAGGTAAACGCTTCACACTCATTTCGGAAAACAGGGATTATTAGGAATTATTAGTATAGCCTAATTATTAGAAAATTCGATTACTGGTTGCTAATTACGCAGAACTGAGCACAACTCGAAGAAACGAACAACGATCGCATTTTGGTCAGCCAAAATTTAAACGGAGATTAGGTCTCTTAGCGATTCACGCTCGTGTTTCTGATTTATCGTAATTTCAACCATTAAGTTCTCGTAGGGAGCGAATGGTTTGTCCTACGGAGCTCCGGGTGGTCTCCAAAAATTCTGGAAAATCAATAGTATTCAAAATTGGTGAAAAAACATTACCTTTATTTCGGGAGTTTTCGAGCTAGGACACTCTTGAAAATTTCAACCCTTATTTTTCAACCATTGGAACTGACTGGCCGAAATTTCCATCAAATTTTCAGTACCAAATTTCATCAAAATCGGTCCTTTTTTTTTATTAATTTTATTACAAATGCCTGCTCCCATTGCTGATTACAGGCAATTTACACATACTATTTTATGATATTTACAGCTTATACCTACTCGTATATCACAATAACTTTACAGGTTCAAGTAAATAAAGTATTAAATAAAGTTAATAAATAAATGATAAAACATTGAATAATATGCAATTTCTAAAATAAATCAAAATTAATTTCGTTTATGAAATCTGTAAATTCATTCATATATTTAGTGACTAACACAGGAAAGTCCACTGGCCAACCAGAACCGCCCAGCACTGATCTCCTGATTAAGCGTGACCGCTGCGGCTCAAACAAAATACAGTTGAAGATTAAATGTTCCCATGTCTGTGGGACCCCCTCGCTGCAGGGACAGGTGTCGTCGGCCACGATTCCTATTCTTCTGAGGTAGGCCCTATTCTTGCCATGCGCCGACAGTGCTTGTGTTAGCTTATAGTTCACCTTGAGTTGTGCTTTCAATCTGGCATAAACTGAAGGGAAGAAGCGCTTAGTATGTTGTGCCGTGTCATCATTCAGGATCCACAACTCATTCCATGAAGACAACGTGCCCTCATGTAGTGCTCGCCGGACAAATGTCCGTGGCACAGAGGAAAATGATACGGGAAGGTCCATCTCGCCTGCTGCTTCCTTCGCGAGAATATCAGCTGCCTCATTACCCAGCACGCCCACATGTGCCTTCACCCACGACAACCCAATCACCCAACCACCACGGAGGTTGAATAAGAGGCGTCTTACACGTTCCACAGTGGGCAAATGGATCCGGTGATTCCTCAGTAGAGCCAAAGAAACCTCACTGTCGGTATAAATGCAGGCAGACCTCTGAGTATCCACAACAGACGGATACTGGGAACTAAGGAAAGTGCCGAGTACGGCGGAGGGACGGAAATTTTTTCATTCGATTTTCGGATTCTACGAACTGTGAAACTTAAACCAACAAACTTCAAGGGGGGTTAACTTTTTTTTTCTTGGTCGATTCCAAAGGTTCAATATTGAAAATAATATACCAAAACTGAAGAAATCAGTAGTAATCGGTAGTATTCGGGTTGGTACTCTAGGGGTTCAAAGAAACGGATGGAATATGAGAATCGACTACTAACATTTTAAAATCAAGCTCTGTGCATACAGTGTGGTATTATGGTTCACATAAATTGAAAAAATCAACAATTTAACGGAATACTTCGTGAGTTTGTGGTTATTCTGGAACGTCTTATTCACGATATGATTCCCGACGACAAAAAATTTATTTTGGAATTACGCTCTGCTGAATTAGTAGATGTTTGACCACTGAGCGAGTGCCAACTCGGATGAACGATGGAACCGTTGGACAAAAAACCGTTTTGTGCCGAGTGGGATTAGGTGTTAAGAGGATTAGGAGGAGAGGAGATTAGGAGAGGAAGGAAGTAAGGGTCAGGAGAAAGGCGAAGTGAGTGGGGCAGAAGTGGAGCAAGTATGAGGAAGAGCGCTAGGCGAGTCGACATCCATCTCCAGCAACAGGCCGACTCCCGGACTCGGATATCCCGCAGGAATCAAGCAGTGAACCTGACAGCCGCACGTTATGGATGAGTCCCCTCGAGATCGTTTGTCATTCTGAGGACGTGAGGAGGGCGGTGGAAGAGGTATAAGAAATATGAACGATCTCCCCTACAATTGAGGAGGGCAAATAGACGCTGGGTGATGGAGTGCGGGTTTTAGGAGAGGGTGAGAGGATTTGAAGACCTTGTAAGTACCAAATTTTGTTCATCTGAAAGTGTTAGGTTATAGACTCTTGTCATTAGCTGGTTAAGGACATCGTTGACATAACTACTAGTCACAACATGCATAGCTTTATATTATTCTGACAACATGTATAATAGCCATACACAGGGTGTCCCCGAAAACGTCCCCCCTCCCCCAACTAAAATCGTCCAGATAGTGGTGAAAATTTTTTTTTTTTGAATCTTCATGATTATTTTCAAGCATCTCAAATAAGACCACGGTGCGCATTGCGCACGTGCACAATCGTGCGCAACGCACACAAACTTCGTTTATTAAACTGAGATCTCCCATTTTTATTGTAGATTTGGATTCTACGTGAAATTTCAAGAACATTTCACCCCTCAACCGACTATTTAACGTCGCGCGCAACTCTCTCAGCGCGCGCTCAAAGATGCGCAACCGCGAGTTTGCGTCAAAATGTGCATGTACAAAGTACCCAAGTGTTAGTATTATTTTACGCTAAATCTCGTGGTAATATTAATTTCCTAATTTGACTGCATTTTGATTGAATTATTGACGAAAAATAAACTTTTCTAAAAAGAAGATGGCCTTTTTATTCACTACTCACTACTAAAATGGTCATGTGTCTCTGGAGACGAGACTCGGACCGGTTGCGGGGGCCGTGAGTTCGAGGCTCGCCTCGGGAGCATATTTTCGGGCAAGTCGGTCGCAGTTCCCCCTCGTCTAAACCCAGGGCGGTGAGGGCATGAGCGAAATCATCATAACAAATTATGATCTTCCCTTAGGAAGACAGCTGCTGACGTCTGCGACGCCAGGAATGGCAGTCGGACAAAAATCCAACCTGAAATGGTTGTTTACTTTACTTACTTACTTTACTAACACTACTAAAATGGTATTTTTATTTTTTATTTTATGGTATTTTTTATTTATTTTATTATTTTATTTTTTCACTCATAACTGAAATGGTCTTCTTCCGATTATCTTGGAAAATAGTTTTTAAGTAGACACGATTGTTTTGCTTAAAAAAAGGCCATTTTCTTTTTAAAAAAGTTTATTTTTCGTCGATAGTTCGATCGAAATGCTGTCAAATTAAAAAATTAACATCACCACGAGATTCAGCGTAAAATAATACAATAATATCATGTGTCGCACTTGGGTACTTTGTGCATGCACATTTTGATGCAACCTTTTATATACACATCTTTTGAGTTAGGGCGTTTTCAAAATTTCAAACTTTATTTTCCAACCCTTAGAAGTGACCTACATCAACCAAAATCTTCGGGGCACAACTGGACCCCAAAGATTGGTCGATTCCAAAAGTTCATTATTGAAAATAATAAACCAAAAACGAAGGCATAGCTGGCACATGGTGTTCATTCTTTCTGAAAGGTAGGTAGGCTATTAAGTCAATTATGAATTATTGAGCTGATAATAGGTAGGTGGTGTGTGTAGGTTAAGTTCGTATGAAAAACGTTAATTAATATGGTTTTTGGTAGGTCAGATGTAAAACAATAAAGGTCAAAAATATCTTTAAAATAATGTTATTAGAAAATATGAAATTTTTGTGGAGTTAAAAATGTTGAGTCCAATGCAATAGCGTCAATTTTATGACAATTTGCTAAAAACTTATTTCTAAAGGGGATGGTACTCCAGTAAAAAAAGGAAGGACCGACCAATCCACCATTACATTTGTAGCGGCATGGGAGCCTCGAATTTGAAGACCATGTGGCACCAATATTAGTTTCATGGTGGTACGGAGAATAATTCATGAAAATCAGGAGGTATAATGAAAATATTTTCTCAATTTCAGAGCTTGGGTACAATTAGTAAGCTATAAAGGAACAAAAATATTGAAAAATCTGATAGTTTGTGAAAATTATTCTCACACTCGCCCCCTCCCCATGCTAATTTTGATACTCTGGTGAAATAGTGAGCAATTTGGAGTCGAACAAATAAAGGAACACGCAAATCGGTTGGAAATTGAGGCCTGGGCAGACTTTACAAGATTATGCCCGCAAACGCACGTTTTGCTTCCTCACTACCGAAGGTAGGGAAGCTTTGTATTCGTGAAAGAAGTGAAAAAAAAATGTCCTCCAAAATCAAAATTTCCACTTGCTTTTTGCGTTTTAGAGCTTCCCGAACAATTTTGGTTCCGTGTCTGTCTGTCGGTCTGTCTGTGGTCAATCCTTGTCCCGGGCAAAACTATACTAACCTGTGGTCCGATTTTGATGAAATTTTCAGGGATTGTGCGGGTTAGGTCCTAGACGGTCCCCTATCAATTTCAGCACCTTCGGACCAATAGGAGCGAGTGCGCATGCGCAAACGTGAATTTCCTGGAACCTCGGTTTCTCGGTTTCTAATGAACCGATTTTGCTCAAATTTGGAGGTTAGTTAGGGACTAATTTCTAAGAGACACCCTATAAGTTTCAATCAAATTGGTCAAGCAATAGCCGCTGCGCATGCGCGAACTTTAAATTTATTGTTACAACCAAAACTCCGCAACTATTCAACCAATTTCGATGAAATTTTTACAACACTATTATAAACATTAATACCTGCAACCCTATCCCGCTTAGTAATGCTGTATTAGTAATGTTGCGAGACCACGGCATACCCTCACTAACTCACCAACTAGTGCTGGGAAGTACCACGCTCTTAACTCTAAAACAGATGGATATATCTGTAAGGAGATATGTGAGAAAATGGTTGCGCCTGCCATTTGACTCTGCTAATGCCTACATCCATGGACCAGTGGGTGATGGTGGTCTTGGAGTAATGGAACTACTCAGTCAAATACCAACCATAAGAGCTAATAGGGTAGGGGCGGCAAACACACAACTCTTTGAAGGAGGAACGAGTCTCCAACAACAAAATGGGACATCAAGAATCGACCGTCGAATTGCCAGGGCACAACGTCTCCATCAAATTACGGATGGAGCTGAACTGGTAAAATCACGCGATAACGGAGCTAGCACGGCATGGATCAGGAACCCTTCAGCGAAACTATGGGGATGGAGGTCATTGGGTATGGTGAAAGTACATTCTGGTTCTCTACCAACAGGAGTGAGGAGGACAAGAGGCAGGCGTACCGGCAGCAGCCATCTATGCCGAATGGGATGTCAAACACCCGAAACAGCCTCGCATGTGCTCCAGATTTGCCCAGCCATGGTAAGACCCAGGTGTGCCCGTCACAATTCTGCCCTGAACCTACTGGAAGCCTACGCTCGCCGTAAAGGATGGCCAGTATGGCTAGAGCCACACTTTAACCTGGAACAGCGAGGTTATCGTCCAGACCTCTTGGTGGTAACACCAAGAGGAGCCTTCATTATTGATGTCTCAGTGGTCTCTGGCTCCGGCCAGAGATCACTCGCAGACATCAATGCTTCCAAAATTCGAAAATATGAAGTTGACGCATTACTAGATGCTGCAGCAGCACTTGCAAACATTCAGCGAAACCAACTAAAGGTGATTGGAGCAACGATCACCTGGAGAGGGATATGGCATGGCAAGTCAGCGAAGGATCTGATTCGGGCTGGTTACCCTCTGTTTATCCTGGAGTGGATGACCACCCGAGTCCTAACAGGAGGATCATTCATCTGGTCTAAATTCAGGGCTACGGCCACACGACGGCGTGCCACGGCTCGAGCAAGTGGGCTCCGTGGGACTTGGAGCTGAACTCGAACCCCATTGGGAGGAGACGTGTCGACTGATGGCATAGCCAGAAGAGGCACAATCCTCCCTCCATCATTTGTGGGATAAGGTGATTCTACCTTGTCCCTCACCCCAATGTCCGAGGTCGGATCTCGGACCCTGATACCAAGCAGCCAGATGGACATGACTGCTGAGTGCTGAAAGTGCTGATACGATACTGTGATGTAAATATTTATGTACAATACCATCAATTGTAGCGGTGAAGTATTTTTTCCAAATATAAATTGTTAATGAAAGAAGTGAAAAAAAATGTCCTCCAAAATCAAAATTTCCACTTGCTTTTTGCGTTTTAGAGCTTCCCGAACAATTTTGGTTCCGTGTCTGTCTGTCGGTCTGTCTGTGGTCAATCCTTGTCCCGGGCAAAACTATACTAACCTGTGGTCCGATTTTGATGAAATTTTCAGGGATTGTGCGGGTTAGGTCCTAGACGGTCCCCTATCAATTTCAGCACCTTCGGACCAATAGGAGCGAGTGCGCATGCGCAAACGTGAATTTCCTGGAACCTCGGTTTCTCGGTTTCTAATGAACCGATTTTGCTCAAATTTGGAGGTTAGTTAGGGACTAATTTCTAAGAGACACCCTATAAGTTTCAATCAAATTGGTCAAGCAATAGCCGCTGCGCATGCGCGAACTTTAAATTTATTGTTACAACCAAAACTCCGCAACTATTCAACCAATTTCGATGAAATTTTTACAACACTATTATAAACATTAATACCTGCAACCCTATCCCGCATATTATTGCCAATATTTTGGTATTCAATAACTCTTTGAATCATAATTTTTTCGCCAACTGATTCTTTACGTCCATATTACAATGAGTGAGGAAGCTATACTGCCCACCCAACTTGGCAGACGTTATTTTAGCATTAACCCCACTTTTCCCCTCTTCAAAGGCAAAATTGAAAATTACGGCGACGTAGTGCACAACTAGGTAGAGTTCCGCGTCGAACAATAAAAGAACCACTAAGAAATTAAGGGAAACTGAGGCCTGGACAGAGTACACAAGATTTTGTCACACTCACTCACATACACCTACACACACACAGGAAGGACCGACCAGGAAAAAAAGGAAGGACCGACCAGTCTTTAAAAAAATTCACTGTAGTGCTCCTTTTCATTCCCACACTGGGTTAGGAAATGTTGTTCATAAGGGTGAATGACCTGAATGGAGGTCGTTAAAGAACCAAGTATCATAGGAAATACGAGAAACGAAATATTAGCTATATGAGAGAGTAGTAAGTGTGGCTCATAGCGCAAATCGTTAAAATTTAGAATCACCCGCTTGGTTAACTTTTTTTAAATCCCAAAAATATTGTCTTTGTATTTTTTTCTTTGACAAAGATGGTAATCCTCTCAAAAATACGGAAATGAAAATACTTAACAACTCTGGACCTTATGTCGAGATTTTACCAAATAAAAATGGAAAAGTCAAGTATTGAAAATACAGCCATCAGCGCACAGAAAATGGTAGATGGGAATTCAAGAAAGTGCCTTTTGGTCTAAAGAACGCTTCTGGCACCTTCCAAAGACCCATGGATAATTGCCCCCAGGGCATACAGAATGAGATTTGTGTGGTGTTTAAGGACGATATTATCGTATCAAGCTCTATACCCCAAGAACAAAGTCACGAAAAGAAATTAAAAATTCAACGAGATAAAACAGATCTTTTGAAAAAGAAGTTGCGTGTTTAGGACAAATAATAACGGAAGTAGGACAAAAACCCAACCCTTAAAAAATGTCGGCAATAAAAATAATATACATAACCAAAAAATAATGAAGAGTTGAAAGGATTTTTTAAAGGATTATTGAGTTGTTACCAGAAATACATTATCGCGAAACTCCTACCGACGAGGTTAAAGAAACGAAACCGTATAAATTCAAATGACAGACTATATTGAAAGCTCTGAATAATGTAAAACTCTCCTGATGAAAGATCCCGTACTCAAATACCTTGACTTCCCAAAAACCTTTTACCGACGCTTTCGGAATAGCGCTGGTGCTTTCTGAATCCTTTGAAGGACATCTACACCCGATCGCTTTTGCTATTAGAAGGCTAAATTTTTGAATCCATTTAATCCTCCTCCTGATTTATCACGTGAAAGAAAAACAAACATTAATTTCTATCTAAGCTAACCAAACTTTAAAAATCCTCCCAGATGATAAAGGCTATGCAACTATAGAGATGGATACGGTAATCTATAACAATGAAGTCTATAGGCAACTCAATGACAATACTTTCTATACCCAACATCGTTCAGATTCTAACCCCCATTCAAAAGAAAATGCATCATCTCCCAAAATGAAGGAATATCCTCAAACGATATAGAAGTTTTTGGCCTTTGCTCCTGGTCCACTTCCACTTTTCGCTTCCATCCCAAAATTCATAAATTTGAAAACTATTCACATACACTGATATTTATAGATTTAATATAGAAAGAAGAATGAGGAAAGATTGTAAGTTGATATTTTGGTGAAATGCCTTTTTCAACAATTAGAAGAAATTAATAGAAGATTGGATACAACAGAATGTTGTTGTGGGGTGAGTAGCTTGATTTCGTTGACGCTATTCATAACCAACCAGCACAGCATCAACAATTATATATATAAATATATATGATTTTTGGAAAAACTTCCGGAATTGTTTTAGAATGTTCCAAAACGGATTTCAGGGGGGAAAAAACCAAAGTCCGTGCTAAAAATTTTAATGTTGAGTTCGTTGCAATAGCTTCATTTTTCTTAACTCTCTCTACCAAGTGAGTGTAGCTCAAAGCTTCTTCGTGTCCATAACGTGATTTGATTTGATATACTTATTTACGAAATAAGCGATAGTATATACGGTAATTGGGTGGATAATGTGGAAGAAAATCATAAGATCTGCCAATTTATCGGACACTGACATTGGATAATCAATCATCTATCAAAAAATTGTACTCTTATGGAGTGAGATGAAGGTGTTTAGAGATACTGGATTTTTTTTTTTTTTTTTTTGATACTCTAGGATCAAGGTGGGTCGTGAGGAAGTGTGCTCAAGCTGCCAGGTGGGGGAAACGTGACGTCACCAGGGTCCAGACCGCCTCGCCGCCAGCTGTCTCTGGTACTTCGCTCGGGCGTACATTGTTTATATTAAACTGTTTGTTCTGTTTTTCATTTCAGTTTTTGAGGTTGAACGTAACTTCCTTCAATTCAGAAAAATTAGACGATTTTGAAGTATACTTCATCTCCAGAGATTTACCACAAACGGGCAAGGAATAAATGAAAAAAGTCTGAGACACGAAATCCAAGAGAAATCAGGAATTTCCATCAAAACCTGTCCATAATTTTCTAGTTATGCCCGGGACAACAAATCTTTAAAAAATCTCTAAAACGAACAATTTGAGTAAAAATTCACCAAAGTTTCAACGGCTAAAATGCTTACAATTAGTAAAAACTAGATAATTATTTTGAAGTTCTGCCTATTGAAAAATTGGCCACAAAAAGAAAAGACAGATAATTATTGAAAAGACTAAAACTTTAAATACGAGTGAAAATTTGAATGTGAAGGATTCACATCGTTTTGATCCGCACCAAAGTTGAAATTTTACAAAAACAGGAAAAATTATACAAAGAAAAAATGTTGATAAACTTTTTTTTTCAAATTGGATAATTAGAAAAATTCGATGAATGATTCTGTAGTACCTATTGTAGTAGACAAGAAATTTAATTAAAAGCAAAATTTGAGTGAAAACGCTGCAAATTATTACACAACGGTTTATTATTTTTATATAGATCACTCGTCTACAAAATCACCAACCATCCAATATGAAGAGAAAAAAAAAAAAATAAAAAAAATAAAAAAAAAATAAATAAATAAATAAAAATCACCAACCATCGATCGCATTTCGGTCAGCTCTAATTTGAACGGAGATCAGGCCTCTTTTGCGATTCACACTCGTGTTTTGATTTATATATATATATTTCAATATAAACCCTTAAATTTTCGTAGGGAGCGAACGGTTTGTCCTACAGAGCTCCGCGTGGTCTCAAAAAATTTTAAAAATTCTATAGAATCTTAATTTGAAGGAAAAACAATACCTTTATATCAAAATTTTTTGAGTTAGGGCGTTTTCAAAATTTCAAAATTGATTTTGGAACCCTTAGGAGTGACCTATATCAACCAAAAGCTTCGGGGCACAACTAGACCCCAAATGGAGCCTACATACCAAATTTCATCAAAATCGGTCAATGCTAAGTGGCAAAAGTGCCGCGTACGGCGGACGGACGGCCAAATTTTTATTCGATTTTTGGAATTACGTACCGTAGACTGGGGTGATAGTGATCAATTTCTACAGTTTTTCCTTGAAAACCACCAGTGTAATAATTCAAAAAAATCTGAAAAAAATAGTTTATATTCTCCCACATCTTACGAACAGTATCCCATATCAAACTTTGAAATTTTGTTGAATTAAGCTCATTTAAAAAAATAATTAAATTGATCAGTATCACCCCCCACATAGGGGGTGATAGTGATCACTAATTTAAAATCGAACTTAAACATATTAAAAACAATTAAAAATCGAACTTAAACAATTAAAAATTGTTTTTTAGTACCCTGAGGTAATAAAAACCCTCTAACAACGAATTTCAGAACAATTTTTATTGAAAAACTAATGAAAACCAACTCTTAACTTATAAGAGTCAGAATAATGCCAAAATTCAAGACTCGTAATATCCTCTTCAGTATTTATTATTATAATTAGACTATTCGTGGCACATGTTTGGTAACTGACAAGAAATACCTTATTTTAAAGCACTTGTTGCCAAAAATAATGATGGACCAATCACGTTTTGATAGTTTCGGGGCATTTCGGCTGTGATCACTATCACCCCCTGGAAATGAGTTGTTTTTGTTTTTAACAGATAACCAACTGTAGTAACACGGAAAGAACAAACTAATTGCATATATTTCATGCTTACCTCTAGTAGAAACAAAATCTTTTCGCTAGAACTTCACCACACAACACCCGACACCGGCACAACAGAAGTTACAATCACAATGTCAGCTGGGCCCGAATTTGAGATTTGTTTATTTCCTCATCAGCTACCATGGTAACCTAGACTATCGGGCGGGAACGATATCCCCTCAGAGAAGACATTGTTACGAACACATAACACGACCTAACTTTCCAATTTAGGACTGTGTGGAGTTCTGCAATCGCATGCATATGAAAAAAGTCGTGTTGATCAGTATCACCCCAGCATATCAGTACCACCCCAGTTCACGGTACCTTGAAACGTAAACCATCAAATTTTGAGGGGGTGTTAAAATTTTTTTTTCTTGGTCGATTCCAAAGGTTTATTATTGAAAATAATAAACCAAAATTTGAATTTGAAGAACCGGTCCATATCCCTGGTTTGATAGACAGATGCGAAACCAAAATTGTTCAGGAAAGTACAAAACGTAATACGCGGAAACAAAATTTATTTTAGAAAATTTTAATTTTTAACCTTGAAAAGTGAAAACTACTTTCGATACCTTGGTAGATTTAAAATCAAAATTATTCAAAATACCTAGGTACTCTAAAACCAAAAATTCCAGTAGAAATTATGTTTCAATCACCATGACCATGATTTCTTTATGATCTCATTACAAGGAATCAAACACAGACAGTCTCATAATCTTACCCGGGACTAATGCTCAAATGCGGAAAAGTCGAGAAATGATAGTTGTTACATAGGTATTATCCCCATTTTCGTTGGCTCGAATTCTAAAACTTTGTGTCAGGAAATTGACCAACAGGCGAGGAACAAAAGTGGTTTAGTTCTAACGAACGAAAGTTGAAATTTCCGTCAAAACCCGTCCATGTATTAGGTACTAACTTTGCCCGGGATAATAGTTGAAGTGAATTTTACGTGAATTTTCCCAAAATTCCGTCACAACTAGCTAGTTGAAGCGCCTACAAAATTCCTAAAGCTGGAAAAGCGGTACAGCGAATGGAGACAGGCGAGCCGGAGGACCCTGGTGACGTCACACCCCTTCCCATCCCTCGAGCGTGACCTTGCTATAGGATATAACTAATTGACTGAAATCAAATTGTAATATGCCAGTGGTGAAGGGAACTAATTGCAAAAAATCCATTTTTTAATTCTAGTTTTTAGACTTCTTGGGCATGACTAAGATAATATCGACTAAGATAAGACGAATATAATATCGAATATATTATATTCGACAGAGATATTCGACTACACCATCTAACATTTCGTGGAGAAAGGAACTCAGTGAGTAGTGCCCCTCACCATTTGACGTTGAGTGTCCGCGGGCATGTCCGTTGATCAAAGTTCTTCAATAAACTCATGTTGACTAAGCATTTTCGTGATCTTTCCCACCAGTATTGTGTTTGTTAGAAATCACTCCAACACATTGTTTAGAAGGAGTCAGGTGTGGATATTTCAGGTTGTTATGTATGTTGCCAATGTTAAAAAAATCAAATTTGTTAAAATTAATATTGTTCATGAAAATATAGTCCAAGCTGGACGTTCTAAAATTTGAGTTTCTTTATATTTCTCTTACTACTTGGCGGATTGTTGCCAAAAAGTAACAGCGTTCTTCTGCGTTGAGGTTATGTTCCAGTGTGCTCCTACCTTGTTTTGGTTCGCGGTTTCTCAACTGAGCGATTCAGTTTGTTAGGACGTCCCATAAAAAGTCTCGAGCGACCTTATGCGATTAATCTGATCTGAAAGAGGACAACACTCAAAAGAAAACTAACTACGTACTAATCCGTTTTAGACCATTATGTCTGACAACATCTTGTGTACTCTGTCCAGGCCTTAGTCTCCAGTCGATTCGCGAGATTCTTTTTGTTCGACCCAGATAACTTTGTTGCACATTATTCCACCAGAATAACGAAATTAGGATGGAGAGAGTGCGAGTGGGTGGCTAATATTCACAAAATATACGAATTTTCAATATTTCAGTTCCTTTGTAGCTTACTAATAAGCTAGCTTTGAAATTGAGGGACATTATATTGAATTTACCTTTGGATTTTAATGAAATATTTTTGTGACACCATATTTTGTCCAATGTTTTGAATAATTACCGTTGAATGTGCCAAGTGGTACATGGAGAGTTGGAGAGGGGGTAGGATACTCGAACTAGCGTGAGTGAAGCGTAGATCAAGCATTTTTGAATGCTGCTCAAGCTGGAGCTCTAAGGTCACTAGAGTGTTGTGTGTTTGGTGGGAGGTGGGGGGAGGGGGGGGGGTAACGTGTTGGGTACGTTTTTATCTATGATTTCCGATTTCAAAATATCTAGTTTTGGACTCTGGAAATTATAAGTTACTTCCTCTAAATTACATTGGTACTAACTAAATTGCATTGGGTGAAACTGTTTTGTTCAGTAGAAAGGGAAAATACAAATTTTCCACTGATTTTTGCCGATGGTGCAGAGGTGATGTATATCAAGGAGAAAAACATTTCGTGATTCCTCTGCTAATAAAATTATCTTTATTGGAGATCGGTTTCGGGTGATAACCCCATCATCAGTCCAGAGACCATAGTGTTCAAGCAGCTACAGTAGCTGTTCTGCTTTGAACGCGGCGGTTGTGGTTGAACAGTCTCTGGACTGATGATGGGGTTATCACCCGAAACCGGTCTCCAATAAAGGGAATTTTATTAGCAGAGGAATCACGAAATGCTTCTGTCCTGGATACGAATGTTTTATTGTTTACCTATTGATATTGTAAGAACTACTCCTTATCCAATGGGACGTCCCCAGGAATGCATGCATTACTAAACAATATGTTTTCCAAGTAGGTAGGGGAAAACCCCCAGTCGTTGGACACCCCCCCAGTCGTTGGACAGTGAACGGTTTCCAGGTTTTACTAAGGTTGTGATGAATATTTCTTTGTGTTGTGACATACCAATGAAAACTATGAAGCGAGAAGAAGAAGAAGGAAAGAAGGTTATAACCATACAATATAATCACTATGGCTGTGGCAAGGATTTCATGACTGACACAAAGACAAGGAACCAAAATTGTTCAAAAAGATTTCGTAAAACACTAGTGGAAATTTTGATTTTGGAGAACATTCATTTTTTTCATCCTTGAAAAGTGAATACAAAGCTACCGCTACCTTGGTAGACTCAGAAGCTGAAACAAAAGTTACCAGGCTACCATCATCAGCCTAGTCGAATAGTTATTAAGTTTAGATAGGCACCTGAATTATCTGATGAGTTGCCTTGTATGTTCCTTTTGATGTTGCTATTATTAAATTTATAAAGACTGTTTTTCACAAAGATGTAATTTTCCATTAACATATTTTTGAAATACAAACATTCAAAATGTTCAAAAGCGATTTGATATTACCAACCTTTATTCAAGTCCCGACCTTCAATGTTATTAATAATGAATAAAATGTCTCACATTTCCCAATAAATCGTCAAAATATGAACCTAGAAACATGGGAAAAAATTGTATGACGAAAGTTTCCAGATGTCCAACGACTGGCGCATCGCTGTCCAACGTTAGAATTTCTTGTCCAACGACTGGCAATTTGAAAAAAAAATTGATAGCACAACTTTGGACAAAGATTGCAAAATTATCATTGCACATAGGCCATTTTTGAAAAAAGCGGTGTTTTCGTGAACTCATACCAAACAAAACTAAAAAAAAACTTTGAAATCCATCCAGATATTAAATGCATGTAAGTAAAATCGTGAGAGAAGTGCTCTTAAGGTGTCCAACGACTGGGGGTTTTCCCCTACACTCTCACTTCTGAAACAGCTAAGAATCATTGACTTTGTTGAAACCAAATGAAAAAGGGAAAAGCTGGACAGGAATCACAGATTGATGTCAATGACTGGAAAATTGGCATTCTTGTCTGCTGTTGCCCTAGCAGTGAATATTCAGATATGCTCGTATTGCTCGTATAGTGAGAGCTCCTTGGTAAAAAATGTTGCGGATACAGTTGTATGTCTTGAAGAGTCCTCGAGTTTTCCTTCGCAAACAAAATTGCTTTCACAAACATACGAGGAAAGGGGAATAACCCGCTTTTCCCACCTTCGCATCAGTGAGCAAAGCGATTCACTGCGCATTCGAGTGCTCGCGTCGGCAGATAATACGTTTGATCGCAGCATTCCAAGCCTCGTGGGATATTCTGGAAGCTCCGGGCGGCACATCAAAGGGAAAATATCTGAGAAAAACCTGGCTGGGGGAAGGTTTGCCATCAAACCGCTGCGCTCTGAGAGGTTTGAACTTGGTGGGTTCTTTGGGAGCTGACAGGCTGGTGGGCGGACGTCGGGATTTAGTGGTATTAGCTCGGCCAAAGGGGTCCCTCTCCCGACGGCACCCAAGGCCGAAGGTTAATGAGATTTGGGGTCCCGTCTCGCTTTATGGCAGCTCTAAAATCAAAGGTCCCTCCCCTTCCCACTTCCAGCTCTCCTCGCATTACTCCGATTGCATTTATTCATGTACCGTCGGTTTGACGATGGCGCCCGCGTCAAAGGGCCGAGATGACGTCTCACCTCAACCTCATACATACGGACGTTGGTTCCACTCCTTTCAAAATGGAAGTCGCAAGAAGCTAGGATTACACAGCCGAGCGAGTGTAGCACATAGCTTCCTATGTGCTCCTTCCTCGTACCATAACATGAATTTATGATCCAATTACGATACAAACATCACTTATATTTCCCAATTGTTGCACTTAGGCATCAATTCGCCGAATCTTTAAATAAAAGTACTGAAAAAAATGAAAGGAGGGTTGAACGACGGGTATACATGCTCCAACCCAAAGGGTACCAAAACTCCGAAAGCAAAGTATGCAAATATAAAAAAATATGTATTGTAGTTCATCTGATTGGAAATTTAATGTTCTTTTCAACGGTGTAATCAGATTCAAATTTGCATGAAAATTATTGGTTGCCTGTAAAGTCGGTATACGGGCGAAAGTTTTATTACGTGACAACGACTTTGAGTGGTAAAATAATTTTAATGTTAATATTCATTCGTATAGTAGGAAGAAGGATAAAATAATAGTAACAATTTAAAACATTTATTTATACAAAGAATTATATTTAAAACATGAATTTATACAAATAATCTCGCACTGAATTTCATATTAACAAAATTTTATTTGAGCTCGAAGAGAGAAATTCAAAATTTAAACAAATTATTATTGGTTGAGAAACGAAATAAACGTCATTTATTTCATCATGTTATATTATCAGTCTGAAATTATTTACCTTTGCTGTTTGAATTGTTGCGATGGACGAAACTACCTTCACATTATCACTACACAATCGTTTTAGAATTAACTGGCAACGTGTAAAATTGTATGCAGGCGCCTAAATAGAAGCGCAAGACATGAACCGGTGTGTATGCCTATCTCTCTCCCTCTGTCTCTCTCGCTCTTAGGCGGAAGAGAGAAAGAGCGAGAGAAGTGGAAGGGACGCGTGCCTCTCACTCGCTCTCATTGTGAGCGCATAACGTGAGCGGAGCGTAACGCAGTTTCTTGAAGTGTCACCCGGCAACGCAGTTTCTTGAAGTGTCACCCGGCAAACCAATTTATAAGACGTTGTCACGTCAAAACAAATTTCGAAACAATCTATTTTCATCAAAATTCAAGTAACAGAGTATTTCATATTCAGTAATGCCGCCCACTCACGGTCCGACACATTGGAGATGGGAGTTTTGGCTTCCCCGACCGAAACATATTGTAACACAGTGATTGCACATAAAGGCTTTCAAAATCATTTGAAATCTGTCCAGGTCTTATTCTTCAACCGACTTGCGTGGTTCTTTTTTGTTTGACGCAAAAATCCAACTATTTGTGCACTACGTCGCTAGAACTCCAAAATTTAAGTTTATGGGGGAGAAATTTTACTGAAAATAAGGCGTTAGACAACACCTGTAGTAGGCTGACCAGTCGTCAATTCCCAACTGATTGGCGTGTTTGTTTTTTGTTCGAAACATATTACCTACCAGTTGCACATTACTTCACCAGGCTATCAAAATTTGCTTGAGGAGGGATCATATTCACATAATACACGATTTTTCCATATTTCTTTCCCTAATATGGCTTATTCGTAGAACCCAAACTTTGAAATTCAGGGAACTTATTAAATGTACCTCGGGTCTACTTAAAACCAGGTTACTGAGGATTGCCTCTAGTCTAAACAAAACCGGGTTAACAGGTAAGTATGCGAGAGTTAAGATTTATTCTTGATGATAGGGGTTGGTTAGAGAAGATGCAGCTCTGAAGTTGATTTAAGTATGTATGTGGTGGTCCCCTAGACAAGGATATAGTCCCCCAGTCTGGCACCTCCTCCAGGGAGAAGGGAGAGGTATTCGGGTGGGAGAATAATTCAGATTTTTCAAAAATAGTTCTCTCATCATTGTTGAATTATTATTGCGGTAGATGGCGTCATTCTTTTCAAGTTACTGGAAAAGATTGCGATATCAATGATTGGTTTGTGGCAAATAGAAAGCAATCAAGTACGTCGATATAGCTGAGTTAACCCCCCCCCCCACTCATCACCAACCAAGCCCCTCACAACTCTTCCAATAAATACGCCGATAACATTTCGATAAATTGAACCAATGGAGATGGTAGGAGAGTAGCTGTTTTTCATCAAGGGATCTGAGAGGGTTCGAAAATCTCTTCAACGAGGAATCTGGCACGCGCCCGACCTACAGCAACCTACGCCAAATAATGACCGTTCTCATTCAACCAGCTCAATCAATTTTCCTCGGAACTACTCAGCGGCAAAGCCCCGAGTTTTTTTTTCTCTTCCAATTAATTGTACACTTGGCTATTAAGCTTGACCAGCTTATTTTCATTTTTTCATTCATTTCATTTTTTATCTTCTTTTATTTTCTCAGTTACAAAAATACTATCAATACATCACTTTTCAACTTGACTTTTCTCTTCCAGTTGATTTCTATCAGAAAATTTGAATAATTCTGAGAGCCACCTTTGAGAATGAATTCCCTGTATAGGTGCCATCCCGAGATGAGGATGAATGGGCGATCAAACCTAGCAACTATTATGTTGTAGACATTCTGATGATTCATAATTATACATTTATTCATTTTAAACATTATACACAGGTAGGTTTTTATGGTGATTGGCTCGGAATAGAGCCCAATGAAAGTCAACACCTGCAAGAATATTTGGGCCGTGGGACATCGAGTGGATACACGATTCTAGCTTACAACTAATGAATACATGTTATGCCAAAACTACTTTGTGATTCGACTTTTCCCGGGAGTATGTACAATATGACCCTTAAATTCCAGAGTATAGAAGAATTCTGCACGAATATAAATTTGGTCAAATTACCAAGTCGCAGGTACCTGCAAATTAGAGCAATACTGGGTGACCCAAAACCAATCATCAGTACTATTAAGGAACCGAATCTACAACTAATTTGCATACACTTTTCCCTTATAGCACTTTTATTTACTTCGCTCAAAAATGGCAATTTTTCACTTTGCATTTTTTCTCTCGTGCTTTTGACCTTGCGGCACTAAAACTGTCATAACTCCCTCATTTTCCATATGAATTTGTTTCTGATTACACCGTTGGAAAGACCGTTAAATTTCCCATAGATGACGATAGTCTTTCTACCACCAAACTTGAAAAGTTGTAAATTTATGTTTTGGTACATTATTGAAAATAATGGAACCCAGCACGAAGAAAATGTTTAACCATCCTCAAAATTTGGTGGTTTACGTTTTGAGGTACGTAGAATCCAAAATTCGAATACAAAATTTTCCGTCCGTCAGCCGAACGAGGCACTTTCTTTAGTTACCATAGACTGATTTTGATGAAATTTGGTATATCGGCTCCATTTGGGGTCTAGTTGTGCCCCGTAGCTTTTGTTTATTGTCAGTAGAGTTAGCCAGTTAGAACCGGTTGGTTTCCTCGGATGGATTTCATAACACTCAGAATGTGCATCCTTAGCAACCAAAAACTAAATTTCGCAATGAAGGTATTCACAACTCTCAGATAGCGATGTTATTGCTGGTAGGTAGTATTATGGAAAAGCACAGTTCTACGCAGACGGGTGATTTATAGAGTAAAATATGCAATAAAAGTAATTAATAAAAAGTCAATAATTAATAAAATAATAAACCATTGTGTAATAATTTTGAGTCCATTGCAATAGCTCAGTTCTGGATTGTATGCCCGAAAGTACCACTGTATTTGAAGTCAGTATCGTAGGCGTAAGTAGAGAAAATATACAAATAATAATTATTAACGAGGGGGTTATGAGTTCGAGGTGACCAGAAGATTACTTTCCGAGGTTTTTTAAAATTGTAAACCAAGGGGTTGATTGGGTAATTTTAACGGTTCGTACTATGTGCCACACCCGCAAGGCTAACTAATCTCTCAAAATAGCCAATATTTTGATTTTCTTAACCATAGCTTTAAAGAGTTGTATAAAATTCGCTCATTAACTCATGCTGCATGATTTTTTTTTTTTTTTTTTATAGTGCAAAATACCAACGATAGGACCAGACGTCCTTCTACTGGGAGCGTGTTGTTTGTGGTCTCCTTTCATAATTGGGCTTGTGTAGGTACGGGTTTCATGAAGTCTTTCTTATTTTTAAAATTATCCATGTCAAGCTGTTGGAGGATAAAAGCTCTCTGGAAAAACAAAAAAAAAAAGGATTTCAAGTGCGTGGGTCGTCGGAGATCACTGAGAGGTTTGGAGATCAACTTCAAAAGAATGAGCCTTTTTAGTTGGTACAAAAGAACTGGAAAGAAGTCCCACCCGATGAATGGCTGTTCAAAGAAAATGTGCCTTCGAAGGCTTCGTGGATATTTGAGGAGTGAGTAGACGACGGCCGTCAACGCTATTTTTGAAGAACCTCTCTCTTTTTGCCGAGTATTTTCTGCCTCCGTTTTTCAGGTTTATTTTAACAATGAAGTGGGTGATAGGGAATGGAACAATAAAAAAAAGACGAGGTTATTTATTTGTTTGGAATGTTATCTGATTCTGGTGTAATTTTTCATAAGCACTGAAACTGGATTGGACGAATAGTGAGTCAGGAACACGAGTGTGAATCGCACATGAACGTTAGTTGAAAGGAGTGAGCCAAATTTCAGCCAATGCGATATTTTACTTCCTACTGTACCAAGGTATCAACTACCCAGCATTGTTTTTATTTTTCAAAGTTAACACAAACATGTTTTCCAAAATCGAAATTCTCACTTGCGTTTTACGTTTTTGACCTTCCTGAACAATTTTGGTTCGTGTCTGTCTGTCTTTTCTGAAATCCTTGGTTTTTCGTCCGAATCTGATTGAATTCCCAGGAGTCGGAGTCGGCGTGTAGATGGTCCCCCATGAAAATCATCGTCCCGGATTCAAAGCAGCCTCAACGCATGGGCAAATGAGCGGTAAATTCTACATTTTCCTCCTACATTACGTGTACATGGTCCCCTAAGAGGGGAGCAAGGTACTTAGAGATTGATATTAGCATCGAGGCAATCACAACCAATTGGCAGACTTTTGTCGTTTGTTCTGATAGAATTTCTTGTCACTCACTTGTGGTTTCTTAATTTAGGAACTTTCTGGTTGGAAGGCTCTATTAATGGAAGAGCCGTGTTCTTCGCAGTCTTAACAGGAATTTTTCCATTAAATCGTTGTATCTTCTAGTTAATTTTTTAAAATTATGTTCGCAAAATGTGTTCACTCAAAATTTTCTAATAGAATTTTGAAGTTAAGTAATTTAAATTTTACGATTTTTAGGAGTAGTAGTTTAAGAAAACACCCCACAATAACAGATTAGGGATGCAATTTGTCGAATTTCCCTTCTGTCATTCAAAAACTGAAATTTTTTTTTTTGTTTTTTTTTGTTAATTATTTTCAATTTGATTTGAACGAGGAAGAAAATCTTCATTCAAAATGATATGGCTTACGGATATACATGGTAAGGTACGAAGGTACAATCCGAAAATCGAATTTAAAACAACAAACAATCCGTCAGTCCGCCGTACGCGGCACGATCCTTAGATGCCCTGAACCGATTTTTATGAAATTTGGTATACTTGCTCCGTTTGCGGTCTAGTTGTGCCGTGAAACTTTTGGTTAGTATCAGTCTCTTCTAAGGGGTGAAAAATAGGGGTTTTAATTTTCAAACATCATAGCTCGAAAACTCTCGATAAGTGGAGTAAGTAAAAAGTAAATAATCATCTGAGATTGAATTTTTGTCCGTAATTCCTGGGGTTGAGGATGTCATCAGCTGTCTTCCAAAGGAAAATTCTAAAAACTCCCGACAAAAGGTATCGTTTTTATACCAATTTAAAATATAATTGAATTTTTAGAATCAAGTTATACCACCAAAAGCTCTGGAAGATCAATCGTTCGCTCCCTTTAGGAACTCGGAAACACGTGTGGTGAGAATAGCAAATGAGTGTCCACTGACGGAAATAGGCCTAATGTCCGTTCAAATGTCAGCTGATCAAATGTGATAAGTGTTCATTTCCTCGTTTTAATCAGTTATGCTTTCGTATGTACCAAGTACCAAATTTCGTTTTGAAGGCACGTTATCGGCTTTTGTTTCGGAAAGCGGAGTTATTGCTGGTAGGAAATGCTGCATACTATGTAGACTGGTGATCTATACAGCAATTTAATAAACTATTGTGTGATGATTTGCAACGATTTTAGTATCGAATGACACCTACCTGGTCGTGCGAATGAATGTTCCATGACGTTTTTAATCCCTTTAAGGTAGTGATGAAGTTTTAGAAACGAATGAGACCACCCAGACGAACAACCATCGTTACTTAAGCTTTATTTTTAAACTTTATTCGAATAGTACTTGCCTTTCTGTCTATAGCCCCAGCCAGAGGGCGTTCAACGGAAAATGCGTCGCAAAAAACTACAAAAATCATATCGTTTTTACAGGACCAGGGAATATATTAGTAATCAGCATACAGTTCTTTATAAGATTAGAAGAATATTGAGGTTTAGTCCAAAAACTCTCATTTCGCACGACTGTGCAACACAGTGCTCCACTTCATAGATTTATCAATGCAGTGAGGGGCGCAAAATTCCTACAGGAAGTAGTAGTTACTCCCCTCAGAACACGTAGTAAGTTCTATAGTAAGTCAAATAGGATTGGTTTATCAAGTGTCGATCAATTCATTTATGGCTAATAGGATAGGAATCTCTCCAATCAAAGCGCCCAGACTACGCGCGACACCTCATTTAGTGAACACGTAAAATCACCCTGGTGTTCCTCTCGTTTGTCGTTTAACGCCCTCCAGTCTAGTTATCCCTCTACGACAGAAACACCCGCCGGGACCAGAATTAGCTAAAATCTCTATCACCCCCCTATTCGTGCCGTTCAAGACTGCTTGAAGGATTACGTACTAAACCTCATGTGAGTTCCTCGAAGGGACTCCCGCCGTCTTCGGAGGATTAATCTGAGTCTATAGTAAGACGACATTTAACCGTGTTGTCGATAAAATCGTGTGAATTGTAACACGATGGGAAGTGGGAAGTAGACGTAGTATGGATCTACTTTGTCACAAAAGGTATACATTTTTCCCCACCACGGTGAATAAAAAATCCACAGAGAAAACAGTATTCGTTCATTGACTAAGAGGGAATTTTTTTCTTCACTCGCAAACCTTTTGTCAGATTTCCCCATGAACTTCTCACATTATTCAGCATGTGTTCATAAAGACACGATGTTACTTTGTGATAAGCTTGATTTTGAGTGTGAAAAATTGCCCTAAAAAAGGTTCACTGAAATTGTTCTTCAATGTACTTTCAAAAGGGTGAGTATCAATTCTGATTTATTATTTTCAATAACGAACCTTTGGAATCGAGCAAGAAAAAAAAACGTCTGCCAAGTGAGTATGGGACATAGTTTCCTCGTATGCTTAGCCCGGTTGTATAGACGATCCAATGATGGGTAAAATGCGATCTTTTTTCGTTTGTTCGAAAAGAATTTCATGTGCTCATTTGTGCCTTATTAACAACCAAGAATCAAATAAATTCAAAGCAACCATAACTTCGGGATATCGATGTTTAGGTGACGGGAACTTTCTCTCAAAATAAACTTTATTGTTAATCCTGCGAGGTAACATGGTTGTGAGCCCAAAATATCGGTGAGCCAAAAGCACCGCACCCACCTCCAGCCATCCATCCCAGGTCCTTGGAAGGGTAGGAAGTTTTTCGCATACTGGTGATCTTTACAGAAGAAAATAAACCGTTGTGTAATAATTTGCAGAGTTTTAATCATAACTTCAGAATAGCTGCAGGTGTCATAATATGTTTTGGGATAATTTTGAAATTACTTTTCTTCAAAAAAATTTATCTTGGGCAATACCTAGGGATTTCTAGTCCAACAAACATCATTACTGCTTGGTAATATAGACGTAGCATTATGCCTTCCAAGACGAGAAGCCAGAACGTTAAAACAAACATTCAGAACAAACAAAATCAAGGGAACATAGAAATACAAAAAAAGGTATGTCAAGAATCAATTTTACATCCATTATTGTGTAATTTGTAGGGGACTAGGTCAGGGGATGTTGTACCTGATAATTTTGGGATATAGCTATTCGATCAGTCTAAGTTATTTCCTCCGAGTCTTGGTCACTACAGTCCTTCCGAATAGGGTAGTAAGTTCAGCGGTAGATACTGTAAATTCAATCTGGATATTCGGGTTTGATCGGCTGAGAGGATCCGATAAGCTGATAATTTGTCACCTCCACACAGGTCAATGGCGTTGTCGATGCCTGGACTCGATCAACCTGCCTTGGACCCACCACGGACCGTCCGTCACACAGTGGGGCGGGAGTGGAAAAAAAATCCATTTTTGCTAAGTGACTAATAGAGGAATTTAATGTGGTTTTCTCAAAGTCTATTACCTGTAGAATTAGGGTGTGATTAGGGGGTGACCTTCAGTGTTTAAAAATTGTATTCACTACTAAATGGAGGCCGAAACCTAATATTTCGAGGTTTTAAGCACTTTGAGAGTGTAATTTGAAATATTCCTTCCACGGTCTTTGTTTTTTTAGAAAATTGAAATTTTTTTTATAATGTTGGCAATGTACTCATGTAGTATCTCTAAAAAATACTAATTATTTTTTCAAAACATTTTAGCTTAAAAATTAGCTCCAGATTTGGGGTTTTACAGCGAATTAGTGCTTTAGAGGCGTGGAAAACCTGAGTTTCGCCTTCCTTTGGTTTGGCTCTCTTTTTTTCTCAAAGTTCTGATTATTATCAAGAAGCTGTAAAAATTTCATCGCCGTATTCCACCGATTTCAGGCGTAGTGGATTAATGTGAGATTATAAATAGAACGAAACCGCTGTTTCTGCCGTCACTCCACTCAGTTTTGTTCCAGAGTAAAACCCTTCTAAGGGCTGTACATTTTCCTCTCGAATTCGATGACATTTCTAGGGATTGTAAATATCGGCAAGGAAGGTCCCCTATGTGGGCTGTTAGCTACAATGATCGGATCATCTACACAATCGGGTTATGGATACTGGGAAGCTACGTGCCACAACCATTTGGCAGACACTTTTTGTTTTCTTTGTTATTGGAAAACAAAACTATGTAAGTAGCGATGTTTTCGTAAAATATTTCCGCTAAGAGTGAACAAGGTTCTGTTTATACAAAACCTGGTTCTTCGGAAGGTCATTCGCAGTAATGTGGTCAGTTCGTACTGTCGTGACATACCGAGAATGCCATCGTTGAAAATTTCTTATTCGGATTTAGCAAAAGTTTATTTTGGATTCGTTTCATTATTTGATCGCAAAATATCCAATTTTCAAAGGTGTTTATGACACACAATTTTGTCAAAATTAAATATATAAATATATACTTATATATATAAATATTTACATACACACATCAAACCTCAATTAAATAATCATTATCGTATCCTATAACCTCTAAAACGAAGAAAAGAACAAAATAACACACACCCATCGCATGTAAAACCGATTTTCTATTTTTTTCACACCCTTTCCCACTTTAAATAACATTTTTTTTCTTCAAAATTCAAGATTTAGTATTAAAATAATAACTTTAAACGTCAGAAAACATATTTTTCTTATGTATTTTTGAATTCGGAATCGAATGAAACCATTCCCAAGACGATTCACTAATTCGTTCAAAAGATAATGATTTTTTTCCGATTTTTGGCCATTTGGCCCCACTGTGCGTCGAGCGATGGGATTTTTTGTACGGGTAGCGAGATTAAACGCCCACTGATTTATCGGTGTTTCAGGCATCCATCTGCTTACGTCACGTACCGACCACAAGTATTGAATATTTTCGCCTGAGGGTAATCTGGCCTGTTGTTTTATTATGTATATATAGTTTATATACAGCGAAGGTAGAAAATATGTTCGGAACGCGACCATCGATCAATTCCGGCTCATTATCTTTTACAGCGAGCCCTGAGGAGGTATACTGTGTTCCCATTAAAGACTGTAGGTGTGAAAAAGATGCTAAACAATACGAAAGGTGGAGTATCCACATTGCTTTAACCGAACACTTTTATCTACCCACATCTTGATATCCAGGTTCAGGCGTCAAAACTTTGTAAGGAGTGAACATTTACACATCAGTGTCCTCCTGATGAGGGTCTGCATAACTGGAACAAGATGATTTCTTCCGCAGCGGACCCGGCTTACCTTACATCGCAATCACTTCCAGAGGTCTAAAAAGGACTGTTCGACAAGCTTTAGAGATCCAGAGGTATGGGCAAAAAATAGGTAAGATTTAGCGCTAGCACAGCTGATCTGACTTCCCCCTAATCACTTCTCCATTCATACTTTAAAATATTACATGTTTATTAATATTGAGGTGCATGGGAACGGAAACAAATCCTCATGGATTGAACGGGAAAAGCCGAGGTTTTTGATGCCTGAGGCTTCAATGGAATCTGCGTAAAATCTCGTTCAAAGAGATTTTCTTTAGAAACAATAAATATCTGAAGTGACTTGATAAAACGAATCTACTCTTCTTCTTCCTCAGAATTAGCTCAATGAGATAATGAACATCTATTTCATTAAACTCGATCTCATCCATTCATTGGTATCGAGAATGAACTTTACTGATTGCAACTGGCGGCATTTCCAAGAGTAATCGGTGGTCCACATAAGCTGTTAACCTAATCAGAAATATTTTATTACTATGGGGATACCCCCTTTTACCCAAAATGTATAATTAAATTAACCGAATAATTTTCTTTGTGTAAGCGTTTCTTCCTCACAATGAGCTGACGGTGAACAATAGAACTCATTGTATAGGTGTAGATAACAAAATTTCATAAAGGAGCAATATCTATGCTGGGGAGAAAAAATTAATTGAAGAGTGAGTAAATCAACTTCATGAAGCCACAAGAACCAATCAGAAACTTGTGTAGATGTACCTGACAGCGAAGGGTCGATTTTAAATTTCTGAAGAGGCTGTGAATAAGTCCATGATCCCACACGTAGTGGCAAAGTTTCCAATATCACTTGAATAGATGAAGTTGGGAAGTTTTGAGTGGGTGGAGCGAAATACCGAGGCCAGGCGAGGCTTACTCCGGAGCATTCCAGGTCACTGAGTTGGATGTCATTTTATCCTGTAGGCATCTCAGACCTACCGTTGCCGCGTTGGTTGCATCACCTGGTTTAATCTCAGAAATGGATCTCAAGTGGAGAATGGGAAAAGTTGCAACCAAGAAGCATGAGATGGTAAGCGAACCTCCAAAGAACATGAATCACGAACTTTTTAAATAATTGGTCATCGCTCTCTCGTGAGAATTACTGCCTTGATTCTCAATCAGCCTATTGGCCCCAATATGCCTATTCTGGCTCCAGGGAAATATTACTAGGGAAAAATTGCTTTCATTAGCTTTCTAGACTATTTAGTTACCACATTAGTTTACTTGTTATATTATACTACTTCAAATTGATTGGGGCAGTTTTTCACGTCTCCATGTCATTTAAAGGAGTGAATTTGATTATCGAGCGTTGAGAAAAACTGAGCAGTGGACGTCACGTATCAATTTCCAATAGTCAAATTGTAAATTTTATTCAAGCTGTATGATTTATCGAGTAGGCAACTGAGCGGGGAAAACAAAAAAAAGCACATACTTTGTATAATAATATCCGAAAGTAAATAAAATAAAACTCGTAGATAAACCGACCAAGAAGACAGCTTAAGTATGACTGGAAGGGTGATGTCCGATGGTTAGTGTTTGGTTCGGTCACCAATACCGAACCAAACAATGCCGAACGCAAAACCAAGTTGGTCCGCAACAAATCAAACCGAATGTAAAATCAATTGGTGGAGGCGTCGAACAGCTTTAGTCGAGCTGTAACAATCTGTTACTCCCTTTTTTCCGTTCTCCGTTTTCCGTTGTTCGAGTGTTAAAAATGTTTGAAAAGGGAATGATGAGAAGACATTGCCTTTTATTGAGTTCAAAAGTTTCAACCTTTCGTGAACGAAGTAGGTTGATAGTTTGAGACCGACCTAACCTCTGTTACAGAGGTATTATTAAACCTACAGTAGGTTTAATAATTACGGAGATACTGCATTTCAAAAATATGTAATTTTTTCGAAAAAAATGAAATTTTCGTATTAGGGTCGTGCTTTGAGCCTTTCACTCGAGAAACTGGTCATTTTAGAAAGAAGTAAAGATAGAAGAATTTGAAGGAAATGTAATCAACTACAATTTGAAACCCCTAATCTCACCTACAGTCATCATCATTTTCTCAAAAACAAATAAAAATCAGTACAAAAAATTTCAAAAAATCAGGAAAAACGAATAAAACCATGAACGTTAATATTTTTTGGGGAAATGTAGATTAATATTTGTATGTTTGTTTGTTTGTATTGTTTGGGTGTCTACCATTTGGATGGACCAAACTTCGAGGATCGATTCTGCAACTAATTTGGAACAAAAAATGTCTTAGCAATTTTTTCTTAAACCACTCAAAATTCTTTTTTTCCACTTTAAAGTTTTTATTCGTATTTTCAACCTTGCAGCACTAAAATGGTCTCCCTTATTTCTCATGCTACTTCGAATCTGAGTACACCGTAATTTACAATGTAATTTTAGGCGAAGTTCTCCATAGAAATCAAAGTCAAAGCAATAAATTTTCAAAATCAAATTCAAAAGTTTTAATTTTTATTTTATTTTAGAAATTACCATTTTTAGGTTTATTGTTAACCTGGAATGAGTTGTGCTACCGCGGGCCATTCAACGGAAAAACCGTTCATTTTGATTTTAAAAATGAAACTAAAATAAAATTAAAGAACAATCGGCAGAAAAAAATGGTCATTGCAACATAGCTACCATTACTAATTCCAGAAAGTGTTGGTAGGTACAATGAAGGACACTCATTATCGGAGTGGAAAGTCAATGATTGTTGTAAAAAAAGTATTACTACAAAAAGTAAATTTCATGATGTTTATTCTAATTAAACGAAAAACTGATTCATAACGTAGAAAAGATGTGATCCCGGGGTAGTTTTGTGCGTTGAGTGGCCCCGCGATAGCGCTACTTATTACAGGCAAACAATACAGCAATTCTGAGAGGGGGTTAACGTTTTTTTCTTGCTCGATACCAAAGGCTTATTATTGAAATTAATAAACCAAAAAATGGTAATTTTCGAGAAAAATTTAAAAATTTAGAATTTAATTTTGAAAATGTTCGAAAATTACATAAAAATCGGAAAGTAGCTTCGTATTGTTTTGGCCATCAACAAGGACTTTCAGATAGACAGACCGACTGTCAGATGGACAGACACGGTACCAAAATTGTTCAGGAAGGTTCAAAATGTAAAATACGAGTGGAAATTTAATTTGATGGACTTTTTATTGCAATCCTTGAAAAGTGAAGGCAACAATACTTGGTCGACTCTCTAGCGGAATATGCCTAAAGAAGCACGTTTTTTCGCATAAAACTCAATTTGTTTCGAGAAACTTTCCTCTTAAACCTTGAAACTGACATACCGTTGGAAAGGTGAGATCTTGGGGTAGTTTTTCCCGTCGAGTGCACCATGATAGCGGTCATACGATACGATACGGATATTTTTTGTTGCAAATTAGTTGTAGAATCGATCCAAATGGTAGACACCCTGTAGATAGGTAATTGATTATAGATTTTGATTGACTTACACAATTTATTACCCAATTTATCAACTGAAATTTGAAAAGTTATTGGGCAAAAATTATTGACATTTTAAATAGTTGACAGGTTATAAAACTGAAAAAAGTGCCAAAAATTCACGGATTTCAGCGCACTACGTCCGTAGAAAAATGTTCATAGTAACGAACAAAAAGACGAGTTCGTTAGCCAGGAATTTTTTACAACCCTAAGAGATTTTTGTTTGGAACTCCATGAGTTGAGTGAGAAGTAGATTTTTCTAAAAAGGTTTTTCAAAAATTTTTACACAAAAGGTTTATTGTATAATTTTAAAGATTCGAACTTTGTGCCGCACCCTCTAGGCTGACTATTTTGTCATACAATTAATATTAGATTTTTTAACCATAGCTTTGCTGATTTCCTTGAAAATTCGCTCATTAACGCATGCTTGATGAATGAACGTTTTAAAAGTAGGACCCAAGGATTAAAACTAACTCTGAACATTTAGATTGTCTGATTTGTTGAATTCACTACTTTCTTTGATCAGTTGAGGAGTACGATAGCTGCCTTTCAATTGCGCTTCAGCAAGGGAAAAACTTCCTCAGAACGTCAGCTTTCCAAAGAACTAATCAAAAGTATTTTAAAAGTTTAACATGAGAGGAGAAATAGCATTTAAATTGCAAAAACGCTGCAAATTATTGTTTTTCTGTATAGAACACTCGCCTGCAAAAGAACACAGCTTGGCTATTTCTACTAGGTACCTACCAACCATATATTCATTTCACAATCAAGTTTAACTCGAAGGAATAGATGCTTCGCACTCAATTCGAAGAAATAAAGAGTTGTGGTGGCCTTCATTAGGAAATTAGATTACTGGTTGCTAAGGACGCAAAACTGAGTACAACTTGGAGAAACGTACAACGATCACGCATTTTGGTCAGCTAAAATTTGAACGTAGATTAGGCCTCTCTCGCGATTCACACTCGTGTTTCTGATTTATCGAAGGTGAAACAAAAACCTTACCGCCCTCACTAAATCAGACTCTGAAAAATTGGTGGAAATCAACGGGGACGTATATGGGCAGAACTCGATATGCGCACGATATTCCCAGTTGGAAACCTTGAAAGATGTGTTTTCCCAATAATTACACTTGATTGCCAGTTGAAAAGAAGGTCAACTCTGTTCTTCACACTAGCGACACCTTTCGGAGCTAATTAATTTTTCCCTCAAACAAAGGAGATGTTTCTTCCTAGTTTAATAGTGATTTTAACAACTCAATTGTGATATCCTGAATCGAAACTCTTCCTAACGAAAATAGTATTTCTCTATTTGTTGTGGGCTTTGAATAACCCTTGTAGAGAGCACAATTTACACCAGCTCGAACATATTATAGCCATCTGAAGGGTACCGACAAACATCATCCCTAATGAAATTATAGAGATGAGAGATATCTCTTAGTCCTCTAGTGAATACCATCCAGTAAAGTTCATTCCAGGGATCACTCAGGGCCAATCAAGAGCGAGCTTGATGAAGAAGGTTTTTCATTATCTCATTGAGAGGATGGAGGAGCAAGTTAATTTCATCAAGTCACGTCTTTGTTTGAAAATAATTCTCTTTGAACGAGATACCTCGCAGAAATTATTTTCCATTGAAGCCTTAGCGTCAAAGGCTTCGGATTTTCCCCCTCGGATGTTCAATCCGCGAACATATTTGTTATCATTAACTCACCCCTCAATCAGGTTTCCTGGACACAACATACTTGTATAGCGAAATGAATGGTTATGAGAGGTTAACCACATTCGAACTCTTCTAGGGACCCGGGGTGTGGGCCATCTTGGGCTCACAGGGATGTAAGTCAAACTTGTTACAGCTTGTAACCTACTTGAAATCTGTAGATTGAATACGAGATTCAGCAATTCAGAAATATGTTACATTTTCCAAACACTGAAATTTACTTATAAGGGACGTGTTTTGAGACTCTCTCTCGCAAAACTACTCATTCAGAAAAAAGTAAAGAGATAGGAATTTGAAGGAAATGTAATCAGGTCCATATGAAACCCTAATCATGCCTATAACTAACCATTATAGATTTCTCAAAAACGAATTAAAATCCAAAACGTCTGACTAGTGGGTGTTGCACATAGTTTCCTCGTGCCCATTAGTGACTATAGATGATCCGATACAAAACAGCTAACATCAAAACATCAATCTCCAAGTACCTTGCTCTACCCTCACAGGGGACCTTCTACCCGTACAATCCCCGAAAATGTCAGCGAAATTGGACAATAACTTCTTAGATGTAGTTATTCCCGTTACAGGGATTCCATGGCAGACAGACACGAAACCAAACTTGTTCAGGAAGGTGTAAAACGGGAGTGGAAATTTTGATTTTGGAGAACATCTTTTTTATCGTTGAAAAATGAAAACAATGCTTCAGCTACCTTGGTAGACTCTTAAGCAAAGAAAAAATGAAAATTGGGAAAATTTAATAGAATTAGGAACATTGATATGTTTTGGGAAAATGTAGAACAATTCCAATGCTAGTGCTTAATTCTATAGATATTTTTTTGTGTTCATTGATTTTGATCATTTTCGTAATAAATTGAGTCTCAGCACTTACTGAATTTGTTACCAACTCTATTGACTGTCATCAATATTTTAAAAAGTTACTGGGCGTTGACGATTGAAAATGTCATAGTTTAGAAATAGTAAATAACAAAAACTGAAAAAGTGCCCAAATTTCAAGGATTTTAGCGCACCACGTCAGTAGCACAAGGGTTTCAGGGTTACAGATTTGAAGGTAAACTATCCTTAGGAGTCCTAACAACACACAAGGTGTATCAGACTCAGAAAGAATTTATCCGAGTAGTTTGGTTTTAAATGCTTGTTGTTTTTTCGAGTTTTGACCTTACGACACTAAAATGGCCAGAACTCCCATATATTTAGAGATAATCAATATCTAATTATGCCGTCGGAAGGAGCGATAAATTTCCTTTCCCCTTAACGTCAAACCTCTTTCTTTTAAAGTAGGACTCAAGCGACAAAACTAACTCTAAACATTTAAATTGTCTGATTTGTTGAAATCACTACTCTCTTTGATCAGTCGTGGAGTACGATAGCTGCGTTTCAATCGCTCTCCGGAGAGGGAAAAACTTTCTCAGAACGTCAGCTTTCCATAAAGCTGAACATAATGGAGAAAAAATCGTTCAAATGGTAAAAACGTGAGTTTTCCTACAAAATCGTCAAAAAATAACGTACTTGTTCGTCATTTTTTGACGGGTTTTGTATTATTTCTGCATCGTCTTTCTCCTAATTCTATTGTTTTTAATCATCATCATTCTTCGCACAGAGGCACTGATATGGAATGATTCGGGACGTCCAGACTACTGGAGCTATGTGGACGTCTTGCCGAAGCAAACTTGTCGAACCGAATGTACCGCATGTGTTTCGGCCCACTATGGACGCGCTTCAAGGGGCACTACTAGACCCCCAAAGGAGCCAAATTTCATCAGAATCGTTCCACTGGGACTAGACAAAGTGCTACGGACGGAATGATGATGTTTACAGGAAAATAATAAACTGTTGTGAACTCATTTTTTACCGTTTTTGGATTCTAAATACGTTGAACGTAAACTATCAAATTTTGAAGGGGAGTGAATTTTTTCCTCACTCAATCCCAAAGATTCATTATTGCCAATAATGAAACAAGAGGTACAAGGTAGAATATTATTAGTCTGTATTTTTCATAAAAATCCCAAGAAATAGGAATTTTCATTTCTAAATGCCTTCATTATGAAGTTCGAAACTTTGAAGTTTTTTTTTTACTACTTAGTCGTAATCTCAGTTCTTAGGTGGTTTTCAGCGTTTTAGAACAAATGTGTTTGGCTTCCCCAGTTCTGTTGCCCTGCGGTGCGCCTGGGAAGTGGTGAAGATCATGGGGTATGGCTAGAACCCAACACCCCTTCAGAAGCCTAGATCTCATGTTCCTATGAACTTTCGTGGTGCGGAGATACGTTCAATTTATCTTCGAAGTCGGTCAAAAACTCGTTTATTTACTGACATTCCGAAATTTACATCTTGAAATAATAATAAACCTTGGGTAGCAGCTATGGGTTTGAAAGTGGGGTTTTCTTTCGATAATAAATTTTTATAATTCATTAGTATGAACTCTCTGCTGATTCAACTATGGAAAGTAACATCTTTATAAACTAGAGGATGATTGAATATGAAAGTACTTAACTATACATATAAATGTTCTATAATCGACCGATGGGTCTAGTTCCTTTCCATTTATGTGACTTTTTAAGCTGTCCTTTCTTGCCAGTAACTTCAGGTTCTGTTAGTTACAGATGATGACACATCGAAATCGATGAAAATCATCACATCATTTCCGTGAAAATAGACAACGTTCCAAGTCTGGAGCTAACCAGGTTGCCTTGGAACAAGATCCTAGTGTCTTCTGACAATGATAGTGCACTATCATGTGGCTGTTTCACAGTCTATTGATTGAGCATCGTCGGGTTGCAGACGGTTACAGGAGGGAAACCCTTTGGGATCTGTTTCTATAGATACAGTCTGTAAGCGATCCCATTCAGACCTACTGTAAGTGAGTATCTGAACCGCCTATCCGAAATAGTATTGGCGGTGACAAAGACCTCACCTCCCATCACCCCGTGAATAGCAGGAGTTCATTGTAACACCGGTCCGATTGGGCTCGTATTGTTCTCGTAGATTTCGTCAGGATTCTGAAGCGCGGAACTCAGTCGTTTTGAAACGGCGAAACGTTTTGAAGAGAGAACAAAGCACTCAGGGAAATACGCCCTCAATAAATTATTTTGATCGAATGCGATCAACGATGTCGTTGTAGCATTTAGACAAAACCTCGCGTTTGAAATCGTAGATGAGGTGCGCGTGAAGGATTTTTTTTGGATTTTTCGCAGTGATGGACATTTTGCGCATATTAGCGTATTGACAGTTGCCAGATATTCCGAATAAACTAACTATAATTCTAATTGACTGCTTTTGATTCCTTGAAACCACGAAGACGACAATAACCATATTGGGATAATACTGATCACAAAATATTTTCACTATTGTGTCCATAGACACATAATGTACCTATATCTCAACTTTTTACACTCAACTAGTCACAGTATACATACCTCTTTAATGTTAGACTGGTATGACCATACTCTTCTATAGTTCAACCATTGTTTTGGAAGGGTACTACCAACTTTGTGATGATAGAAGGATGAAGATTACGGAAAATTGCCTTTTGTTAGAAGAATTCAAGCATTCCTTCCCAACAGGAAAGTAGGATACCTGCTCCCGAGGTATAATAAAACTTATTACATACCTACATATTTAAAACATACTATTCAGTAATGCATGCATTCCAAAGGACGTCCCATTCAATAAGCAGTAGATATCATTTTTAGCATTAAGAGTCGGAAAAATGGACCCACCCATATTTATTTCAGTTTTAGTAAAGGAGAAAAACAGCCAAATTATTGATACGTTTACTTTTTTCGGAGAAACATGGTACAAAGCACAATAAAATGACATATATGCTCAAAGCATGAGACTTTTCGTTACGTATATCAGTAGTACCAATATGAAGCTCAAACCAGAATTCAAAATGGGTATATGATGGGTATTTGATGGGTTCTATACGTAATTCGAATCAGTAAATCTGAATATTTTCTCGGACTTCAAGAAAACAAGAAAAACTCAGATAACCAATCAGGCCAACAATCAAATAACCAAGTGACTATTTTGTTTACTAACCTAAGTAGATATTTAGTTCATCATGAAATTAATATAAATCAATAGAAAACCATAGATAATGTTCATATGAAACTGACTAAATAGGTATAAGATGCTTACTTTTCATACTATAAAATCACAGCAATTCACATTGAATTGAGTACAACTAAAATCTAATTGGTGGAAGATCCAAAGTATCCAAATCCGAAAGTACCTACCTAGGTACCTTCTCATTTGCATCCATTCGAACAATTCGATAAAGAAAAAATCTGCAAATTATTACACAATGGTTTATTATTTTTCTATATAGATCACTCGTCTGCAAAGCCACCAACCATCCAACATGAAGAAAAACATCGATCGCATTTCGGTCAGCTTTAATTTGAACGGAGATTAGGCCTCTTTTGCGATTCACACTCGTGTTTCTGATTTATCGTACGTCCAAACTTTAAATTCTCGTAGTGAGCGAACGGTATGTCCTACAGAGCTACGCGTGGTCTCAAAAAATTCTTAAAATTCTATAGAATCTTAAATTGAAGGAAAAACAATACCTTTATATCAAATGTTTTGAGTTAGGGCGTTTTCTAAATTTTAAAATTCATTTTTCAACCCTTAAAAGTGACCTACATCAACCAAAATCTTCGGGGCACAACTAGACCCCAGACGGAGCCTACATACCAAATTTCATCAAAATCAGTCAATGCTAAGTGGCAAAAGTGCCGCGTACGGCGTACGGCGGACGGACGGCCAAATTTTTATTCGATTTTAGGATTCTACGTACCTTGAAACGTAAACCAACAAATTTTGAGGGGGTGTTGACAATTTTTTTTTCTTGGTCGATTCCAAAGGTTGATTATTGAAAATAATAAACCAAAAACTAATAAATATATTGTAAGTAAAAAAAGTGTTCATACATAGGAGAGCGAGTAGTACACAACTAGATAGCTAGATAGATTTACGTGTCGAATAAAAAAATAACCACAAAAACGCTGCAAATTATTACACAAAGGTTTACTATTTTTCTATATAGATCACTCATCTGCAAAGAACACGGCTTTTCCATTGTTACTACCAACCAACATGAAGAAAAAATTATGAAAATACAAAAATAGTAAAATAAAAAACTTTTTAACAAAAAAACGGACCGACCTCAAAACTGATGATGGCATCCCACTAAAAAGGAAAAAATGATAACGACTACTTATTCAGATAGGTTGGTAGGTAGGTACGCATTGAAGTCGCCGCCGTGCCCATCTGCAGAGACAAACATACACAAGTAGATTCCACTTCCATCTGGTTAGTATTACAACATGGGTCGATAGTGCAAAACAAAACATGAATGAGAGTGGGTACCTATCATTGAGTTAATGCATGTGTTCCAAAACTATTAGGTAGTACGTCACTGCTGTCGTATGAAGGAGGATGAGAGAGTGGCAATAAGTGTGAATCCCCGTACGAAATGTTTGGATTCCAACAAACCATCTCTTGATTAGATAGTATCTAATAGTCATTTATCTAATTATACGTGATCAATCTTTGATTTCATAATATCTAATTAATCTTATATTCCATGTATGGCATATTGAATGTAGAATTGTCTAGATCATGATGTGGGTTTGTGATATGGGTTCATACTCAAATGAACCAGTTAGTGTTACTACATGCGTCGATAGTGCAATACAAAACAAGAGTAAGGGTAGGTAAATAAGTAAACAACCTTCTCATGTTGAATTTTTATCCAACTGCCATTTTTTGTGACGCAGACGTCTTCAGCTGTTATCAAAGGAAATATTCTTACTGAGATTCACACTTATTGTCACTCTCTCATCCTCCTTCATACGACAGCAGTGACTACTACCTAATCGTTTTGGAACACATGCATTAACTCCACTCTCATTCATGTTTTGTATTGCACTATCGACCCATGTTGTAATACTAACCAGATGGAAGTGGAATCTACTTGTGTATGTTTGTCTCTGCAGATGGGCACGGCGGCGACTTCAATGCGTACCTACCTACCTACCAACCTATCTGAATAAGTTGTGGTTATTATTTTTTCCTTTTTAGTGGGATGCCATCATCAGTTTTGAGGTCGGTCCGTTTTTTTGTTAAAAAGTTTTTTATTTTACTATTTTTGTATTTATTGTAGCGGGTGGGTGGCTTCAAGAATCGGGCGGGGGGAGAGGATGCGGAACAATCTTCCCGAAAACCACGTTTTTTGAACTATATTCACAAAATTTCGATACTTTTAACAAAGCAAAATGAAATCTGATTGAAACGGGACCACTATGGATACTTGTAGAATACTTTTCAAAAAGAATCAGGCAGATTGGTGCCCGAATAAGAAACTGCTAGTGGTACGAACATACAAAAAAAAAAAAAAAAAAAAAAAATCGTCGTCCCATGACACTCCGAACTGTATACCGGCTTCGCCGCGCATGAAGTCGGTCAAAAGACATCGATCGCATTTCGGTCAGCTAAAATTTGAACGGAGATTAAGCATCTTTCGCAATTCACACTCGTGTTTCTGATTTATCGTAAGTCCAACCCTTAAATTCTCGTAGGGAGCGAACAGTTTGTCCTACAGAGCTCCGCGTGGTCACTAAAAATTCAATACTGTCTTAAATTGATTTAAAAACAATACCTTTATATCGCAATTTTTTGAGTTAGGGCGTTTTCAAAATTTCAACCCTTAGAAGTGATCTACATCAACCAAAATCTTCGGGGCACAAGTAGACCCCAATTGGAGCCCATATACCAAATTTCATCAAAGTTGGTCCATGGGAACTAAGGAAAGTGCCGCGTATGGCGGACGGACGGAAAATTTTTTATTCGATTTTTGGATTTACGTATCTTGAAACGTACCTATACCAACAAATTTTGAGGGGATGTTAAACAATTTTTTTTCTTGATCGATTCCAAAGGTTCATTATTGAATATAATAAACCAAAATCGGCTGAAAACTAAGGCCTGGGCAGAGTACAGAAGATTTTTTCACACACATACATACCTACTACATACTTACACACAAATATACACCTGTGTTTTTTCTCGGATTTGGATGTAGAATAGTTTAAAACGAATTTTTATGTGGTTATTTTTCTCTCTGTTGGTTGTTGTCCTCCTCCATCCCACATTATTTGCATGAATAATGCAAATACGCCCACCCTAGAGACGGTTTCACCAACGCGGATTACCTTGAATTGATACGTGACAGAGATTGAAATCTCGGATTAAGAGAAAGAACTGATTCAGCAAAGCAATACCACGGTTCCGCTTGGTCTTATCACTATTTAACTCCCTTGGATTTGATACCACATGTACAGGTGGGATTAAATCTTTGATCCGTGGATTATCTATGGATCCAACGCTGTCCGCACAATGAAAACTCACTAATTATTTTCTACGTTCTAGGCTAATGACTATTAGTTCCATGGTGGTACAGAGAATAATTCATGAAAATCCGGAGGTATAATGAGAATTTTCTCTCAATATCAGAGCTTGGGTACAATAAGTAAGCTACAAAGGAACCGAAATATTGGAAAATCGGATATTTTGTGAATATTATCCCCCCACTCGCCCCTTCACCATGATAATTTTGATACTCTGGTGAAATAGTGTACAATTCGGAATATTTCTAAATCGAACAAATAAAGAAACACGCAAATCGGTTGGAAATCAATGCCTGGGCTGAATTTACAAGATTATGCCCGAAAATGCACGTTTTTTGAACATGAACCCCCCTTTTCACCCCCCCCCCCCTTTCACTCCCTTACAATTAAAAATTCGTTATTCCGGTGAAGTAGAGCACAACTAGATAGTTTTCCCCGTCGAACAAAAAAACCACGAAAATCAGTTGAAAACTATGGGCTGGGCAGAGTACACAAGATTTTGTCACACACACACACAGACAGACACCTATGGTTTTTTCGCGGATTTGGATTCAGAATTATCTAAAACGGATTAGTGTGCAGTTATTTTTTTCTATTGAGTGTTGTCCAACTTTACCCAAGATTAATTGCATAAGGACGCCCAAATCTTACTGTGAGACATCCTAAAAACACGACGGCACAATCGGAACTTGGACGTCCGACTGATCAAACAAGTCCGCGGAGAGGATGATGGGTACATTGCTGTGGGAAGGGGGAGGGAGTTTGGAGCACACCCGACTAAATCACGAACTGAAAAATGTAATGCAGTTGTTGTTGTCATCCATTCCTGTCGCGAATAAATGAGCAGCCATCACTGATTTTGAGTACATTTCGAGGATTAAATGACGCAATCCTCTATTTAAATGATATTCGGGAGTCTCGGGACAGCTTTTCAGATGGTAAATTCCTAAACCAAGTTTGATCCTTGGTTTAGTTTATCCACGGATAAAAATCTTTCGTAAAACGATTAAACTCCTGATCTGCGAATCAAATTATAATCCTAGATGAAGATGATCCGAGATTAATCTACGACGATGTCTACTTAGGGACGTCCTAAAAATTAGAATAGATACAATTTGGTCAGTTTTTAGCGATTTTTGAATCATAAATTTTCTTTGAGCTTTTCATTTATCTTCGATTCTATCATACATATGGAAAGAGGAAACCAATTCCTTCATCTGACGTTCTGAGATATAATGAGTGTGTAATTTTAAATAAAGCATTTAATAATAATAATAAAAACCTGTTATAAATTATTTTTGGACCGATTGAAATACTCTCTCCTCACTCTGTGGGACACAGAATAAAATTAAAAACCGCTGCTCCATTTATGTATGTTTTATTTAATTGTAAATCTACAACTAATTGGTAGGTAGGCAATAAAAACTACAATCAGCCACCCAAATTGAAGACTTTCGTGTTGAATTCAACCAACTAGGTATTCAAATTAGCTCCAATTCAACTGGAACAAGGTTTTAATTTGTCTAGTTAAGGAACTCCATACATCATCAATCCAATAATGGAAATATATTATTCGTCAGGTTGGTCAGATAGAACTGGTTATGCATGTATGCAACGTTGGATCTCCAGGAGGTGGCAGAATAGAATCACACATGGTGTTCTCGGATCTGGGACCGATTCAAGGAACGGTTTTGAATCTCAATGAGGGGGATGTGGCCGCATTGTTACAACAGTAAGCTTCTCGAACCACCAGCTTAGTACCTTGTAACCAAACCACCTGATCTGGTCTTCATAATTGTCCAATTTGCGTACCATAATATCATCAGTATAATCTTCCCGCATACTGAAATAAACCAAGCAACCCTTTAGTCACGCGGTTTCCCCGCTTGATTCTGTTCAACGACTGATCAAGTGCTCGTTTCTGAACAAAGCGTTCCAATCACCATCCGATCAGCCCTTAGAATGACTGCCGTTTATCTTTTGTTCTCAACCTCTCGACCGAATATCCAATTTTGCTCGACCCTTTGAAGCAAATCACCCCTCACCGCTTTTATAAGGGCACCTAACATAAATATGTGCGTTTAACGAACAAAGTGCTAACAACAAGAATCAACTGGGTGTTTCAGCAGTAATAAATCAACGTTAGAAGGGAACGAAAAAAAGACTTGTATTTGACTAAGGTTTCAGCACAAGAGGTTAAGAAAGAACGATCGCTGGCCCATGCCATCACAAAACCAAAAAAAAAAAAAAAAATCAAATATGGGGTCATCCAGAAAAAACGTCGTTATCGCCCGTGGTAGTAATGGTGGAAGTATCAACAAGACAGGTAAGGAAAGAGGTATCAAATACTGGTCTATTGAAAACCCACGAGCCATTAAAGTACCTAACCAGAATTGATTAGAAGTGTACCTAATTAGTACCTAATACTAAAATAATATTTTAGTATAACAGGAATAATAGGAGATAGATTGACGAGACGAAACGATCATCTTGATTACTTGAACAGAACTGTTTATTAAAGAGAGGTCGTAGCCCAACCTACCTGGCCCCTTGCGGAGAGCTCCCTAAACGATTCTCCCAGTCAGAGTCCAATCTTAAAACTCAACACCCCCCCTCAAGGCAAACATGATTTTAAAAAAAAACATAAGATTCAAAGCATAAGACATGATTGACTTGACTTGAAAAGTGAGATCATAAGATCAATAAATGAGATCAAACATTAAAAACACTTGATCAACATAAAACGCTGCAAATTATTACACAACGGTTCATTATTTTTATATAGATCACTCGTCTACAAAATCACAAACCATCCAATATGAAGAGAAAAAGAAAAAAAAAACAAAAAAAAAATCAAAAAAAAATATCAAAAAAAAATATCAAAAAAAAAAATCAAAATCACCAACCATCGATTGCATTTTGGTCAGCTTTGAACAGAGATTAGGCCTCTTTTGCGATTCACACTCGTGTTTTGATTTATATATATATATTTCAATATAAACCCTTAAATTTTCGTAGGGAGCGAACGGCTTGTCCTACAGAGCTCCGCGTGGTCTCAAAAAATTCTAAAAATTCTATAGAATCTTAAATTGAAGGAAAAACAATACCTTTATATCGAAATTTTTTGAGTTAGGGCGTTTTCAAAATTTCAAAATTGATTTTGGAACCCTTAGGAGTGACCTACATCAACCAAAAGCTTCGGGGCACAACTAGACCCCAAATGGAGCCTACATACCAAATTTCATCAAAATCGGTCAATGCTAAGTGGCAAAAGTGCCGCGTACGGCGGACGGACGGCCAAATTTTTATTCGATTTTTGGATTCTACGTACCTTGAAACGTAAACCATCAAATTTTGAGGGGGTGTTAAAATTTTTTTTTTCTTGGTCGATTCCAAAGGTTCATTATTGAAAATAATAAACCAAAATGATCACCAAAAAAGTCATTAATAAAACATAAGTCAAAATATACAAGACATAATTATGAATATTAGGATGAGTACCTACATTCTAGCTCTCCGCAAAAAAAAAATCACAATTTAAGTCATAATAATAAAGCACTTAATACATTCAACCTTTTAAACAATTTTCATCAATTTTCTAAAGTTTCAAATTTTACATGACATAACGGTTTTGTTAGTACATCAGTTGAAATTTTTTTCCGATTTAACAAATTCAATTTTCATTTCCTTTTTAGCAACAACGTCCTTTATAAAATGAAATTTAATTTCGATATGTTTAGCTCTTTTGCTGTTTTGATGTTACTTTCAACTAATTTTATGGCACTTTGATTATCACATTTTAACACAATAATAGTTTAGTAGAACCTGTGACCATCGAGGGTTTCATGACGAATAGGACCGCCCACATCACTATGGAGAAATTCGTCTTTTCGTTGTGACTTTGGATACTTGATTGTTTTGAAAGGTAAACGTCTTGCCTCCCCTTCTTTGTACGGACCGCATAACTTTTCTGAATGAGGTAAGTTCATCTTCTTCAAAGATTGTTTATTTAGATGTCCAAGTCTCCGGTGCCAAACATCAGCACTAGCTAGATGACATTTCGAGTAGGTATAGTTAAAACTCGCAACGTAGAGACTTCCGACAGCACTACACTTCATTTCGAACTGTTTCCCTTTTGTTATGACAGCTCCATCCCGATCGAACGTCCCACGAATTTCTTTGTTGTTCAATTTTCTTACTGAAATGAGGTTGTGTGTTAGCTTCGGCACAATAAGAGCTTCCAAGTTCACGTTCTTGCCACCTGATTCAAGTTTGAGATGTCCTTTTTTATCGGCAATCAAAATTTCACTATTTGCGATCTTTTTTTTTTATTGGAGTCTTCAACGTCACAACATCTGTCATTTGGGGCGCTACATTTGTTGTTACCAAGTTGTCAGTCGCCCCACTATCTAAGATGAAACAAACTTGGCCTCCTGTTGCGTGGAATGCCGAGGAGATAATGTTATCATCGGCTGCGACAAACGAAATCTCCGAGTTGTTTGTTCAAATCCGCGATTTGAAGATTGGGTATATTTGCCTCTCGAATTCGACAATTCATTAAGTTTCGATTTCAATCTTGGACAATCTCTCTTAAAATGATGTTCATCACCGCATTCAAAACAGCCTGATGAATAATTGGGGCTGATAAGGCACAGCGTCCTCATGACGATGGTGTTGACTATTTTCAATCCGAAGGTGCGTATCGAGCAAACGACCTTTGACAAATCCATTGTGATTTCCGAGCCATCCGTCATCGTTTCTATAGCGAATGTAACATTATTGAACTTGTCTAGCATTTTTAGAAAGAGATAACACACTTTATCCGTTTCTTCCACATTACTGCCTGCAGTTCCAGCAGCTTGGAGTTCATTGATCAAAGTTTCCACTCTAACAAACTGATCTTGCAAATCTCCATCATTAAACTTAATTTGAAGCAACTTCCTCATAATTAAAAGCTTAGATATCGGGCTTTTCCGACCGAAAACCTTTTCCAAAGCACCCATCATGTCCCTTGCTTCTGAGTGGCTTTTCAAAATTTCGATGTGTTTATCTGAAACACACCGGACCAACAGCCATCGGGCCTTTTTGTCCAACTTTGCGTAGGTTTTCCGATCATCCTCGCTGAAATTCGCAATTTTCTCGTCCGACAGGTCAAGGACCTCCCGACATCCTTCCTAAACATCCTTCATCAAACTATGGACTCTAAATTTCCAATTGTGGAAATTTACGTTTGCGAGCTGTGGGATCGCTGCTGAGACGCCAGAATTGGTCGGCGGGGTCGCCATGCTTGCAGTAGTGAAGGTAGCTAATCTTCTTGACCTCGCAAATACGCAATAAATCCCCGTCACGCATCCACACCAGTCTACACAAAAGACAAACTCACTCCGACACTTTACAATACGAAATATGTCGATATTTTCTTCATCTTCTTCAGAAAGAACACAAAGCTCATTATATGCATTTTCATAAAGGCCATAGTACGTTTCTAACGACGAATGCAAACCTTCAAACATGGAAAGTTTAGAGATGTCTTTAGCAGCATTTCTGGATCCAGATACAATTGCTCCTATATCCTTCTTAGCACTTGCGATCACCCTCTTTAATTTAGCAACAGTTCGTTTGGGATTCTCAAGAGACATCGTAAATACGAGATTGACAGGTAGACGAGGGGAGTGAAAGAGGCGTAGGGAAAAAGTGGGTCAAGAGTGAGGAAGGAAGATCAAGGTCAGGCTAGGTCGGTGTGAACGTACCACAATACTGCACATGAACAATCTTGACGCACGAACTAAGACGGGTGTCATAAACAAGAAATTACAAGACTAAAATCACCTTGTAGAGTACCTCAAAATTAAAGACGTATGACTATATGAATCGGAACTAGTCAAGCCTTTGAAAAATTGAATCAAAATTTAAACCAGAAGGTAGGAAATGGACGAAATTGAATGATTATTAAGAACAGAACAAATAAAGATTAATTTAAGAAATGAGACACAACGAAAACCACGCTCTGCTACCAAAATGTTTGATACCAAAGACGGGGATTCAAATGAAATTATTGAAAACCAATTGTCCAGGGTACAAACTAAATTATTTTGAGTTAGGTAAATTTGATGAAAAGAGATTACATGAATAAGGAGCTCCTTCCTAAGGTATTAAAATTAAGTAATCTTTTCTCAAAGACAAAATGCTTAGAAATTAAAATTATTCCTCGGAAATTGTTATTAGGAGCCTCAATAGGTTCGGAAGATTTGAAATAGGAAAAAAGGAAATCTCTGACCGTATCGACAGGATGCCGGTAAGCACGCAAAGAGAAGCGTCAATGTGCTGCTGCTGCATACAAGGGCGAAAATGACGAGATGAAAAAATGAGGAGATGTCGAGATGTTGAGATGAACAGATGACGAGATGAACAGACGACGAGATGGTGCTTCCAAGGGAATCCTTGGATCTGGAATGAGATTAATGAGTTTTGATGAATATGGAGAGCATAATATGATTTATGGTATCATTTCGTTGACAAGCTGAGTGACGTTACTCACGTCGATATGGTATGTTGAGGTATGAGAGAGAGAAGAGAAACCGCTGCAGATGCTGCTGACTGGCTGTACGGTGTAGAGAAAAAATAGCCCTTTTTCTGGATGCTGATGACCATTAATAAATGGGGAGCTTTTACGACGAAGAGCGTTGGTGAACTGATTCGGGGGTTGAGACGAGGTGTCGACTTCACAGTGAGGAGTAGGGGAAAAGAAGAGTCGACGAGAGCGAGAGAGACAGAGATAAAGGCGAAAGGACAGTACGAGAGCAAAACCAAACAGGAGCAAGGTGTCAACACCCTGAAGTAATACTGTACAAGTGGTTCCGGGGTGAGTCCTAAGCAGAGGGAGTGGGGTTTTAGTTGGTAGGCCCAATGCATGGAGAGTCCAACATTGTTGGGGTGAACTTCCCCTTCACTCTTAAAGAGTTTCCCCACTTCCGTAACCAAAAAAAAAAAGAAAAAAAAAACTGCTATTCAATTACAATTATTGTAATCCAATAGCCTATATTTCAATTCAAACACAAGTAACTAAATCACATTCCACGAAATTTCTTATTACATTCTGAAAGTGATTGATTAAAAAATCATTATTTGCTTAATTAAATCACATTGTTATACAATGAACCAAAAATCCCCCCCCCCCCCCCCTCTGCAAAATCGTACGTTTTTTAAATATGTTTAGACCATTTTGCAACTAATAGATAACTGATAATTCCGATAAGTAGACAAATTACCTGCCAACTACAGCAACCTTCTCCGGTATATCTGAGAGGATTAGGTATTACATAGGTATAACAAAAGTTGAGGTGACTGTCGAGGAACCTGGACGAAATCCAGGCTAAATAAATGGCATAGAACCATCCATCTGTATAGTTACATTGATGTTATCTCGTGGACGATTAGGAAGTACTCTGAATCTTCCCTTCACAACCGACAAAGTCTGAAGGCCACGTGAATAATTCATCACCCTTCTATACCACTCAAAGCAGGTCATTCAACAGTCTGTTCAGACTTTAGAGCTGCAAACTCTACTAAATGAATTATGTTGAATAAAAGAGACGGCGGCGTCAGACCCAAGCTACCATCATGATCAGTCTCTTCTGGAGTCATCAGAAGGGGGGGGGGGGCTGTCAGTCTGTCTTTCCAAGCAACAGGTGCGACTATACAGAAAACAAGAGGCAAACGCTCGCTGTAGGGATTCCCAATGAGACATAACTCAGTTAGTGGGCACCGGAAGAACCAGTAACAGCTTTTCAACTACGCTGATAAAACTTCTAAGTGGAGCCGCTAACTTGAAGGTTCGTTACTAATAGAGAAGAAGTTAAGGGCCCCGCTCTGTCTTGGTGCTGTTTCCCATCCTCACTGAAGGAACCTATTCATCACCTTAACCTACTTCCACTACTTAAAATCCCATTTCCTCCAATTTCAGGGTACTACAACACAAATGAGACCCCGCTGACCAATCATCGTTGAAAATGATTCCCCTAAAAGTGAGGTGATAAAAAAGTGGGTGTTGCACATAGTGTAATTTAGTGGGTAGAATTTTACATTCATTACTCCACACAAACTTGGAATTATTTATATCACATGTTTACTAGGCAACGGTTTTCTCGATTGTCCTGTCTTTTCCAAGTTCCTGTATTGTGAATGTCGTTCGATTTTGTACTTGTGAGAAATATAGGAAGAAGTTTATTTACTTCATTCTGAGTGTTCAGAATATACGAATATAATATAAATCTAATACTTAGCTTTCTCTTTTCCATAACCCGATTGTATGGATGATCTGATGCGTAGTAGATGATCTCAACATTTTAATCACACGACGATGACATTCATAGGGAACCCCACAACAATTGAAAATGTCGTCCCATTCGGATAGAAATTGTAAAGGTTATGGTTTTTACGAGGACTTCACTTTTGTGGGAGACAGCCCACACGCCAACCCGCACAATCCCTGAAAATATTATGCAAATCGTACTGTAACTTCGTATTGTTTTCCCGTTAAAAGGATTTGCAGACACAGAGAGGGACCAAAATTGTTCAAAACGGTCTAAAACTCAACACGCAAGTGGAAATTTTGGTATGGGAGACGATTCGGGTTCATTCCAAAATCGATAAAATTTGCAGGATTTCTGCTGGTTGGGGTCTATTAGTAGCGTATAAGTACCACACCGTAGGTACGAAAGGAAAATGCAAAAGGAAAGGAAAGGAAAGGAAAGGAAAGGGAAAGGAAATGCAGTAGAAGAAGTCATTCAATAATGAACTACTTTTTGACCGAGGTACGAAAGAAGAGGAACTGAATTCGGGTTATCGTGGGACGACGATTTTTTTTTCTTTCCTTTAGTATGTCCGAACACCTTGCATTTATTTATTCTGGTATCAATCTGTCTGATTCTTTTTGAAATGCGTTATAACAGTAACCGTGGTGGTCCCGTTTTAAACATATTTCGTTTTGCTTTGTTAAAAGTATCGGAAATTCGTGAAAGAAGTAGAAAAACGTGGTTCCCGTTTTCGGAAATATTGGTGCGCGTTCACTCTTCTTACCCTGTGACTTCCGACTGAGTCGATGGAGGACTATTTGTGTATAGTAAAATTGGAAGTCTGATTGTAAGCTTTAAAATGATATGCTATATGAAGGGGTTCCGGTAACTAAAAGGTGCTGCGGGGGATGAGAAAGGGGGAAATTATAGTGGGTTATTCGCTCATAACCTGCATAAGCCATATCAAACCTACCAAATATGAGAGATATAGTACAGTTAGGTGACGAGTGGGTATTCTACCAAGTGGGTGTAGCACATAGCTTCCTCGTCATCCATAATATAGTTGGGTAGGTAATGGTATAGGAGATCGTCAGAACTGCATAGTGCCGTACCAAATATGAGATATGTAGTACAATTAGGTGATGAGCGCGTAGTCTACCAAGTGGATGTTGCACATAGCTTCCTCATCATCCACAATATAGTTGAATAGGTAATGGTATAGGAGTCTGTAGGAATTGAATAGCGCTGAACCAAATATAAGATACTTAGTACAACTAGGTGATGAGTGGGGGTATTCTACCAAGTGGGTGTAGCACATAGCTTCCTCGTCATCCATTATACAGGGTGTCCCCGAAAACGCCCCCCCCCCTGCTAAAATCGTCCAGGTAGTGGTAAAAAAAAATTTTTTTGAATCTTCATGATTTTTCCCAAGGATCTCAAATATGACCACGGTGCGCATTGCGCACGTGCGCAACGCACACCAACTTCGTTTTTTCAAATGAGACCCCCATTTTTTTATTGCAAATTCGGATTCTACGTGGAATTTCATGAACATTTCACCCCTCAACCGATTTTTTTATTGCGCGCAACCTGCTCAGTGCGCGCTCAAAGATGTCAAAATGTGCATGTACAAAGTACCTAAGTGTTACACATGATATTTTAGTATTTTTTTACGTTGAATCACGTGGTGATGTTAGTTTCTTGATTTCACTGCATTTTTATCAAATTACCGACGAAAAATGTACTTTTTTAAAAGAGAAATTGCATTTTTCAAGGGCAAAACCACCCTGTCTACTTAAAAACTTTTTCCAAGATAATCGAAAACAGATTTTCAAGTAGACAGGACGGTTTTTTCACGAGAAATTACAAGTAGAGAGTCCTTGTGAAATTACTAGTGAAGAGTCCAGTGTGATAAACAATCGTTTTGACATGGATATGTCTTTTGGCTGGGGGTCAAGGAATTTATCGCGGCACTTTTTTTTTTATCACAAAAAATGCAAAGCTGCAACCAGTAACAAAATCATAGTTACATGTCGGTAGCTATGAAGCAAGGTTCTCTAGGATACTACTATTGGGTAGTATGTCACTGCTATCGTAAGATGGAGGATATGATTGTGACAATACTTGTGAATCACACTACAAATAATTGTTGGTATTCCAACATACCATCTGTTGACTAGATATTTATGTCCAACAACCTACTACAAAAGTATGTTTTCGCTGAGATTATTATTTTTCCCTTTTTGGTTTTTACGGACATAATTTTTGAGGTCGGTCCATTTTTTTGTTAAAAAGTTCTTATTTTATTATTTAAAAAAAATATAAACCAATGGACCTAATTGTGATGTGTAAATAACGTTCGGTATAAATAGAGTCCATCGATGTTGTCACATAGCCTCACTTCTGGCAGTTTGTTCCCACTAATAATGTAGGCAAGGTGATGCTGAATAGCCTATCTACAGCGTGATTGGACTCATTATGGAAACAAATATTGCTAGATGAATTGTCCTATTTTCAGTTCTTCGTTATCTAAGCAGTTCTCGCAGAACCCGTGTTCTTTCTCCCAATACTCATAATAAACATTTTGGTCAGCTGTCCCTGGGCCGAACATTCGCCAACACCTATTTGGGTAATGTACCAACAACATGAACATTCTCCTATAACTTAAATCAGCGTGATAAGTAGAATGAAAGTCTTTCAATTGTTATTTGCTCAACCTTGAGCCATCTAATCAAGTCTAAAGCGGGGAAAACACAGAGACCTTCCGGCAGATAACAATTAACTGTAATCTTGTTGTATTTTATACATTTTGATTGGTCTCAAATAATAAAAAATGAAACTTCTCAGTTCGTTAACTCAGCTATTTGAAAAAAATGCACCAGAATATATCCAACTGTTGAAGCTCGAAACTATCAGATACAATAGTTTATGTTCATAGCATATTTAGATGACATTCATCATTCATCCGATTTGGTAGTCCGGCACAACAAGTGTCCAGTGTGGTTGGAATGAAGTGTCAATGACAGTGAGCTTCCGAGACCCTAATCAATAAGTAACGCATGCTAGTAGCAACGAGTAAAACTAAACAGTAAATTCGAAACGGTTAATTCCGCATACAAAGACAGTTGAACGCAATTAGACACAACAATGGAAAAAGGAACCTTTTATCTCTCACTCGCAACATAGAGGAAAATACTTGGACTCTCCCAGCGTTATTGTTGTGTGTTAACCAGCCAATGAGAATTACTGACATTCCTGCACAGTACTATTATTCACTGCTCCCCCCCCCCGCCGTGCTAGGTGTAAAACATTTTATATTTTTCCTCGAAGGTAAATTTGAAGGGCACAGACCCAACCTATAGTTTTTTTTACACCTTACACTCTTTCAATAAATGTTGTTTCGTTTATAATTTTAACGACACAAAGAAATGTATAGAAGGGCTCTCAGTTCGGTTCCCAATTTATTCTCTGTCTGAAAAAGACGAGAAGTTACGAGTTTACGCCTTTACGCGTGGAACATACATGGTGTCCCACAATGGTGTTTTTGTATGGAAAAATCTTATTTTATGCCTTTTTTACATCTCAGAATTAAGATCATTTTAGACTCCTTAACCCATTAATGGACGCTATGCGGTACCCCGTACCGCACCTGTCTTAAGTCTTCTAATGGTAATCCTAGAGGAGACCCCCATATACAAATGGTACACGCCACTAGTTACTCATAGACTTGTTACTCATCAGTGTGAAAGAGACGAATCGCATGTGTGGTATGCCGTCCCGAATTTCTGTAACACCGATAACTTCAACATTTTCCATCCGATTTCGAAGAAATTTTCAGAGATTATGCGGATTGGGGTTCAGATGGTCCCCTATGAAAATAATGGCCTGCAGACTGATATTAGCCACTGCGCAAGCGCAAACGTGTATTTCCTTGTCATAGCCATAACTTCTCCATTTCCTATCCGATTCTGTAGAAATGTTCAGGAATTGTACGGATTTTCATTAGGTACCTGAGATAATATTATCTACCTTTCTTATCCTTCCTATTCATTGAACAAAGATTTTAATAGGTACCCAAAAATAGTGAGAAATGATGGAAAATGTATGAGCGGTACAGAGTACCGGTAGCGTCCACTAATGTCACAGTCGGCATAGCGCCCACTAGTGGGTTAATTCTGAATATTGATTTAACCGTCTGTTTTTATATTTTTCAACCAAGCTTCCATTAATCATATTTAACATCCATTTTGACGATTTTAGGAAGTAGGGGCAGCTCGTGGGACACCCTGTATACGAGTATCAATGTCAATCGTTTCATATCCAAAAAACGTAATCCAAAACGCTGCAAATTATTACACAATGGTTTATTATTTTTATATAGATCACTCGTCTGCAAAGCCACGAACCATCCAGCTTGAAGAAAAACATCGATCGTATTTCGGTCAGCTAAAATTTGAACGGAGATTAGACCTCTTTTGCGATTCACACTCGTGTTTCTGATTTATCGTACGTAAAACCCTTAAATTTTCGTAGCAAGCGAACGGTTTGTCCTACAGAGCTCCGCATGGTCTCAAAACATTCTAAAAATTCTATAGAAACCTAAATTGAAGGAAAAACAATACCTTTATATCGAAATTTTTTGAGTTAGGGCGTTATCAAAATTTCAAAATTGATTTTGGAACCGTTAGAACTGACCTACATCAACCAAAATCTTCGGGGCACAACTAGACCCCAAATGGAGCCTACTTACCAAATTTCATCAAAATCGGTCAATGCTAAGTGGCAAAAGTGCGGCCAAATTTTTATTCGATTTTTTGATTCTACATACCTTGAAACGTAAAGCATCAAATTTTGAGGGGGTGTTGAGAATTTTCTTTTCTTGGTCCATTCCAAAGGTTCATTATTGAAAATAATAAACCAAAACATTGTTTAATAATGCATGCATTCCACGGAACGTCCCATTGGATAAGGGTGGGTTCATATGAAAATTTATCATTCTTAATCACATGGACTTCTACTTCCTGTTCTATTTTATGAATCCTCATAGGTATTTTGATTTTATCATAAGTTTTTCCCATACCACTTACTGTTTTAAAGGTTTGTTCATTTTTCTACAGCTCATCTCTAACATCGTCAAAATGTAAAAACAAATAGAGAACAACAAAAATTGAGGACAAACTTAGAGTTTAATAGTGTTGTGTAGAACACTCACAAAATTCCAGTAACTTTATTGTTATTGGCTGTAACAGTTGGTCTAATCAGTGGTGTGCAATCCAGTTTTTGAATCTTCTTGAATCTCAATAAAACGAAAACGACCCGGTAGCCGCGTGACTCACAAATGCCACATGAACATTTTTCGCTGAATTTTAGGCTTCTATTCCCAACCAAAAACTATTGTCATTTTGAATAGCATTAGTAGATTGAATATTCCCTGTTCTTAATTTGGAGTAAGTCTGTGAGTACCTGCTCAAATGATTCATTAGCTATTCAGTCGCATCTATTTTTCTTCTTTGTCAATGCGGTCTTGGATGTGAAATGGAAGGCCTACAACTGTATGATTTATGCGTGATCTGTCAGTCATCGATTGTTCTTTTTTAATAATAGCCGTTCTTTTTTCAATGCATAACCTAGCAACTCATTGCTAATGAATTTAAAAGTGTAAGCGAATGTAACAGAACTCCAACATTTATCGCTGTAAGTTTGTAAAACGCTGCAAATTATTACACAACGGTTTATTATTTTTATATAGATCACTCGTCTACAAAATCACCAACCATCCAATATGAAGAAAAAAATCAAAAAAAAAAAAAATAAATAAATAAAAAAACAAAATAAAAAAAAATTTAAAAAAATTTAAAAAAAAATCAAAATCACCAACCATCGATCGCTTTTCGGTCAGCTCTAATTTGAACGGAGATTAGGCCTCTTTTGCGATTCACACTCGTGTTTTGATTTATATATATATATATTTCAATATAAACCCTTAAATTTACGTAGGGAGCGAACGGTTTGTCCTACAGAGCTCCGCGTGGTCTCAAAAAATTCTAAAAATTCCATAGAATCCAAAATTGAAGGAAAAACAATACCTTTATATCAAAATTTTTTGAGTTAGGGCGTTTTCAAAATTTCAAAATTGATTTTGGAACCCTTAGGAGTGACCTACATCAACCAAAAGCTTCGGGGCACAACTAGACCCCAAATGGAGCCTACATACCAAATTTCATCAAAATCGGTCAATGCTAAGTGGCAAAAGTGCCGCGTACGGCGTACGGCGTACGGCGGACGGACGGCCAAATTTTTATTCGATTTTTGGATTCTACGTACCTTGAAACGTAAACCATCAAATTTTGAGGGGGTGTTAAAATTTTTTTTTCTTGGTCGATTCCAAAGGTTCATTATTGAAAATAATAAACCAAAAGGAACCTCGCCAGTCTATCCAGTTTCCATCGAGTGTTAGTTTTCATAATGTCGACGTGTACCACTCAGTAGCATTTTTCTCCTCCAAAAATAGCCGCAATATTTGTATTCTCGTCATTGAGTACCTCATGTCTCTCACACTCTGTTTCAAAATTATCTTCTTTAGCATTCGATCGTGCAGTTAATCTATCTATAAGTTTAATCAGTTCTGTTCGATTATCTGTTGTTGTCTTAGGAGAACCATGATGTGGGCTTAGTCGTTGATGCTCGACTAGTTCGTCCAAATACTCATAATTAAAAACAAAGTTGTCGTTGGGATCAGAATATAAAGGAACTATCACAATAGGCAGTAAGTATAACCGTGATATTCCGGCACTGACCTAGTTTCACCAAAGATTTACAAGCATTCCACAAATCAGGAATATTGAAAAGTTATTTGTGATTTCGGACATTTTAATGCTCTGTTGGGAAAGAATACGTAACTTCATCTGATAGTAACCGAATCGTAGTGACTTGATGGTTCATTTCTCGTTTAAGATGGTTAGGTACCTGTGTCGACTGCTCCTTCAAATCTTCAGGTTGACGAAAAACCGATTCACAAAGTTCTGAATCAATGCAAAATCTTACGCATTGAACATCAATCAATGGGAATTACGTTGGGTTGGAAATCACTGTTTCTGATCCTAGCACCCCCTCCCCTGACTGAACACAATGTTTCCAGCACCAAAACTGAGTTAGTCAGGAGGGAATGGTTGAAGTAAAATCGAATGACGTTATGAGGAAACAAACTCATTCTCTTTCGATTCCCACGGACGGGGGCGAGATAATTTCCTGATGACGTCACTCGTTCAATCCTCTCCCATCATCACCCACTCCCGCTCATTTCCAACACATTACAGGCGAGCTCCCTATACCCTTCCCACCCCTTTAATTATTTTATGACTATTTATTCAAGTTTTTTTTTTAAGCATTATCGTATCATGTAGGCGGTGTATTCAGTCCCACGGGACACCACCATTTTCTTTCGCAACGTGAGAATCAAACTGGTATTACAGATCTTCCTGTGACCCTCTAAAATAGAGGTATAGTTTCTCATTTGGAAAAACCAAGTTGGTCCTCGGCATTTGAAAGTAATTCTTATTTCGAATTTCAGACGCTTGGGGAAGAAATATTGGAAAAAAATGAAATGAATATTTCAGTTACGGAAGTTGGAATGAATCGGACTAGGATGTTGGAACTTCATGTTAACATCTTTTTTAGGACGATGGTTTATGGTCCTTAAAAACTATACTAAACGTACCTATTTTTTGCGATTTTGGTTTATAATTATCAATTAACCTTTGGATCAGAACCTTAGGATAAACTGGATCAGAACCTTAGGATAAACTGGATAATAACTTTCTTAGCCATCAAAAACGATGTTGGTAAGTAGTTTCTATTAAAAACATATTTGATTGTTAACTTTGCGCCATAATATGGTCGGTCGGTATAATAATGGAAAGGCCGTGTTCTTTGCAGACAGGTGAAGATTGTATATATGCCCTTCCAGAGGGCTACTGTAATTTTCCTCGTATAAAAGCGTAATCCCGAGGTGTAATTTCCAGGAGAGAGCTTTGTACTAAATAGAACTTAATTATGGCAACATCACTCTCTTTTCGGAACTACCGCTGCACCGTTCTAATAAACGACTAGAAATAAGCCGCGATCCTTTCTCTTTCTCTGGATGATGTGTGTTTCTTACGAGGGAATTGTTGAGGTAGTTAAGTTAATTGAATGGGAATCGGAACAGAACCAATGTGAATTTCAGGGGAACACAGAGCAAACAGAATCACTTCGTTTCAGAGACCCGCTACTCAAATTGAAAAAAAAGGAAAAAAAAAAAAAAAAATACGGGCAGCACAATCATCGGGGGAAAAAAGGGAAAAAAAGTCGTCCGATGACCCTTTGAATTGAGAGAATTTCCTCCTCTTTGAAGTCGGGCAACAACCGCCCACAAGAACGTCGACTAGCTGTGTAAATACGAGTAAATCGGAATGACTGAAGAGGCAGTCTATTCGATGTGGCGATCATCGCTATGCTACCTGCCTATTGTCGAGGGGAGAATCAATAGTTCAGCCTGTTTCAAAGAATCGCTGTGATATCTAAGGTTAACACCACAGTATCACAACTCTCCCTCGGAAATCAGTACCTGCACTGGTAATTGCAGAACAACGGGGGTTTACTCACGTCTGGCTGCCGCTGCAGTTTTTGTTTGCACAGTAACAAGGTCAATGGGGATTCTATATTTGAAATGGGGCTGCATATGTCGTATGTCTGTTTATGCTACACTACGTATTGCTATTTTGGATCTTTTGACTTGTAAATGTTGAGTAAAATAGTAAGGAAAAAATCTAGTCATGACAATAAGTGTCGACAGTGGCCACAAAATCCAGGGAAGCTTTATACCGATATTAAATACAGATCAATATCAGGTCAAATACATTTTTTTCAATCATATTATTTTAGTAACTTCATCAGATATTAGTGAATATTCGTTTCTAAAATCTAAATCTTTTGTTTTAGATAATTTGGGTATCAGAGAAGATAGAGAGAGAAACGCGCCAATTCTCAATTTTAACTCGAAATGCACTTTCCACAAAATGAGATGCATATCTAAGGTAATCAATATATCCGTATCAACTTATCCGTAACTGTGCATTATGTGTAAATGGAAGTCCTCTTGGTGCTTAAAGTGGTGCGAACACGGAAATTTTAAATTTAATGCTCTCGATAACAGCAGACAAATAAAATCTTAAAATTCGATTTATCACGGGATGCTGGAACAGTGACTGTAATAGTTAATTGATGATATATTTATTTAATTTAAATTGGATTGCAATTTTATGTTATTCACTTTTTTCCTTCTAATCAGTTGATCAAGTGTGAAGTACTATTCCACTGTTGGACTACTGTAGGAGTATTAGTCCACTTCAACCCTGTAATAGCTCTGCAATTCTAACGGTTTTGAAGGGTGTCTTCCCATTAACTTAGACCCTTTTGAACACAGAGGTACCTTCCCCGTTTCCTCTGTTTGCTGGCCAAGATCACAGAATCTCATCCACGGGACATGTTGAGCAGTGAGGGATTGAGTGTCACAATTTTACATAATGAAAAACAACTTCGTTACATTTTTATTAATTAAAACATCACACATCTTGGAAAATTGTTATTTGTTTTTATTTTTTAATTAGCTTAAATAGTGAACCTACGCAAAAGTGAGTTTTTTAAAGAGAGATTTTTTTTTTCAAGAGATTATTAACAACCGTGTTCCAGACAAAAACAGCTCCCTCTACATCTAAGCATCTCAACGGAATGACTTTTTTTCACTTTACTAATGAGGAGGAAATAGCGTTTGAATTCTGAAAAATGTTCTTCTTTCTCATAAAGGTAATGGAGTGTTTCATTTCGAGTTGGGTATCGTTTTCACGTAATTTTTCATGCTGAAACGAATGGTCACGTTCCTCATTCATCCCGCTGCAGGGCTTGATAAAATAGATAGAAGCCTCTGCGCATACGCAAATAATATAAGCTTCTCCAAGCCTATTTTTTTTCTCGCTTCCCGATTGTCCAATTTATCTGAGATTTTTGGTAGGTGGGAATCTTCCATGAATTTCGGCGTAATCGAATTATAGACAGGAACTGCGCATGCGTAAAACCCTTCAACGCAAAAACTATTTAAACTGGCAGTTCAATTATTTTTATGACATATTTGGGGGTTCTGGGGATCTAGTTAATTGAGGTTCATTAACGAAGACAGTCAAATTGACGATGTATTCTACCCCTGGAAATTATTTGTTTCGTTTGACTGGCTACTTCTCGATGGAGGTCAATCCAAGGACAAGGGAAGATGAAAAATAGATACAAATCTAATTTGAAAAAGGTAGATGGTCGTAAGCTTCTGTCTATGTATTGAGAACTTGAGGAGTATCAGTAGATATTACCTAGTGGATCTCCAAATATGAACCACGAGGGTATGGGAATTGTTCTTGTATGAAGGTATGTTCCTACTGGATCGGTGTCTGGAATAAGACTGTGGAGGTATCCCTGAGGCGTGCTACGATAGAACTAAAATAATCGTTCCATCGAATCACGAATCTGGTGTCAGAGTGACTGTTGCTCTGTCAGAAGGGTTTGTGCGGGCTGGAGTTTATCAGGTTCTCTTTCAATATCACGGTTATCGTACTATCGTATAATTTTCTCACCCCCCCCCCCCCCGGGCCAAATTTGGAGGGTATGTAGTTGATAATTTATGTTTTGATGATCATGCTATGGATACGAAAATGCTATGAACCACACTCACATGGCAGATTTTTTTTTTTTTTTTTTTTGTATGCTCGAATGAATCAACATTGGTCGAACTACGCTTTATTATAATGGAAGGGCTGCTTGACTAAGCAACAACAAGAACTGCTAGCAAATAGCACTGCGGTGTAGGTCTATTCCGGTCACAAGCTGCCCCATCTCTCCTCTCAACCACGCCAATCATCAGTTGAAACCTGCTTTCCTACCCACCAGCTCCTATTTAAGTGTCATCAAGTGGCTGATTATGTGACCCTTTTTCGCTTCATTGTCAAACGTCAACCTTCCACCTTCCTTCGGACCCTCGATCTACTCCAGTTTCAACCGTCTGTCGAGTTGACAAACTATCTCCGAAAAAAAATTTTGAGACCATTGCAATAATTGCTTTATTTTTCTTGAAAATTTGCTAACAAACTTCTTCGTGAAATGTAAAAAAGATTCTGAGGTATGTCTCACAAATTAGAACTATAAATAATACAAGCACCTATATCCACAAGCAATCTGTACATTATTCTCCATTGCTGAGTCGCACATCCGCTCGTGATAATAGTGAAAGCACGAAATGACGTTATAGCTTAATGTAAGGGTTCGCCCGTTAGATAAAAGTTATGTGGGTGATGACAAACTGGGACTTAAGGACACATAGAACACTTACTGTGGGGATGACAGAACAGATTGGAACAATATACGTCGGACTACACTTGTATTTGATCAGGGGAACGCAAGAATACTGCCGAACACATACAAAAACGCTACAAATTATTACACAATGGTTTATTATTTTTATATATAGATCACTCTTCTCCAAAGAACACGGCTTTGCCATTGTTACCACCAACTAACATGAAAAAAAACATCGATCGCAAGTTAATATAAAAATAATAAACCAAAGTCGATGAGATTGGATAAAAACAATTTCTCGACGAGAGTGAGTTTAGAGCCCGGTACCTACTTTAAAGCGAGAGTCTAACGCGTAACCACTGAGCCAGCGAATCCCGTTTGAGATGCATGATAGTTTAAGGTTCTCCCATTGCATGTGATTCAAGGGAGAGAATATAGGTGACAGATTCTCCTTTAAATTCTCGCAGGAAGCGAACGGTTTGTCCTACAGAGCTCCGCGTGGTCTCTAAAAGTTCTAAAAATGCAATACTATCTTAAATTGATGGAAAAACAGTACCTTTATATCTAAATTGTTTGAGTCAGGGCGTTTCCAAAATGTCAACTCCTATTTTTCACCCCTTAGAGGTGACCTACATCAACCAAAAGCTTCGGAGCACAACTAAACCCCAAATAAAGCCTATATACCAAATTTAAACAAAATCGGTCCATGGGAACTAGGGAAAATGCCGCGTACGGCGTACAGCGGACGTAAAGAAAAATTTTTATTCGATTTTCGGATTCTGCGTACCTTGAAACGTAAACCAACAAATTTTGACGGGGGGGGGGGGGGGGAATCAAAAATTTTTCTTGGTCGATTCCAAAGGTTCGTTATTGAAAATAATAAACCAAAACGAAGCAGCATTATTTCATGGCTGGTTTAGAAATCCTGGAACCTTGAGTGACGTGGTAGAGTCGTTACCAACTAGGTACTTCTGAAATTGAACTTGATCGGGAACGTGAAAAAAACTAGATTGAAAAAGTCCATTGAATATTTGATTATTAAATATTTCTTCGAGTTATTTTTGTCAATTGAGAGTAATTTGTATCCCGCAACGATTTTTCCTAGCTCCCAATATTTCAAGGTATAGAGGAGGTTCGGTGAGAGAATGAAGATATCGTTGTTCTGCAGTTCCTTATCTATATTCAATGACGCTATGTTAAAAAACCATGCATGCAACAATAACTCATGATGCTACAGTGTCCACCATAGCTTGCATGACATTAGAAGGACATGAACATAAATATGTTTACCAGGGGTTCCCATTAATTTATAAGATGGCGGTATTGCAGGGAGGTTAGAAGAGGAACTCGCCAAACAAGTACCTACCTTTGACAAAACTATCTTGTGAGTAACGGTGTTGTCAAGTAGCAAATAATCATGGTCGGTTGATATTTCAATTTACGAAGGACTGGGGCGACTTCCACATAATTCAGAAGAACTTCGATGTCCCGTTCATCTCTCATTTTGGCTCTTCAGGCTTCTAACTTTGAGTCCATGAGTAAAAGTAAAGTAAAGTAAACAACCGTTTCAGGTTGGATTTTCGTCCGAACGCCATTCCTGGCGTCGCGGACGTCATCAGCTGTCTTTCTAAGGGAAGATCAGAATTTGTTCTGATGATTTCGCTCATGGCTTCCCATTGGTCTCACTGCCCTGGGTTGGGACGAGGGGGAACTGCGACAGACTCGCCCGAAAATATGCCGCGGAGGCGGGCCTCGAACTCACGGCCCCTGCAACCGGTTCGAGTCCCGCCTCCAGAGACACATTCCGTAGCTCGCTCGGTCACAGCTGACCCCCATGAGTAGTAAATACAAGTCGAGGGTTCCACTGGTAATAGTTATTTATCGGCAAGAAAGTGAAATTGAATAAGTCAGTGAAGCTACTCACAAGTTCTCGTGCAAGAACGGTTACGAGTTCAAGAACAAAACACCCACGAAGAAGGGTAAGCTCTTGCAGAAAAACTTTGGAACTCCTAAGCTTCATTCCTCCACTCAACTCCACTTCCTTTTGAACAAAGAGCCATGGAATATTGAGGATAGAAGTTCAAATACAACATTCTCAGCTTTTGAAGCTGTCATTAAATTACAGACATTTGGGACGCCATTCTGAAGCGACACCTACACATACCTACTACGCCTCATGTAACTAGAAACAATGAGATGTTGGAGAGGAATCCCTTTGGAAAGACAATATCACGAAAATTGTTGGACGATTGGCCATTATGTAAGTATTATTGATAATAAATAGGTAGTTTTACTCCAACGGTACACATCAAATCAGATATCAGAACATCACATACCTATATTAATTTTGGAAAACTAACTATTAATAATGTTTTTAAAGAACAGGCCAAACCAAAACACAATCTTTAAAAAAAAAAAACATTCTTTCTATCAAGCAAGTAGTTAAAATAAAAGTCTTTCTACTTGATTCATGCTCCCAAATACTCTTAATAAGAATCTTGCAAAATCACGACCGCTAGATGGCAGATTCTTTTTATTGAAGTTAGTTTGAGGGAGATTTTCCGAAGCAAATTACTACACAATGGTTTATTATTTTTTTATATATCACTCGTCTGCAAAGCCACCAACCATCCAACATGAAGAAAAACATCGATCATATTTCGGTCAGCTAAAATTTGAACGGAGATTAGGCCTCTGTTGCGTGGTCTCAAAAGATTCTAAAAATTCGGTAGAATCTTAAATTGAAGGAAAAACAATACCTTTATATCAAAATTTTTTGAGTTAGGGCGTTTTCAAAATTTCAAAATACATTTTTGAACCCTTAGAAGTGACCTACATCTACCAAAATCTTCGGGGCACAACTAGACCCCAAATGGAGCCTACATACCAAATTTCATCAATATCGGTCAATGCTAAGTGGGGAAAGTGCCGCGTACGGCGTACGGCGGGCAGACGGCCAAAATTTTTATTCGATTTTTGGATTCTACGTACCTTGAAACGTAAACCATCAAATTTTGAGGGGGTGTTAAAAAAAATGTTTTCTTGGTCGATTCCATAGGTTCAATATTGAAAATAATAAACCAAAAAGCAGGACCACAGCCTCTGCCCAAGACAGTACAAGTTATATCCAAGTTATTTCAAGTTATGAAGCTTCAAAGTTTCAACTACGATGAACCACATTCTTATAGCTATCAATAGTTTAAGCCGAATTCAAAATGAATTGAACTTTCAATTGAAAAAATTAACAAGATTTTTATATCAAGAGACGAAATAGTTTCGACTAGATTCAAAAATTCCACTGACATGTTGACTTCCCTCCAATTGTTGTTGATCTTGATTTGCATTTTTTTCCTACAATGCTACAAACAAGTTACATAAACAGCCATCGCGTCAAATATAAACAGGATTTCTTTATGAAAAATCGGAAAAATATAGTTAACTTGAGCAATCACGGAGATGCTATCTCCAAGTAAGGGGATGTACGACCGAACTCCCACCCTACCTCAGCTACACCCTAAATTATCGTGAACGACAGCTTTGAAAGGGAATTTATTCTGGAAGGCTAATGTGCTGGGAGGAAACAGCCACAACCCACCTATTAGAACTAACATTAGGTGTCGGAGTGCTTTGCGATGTAAACAAACACCTTTTAACATTGTTTGCTCGAATTAAGTATGAGGGAAGGAAGGCGGAAATGACTCCGGAACACACAGTTCTACATCATCGTGGTTCGCTCAGTGGTGGAAGTAGTTGTAATGTACATTAGTCCTGATCTTCTCGGATTAGATGTGGTAACGGATAGAAAACGCATTACCGATCTACCAGGTAACTGAAGTTGTTGATTTATAAGCATTAGATTTGAGTAGGAATGTTTGAATGTAGTACGAATTCGAAAAGAATATGCAATTAAGGCTACTATGACTCGTTAGTGGTGGGACAAAGGTTTTTTTCCAACGTCCCCAGTATCTTTAATTAATCTTAAATTAAAATTTAAAAATAAACATAGCTGTATCAGTAGTTTTTCATGTTTTTTTTGAAAAACGTAGACCATATTTAATCCAACAATCACCCAATTTTTCTAGTGATAAATCAATTGTTATTTCACAATCATCTGAGTGGGTAATAAATGTAGCTGTGCCTACATCAGCGATCATCAGTCACCAACTAGTGTCTGATTTGAGCGATGCCGTTAGTACCTAATAAATTAATATATTGAAGATTCACGTTTGCGAATGAGTCATAGACACAATTGATATGACTCCAATAACATTATTAGAGTACCATAAATAATGACATTGACAAGGTCCTTAAGTAGTATCTTCATACCAAACAACTGGGAGTAAAGATTGTCAAATCAAAAGTAGCAATATTTCGACACACGTTCATTTCTCACTCAATATCAAAAAGAAGTGAATAACTTGTCAATTTCAGAAATGTTTTGCGCACTATAGACTGACCGTCAGCACATGAAGCTAGCCAAAAAGTAAGCTCATTTGGATTTATTATTTTCAATAATGGACCTTTGGAATCGAAAAAAAGAACAAATTTTAACCCCCCCCCCCCCTCAAAATACGTTGGTTTACGTTACAAGGTAGGTATGTAGAATCCAAAAATCGAATAAAAATGTTGCCGTCCGTACGCCGAGCCGTACGCAGCACTTTCCTTAGTTATACCGTGGACCGATTTTGATAACATTTGGTATATGGGCTCCATTTGAGTCTAGTTGTGCCCTGAAGCTTTTTGTTAATGTCATTCACTTCTAAGGGTTGAAATAAAAGGGCTGAAATTTTTAAAACACTGTGAATTGCAAAAGAGGCCTAATCTCCGTTGAAATTTCACCTTACCGAAATGCGATCAAAGTTCGTTTCTTCGAGTTGTACTCAGTTTTGCGTTCTTAACAACCAGTAATCATCCTAATGCTTTAATTCTTCGAATTAAACTTGATTGTGAAGCGAAAATATGATGGGTAGGCAGTAGCACTGGCAAAGCTGTGTAATTTGCACAAGAGTGATCTATACAGAAAAATAATAAGCCTTTGTATGCAAATTACACTAGATTACAAAATTTAGGGGTGGTCTGGCTGCCTCGTTCATTCACCACTTTTCTTATGGTATTTGGTGCGCTGAATCCGAATCTGACGTCAGTTTTTTAGGACGTCCCACAGTAAGACTTGGGCGTCCTTATGCGATCGATCTGGGGTGAAGGAGGACAACACTCAACAGAAGAAAAAAAATAACCACACAGTAATCCGTGTTAGACCATTCTGAATCCAAATCCGCGAAAAAAACCATAAGTGTATGTCTGTGTGTGTGTGTGTGTGTGTGTGTATGTGTGTGTGTGTGTGTGTGTGTGACAAAATCTTGTGTACTCTGCACAGGCCTTAGTTCTCAACCGATTTTCCTGGTTCTTTTTTTGTTCAACGCGGAAAACTATCTAGTTGTGCACTACGTCGCCGGAATTTCGAATTTTGCCTTTTAAGGAGAGGAAAGGGGGGGTTAAAGCTCAAAAAACGTGTTTTTTTGGGCATAATCTTGTGTATTCTGCCCAGGCCTTAGTTCTCAACCGATTTTCGTGGTTCTTTTTTTCTTCGACGCAGAAAACTATCTAGTTGTGCACTACGGCGCCGGAATTTCGAATTTCGCCTTTTAAGGGGGGGTTAATGCTTAAAAAACGTACGTTTGCGGGCATAATCTTATAAACTCTGCCCAGGCCTCAATTTCCAACCGATTTGTGTGTTTCTTTTTTTGTTTGACTAAAATAACTTCCGAGTTGTACATGACTTCACCAGAGTACCAAAATTTGCAAGAGGAGGGGATGGGTGGGGGATAATATTCACAAAATATCCAATTTTTCAATATTTCGGTTCCTTTACTGCTTACTAATTGTATCCAAGCTTTGAAATTGAGGAAAAATTCTCATTATACCTCCGGATTTTCATGAATTACTTTCTGTACCACCATGGAAATAAAAGTGGTGCCACCATGGTGCCAGGGCACCATAAACCTCATATTTCTTGGGTTTTTTGGTGTTTCACCTTGAATACGGATGTGACATTCGACGGACTGCCTACTAAACCTAATAGATGAAAGTTCAATGTTACGACGTATTTCCGCTTTGGTGCCAGACTGGCACCATTGTTGGCGTTGGGTGGTGGTGTGGGGGGGGGGGGGTGGTGAACTCGAATTCGATAATGGTGGGGGGGGGTCAGTATTTCTTGCCTAAAGTAATAAATAAATTACATCGAGTGAAACAGTTTTATCACTTACCAACTGGTTAAACTGATCTAATGCTTATCCAATGGGACGTCCCCTGGAATGCATGCATTACTAAACAATATGTTTTTGTTTACGTCGGATTTTCAAGATATAGCTAGTTTTAAGATTTTTCTAGTTCTCACTTTTCTTCATTTTTTTGTGAAAACTCATCTTGCTCAAATCTCCTCAAAAAGTACTCAGACTTATAGGAAATTTCATGTAGAATCCGAATATGTACTTAGTTTTCAAGTAAAACTGTGTTAAACCCCCTATTTTCCACAAAACGTATCAAAAAACACCGGTTCTCAACGTTTTTTCTTCGGGTTTTCCCTTACATTTTGCCACTTGAAAAAAAAATTAGGGCTAAAAAAAATTTCCTCGGGCCTTTACTTTGTAGGGGAGACACCCCAGAGGAGAATGAGACCAATCGCAGCCTCCTAAACCCATTAATATCGAAGGAATGAGCTTTTTCATGGCACTGAGTTGAAAATTCACAAAAACCGTTAATTAGTTTTTCGAGATAAGTATGTGCGTTCCTAAATCTGTTTTCCTCAAATGGATTTTCCTTTCTTCTACATTTTTTATGCTTGTCACCTAATAAGAGTAACATCGAAAATAGGTACTCAAAGGGGGAGTAAATCATAATTGGGAAACTCTTGTTTTGTTAAGTGATTTTAATTCAGTTTTACGAACGAAACACAATAAACTGCAGAAAAGTTAACGGTGTAAATCTGTTTCATGAAGGCTCAGATGAATCAAAAGTTGGTAAAATGTTTGGTTATTCCTCCACCTCAGAGGTTCCACCAAGATATGAAAACCATGGAAGAACGGTACGAAGGGTATTGGGAAGTTCACATGATGGCAGACTATTGTTGGACCTTAAAAAGAGATTTACCTCTGGCGGCGAAGTTTTCTCTACAATGATGCCGGCGATGAAACCTCTGAGGTGGAGGAATAACCAAACATTGTACCAACTTTTGATTCATCTGAGCCTTCATGAAACAGATTTACACCGTTAACTTTTCTGCAGTTTATTGTGTTTCGTTTGTAAAACTGAATTAAAATCACTTAACAAAACAAGACTTTTCCAATTATGATTTACTCCCCCTTTGAGTACCTATTTTCGATCTTACTCTTAATAGGTGACAAGCATAAAAAATGTAGAAGAAAGGAAAATCTATTTGAGGAAAACAGATTTAGGAACGCACATGCTTATCTCGAACAACTAATTAACGGCTTTTGTGAATTTTCAACTCAGTGCCATGAAAAAGCTCATTCCTTCGATATTAATGGGTTTTGGAGGCTGCGATTGGTCTCATTCTCCTCCGGGGTGTCCCCCCTACAAAGTAAAGGACCGAGAAAATTTTTTTTAGCCCTAATTTTTTTTTCAAGTGGCAAAATGTAAGGGAAAACCCAAAGAAAAAACGTTGAGAACCGGTGTTTTTTGATACGTTTTGTGGAAAATAGGGGGTTTAACACAGTCTTACTTAAAAACTAAGTACATATTCGGATTCTACATGAAATTTCCTATAAGTCTGAGTACTTTTTGAGGAGATTTGAGCAAGATGAGTTTTCACTAAAAAATGAAGGAAAGTGAGAACTAGAAAAATCTTAAAACTAGCTATATCTTGAAAATCCGACGTAAACAAAAAAAACTGACGTCAGATTCGGATTCAGCGCACCAAATACCATAAGAAAAGTGGTGAAAGAACGAGGCAGCCAGACCACCCCTAAATTTTGTAATCTAGTGTTATCAGCGTTTTTGCTATTTCAGAATCAAAAGACGGATTTTTTTTAAAGCGATTTGCAGAAAATACGGAACCTGACCTACCATTCTTATAGATTTATTTCATAGCAGTGGATATGTACTCAGCCTGCTGAAATAATTTTTTTGTAATAAGACTTTTTTCATTCCAGACTACGTAAGTCGCCAGCAGTAGACACTTGACAACAGACTTGGAGTCTACTACAAACTATTTTCACTGAGTGTTGGTGGGAACGAGATAGCACTCACTGGAATCTACCAGCAGCAGTATTGGAAGTAGTACATATCAGAGCGGCCCTAAAGAACCTCAAGCTACATTTTTGGATCAACAGAGCAGGCAATCGGATCTGACCCACGGGCAATTTCCCGGGATATCCCGTTGAAGTTCATGATTTTCGTGGTGAGCTGTCTACTGATGATGTCTACCAGAGATACTGAGCTGAATCTATTACGGTTAGAGATTGGTAGCTGTAGAGGGAGTCGTGTGGTTCCGGTTCTAACGCTCTGACATATTTAATCACCACTTTGGCCATTAGGAGAAATTGTTCAGGGCTTTCCGGACTGCCTTCCAGGAAGATGGTCGGGTGGCAGATCTAGAGGAGACGATAGGTAGAAGTTTAATTGAATTCGAGGGCCCAATTAGCCACCTTGTAGTTGAACTTTGGTCTCAAGAGAAGGTTTGGTGGGGTGAGAAGGGCGGATGGACGGAAGGGAAAAACAGACAGGGGCTCTTGGTTAGGTTATTTCCGACCCGCCCACGAAAGCACATTCTCCTACTTGAGGCCCTTCAAGAAGCTCTGACGTCACGATTAATTTAAGGATCCTCTCAAAAACAATATCGTCTTCCACAGGGCATCTTAATAATAGCAATAATACGCGTACCATGCCGTGGAACAAGTGATTTCACCTAACAATATTCGGAAATCCCTCTTCAATACTACAACCCACAACAACAAGCACAATAACAACAATTAAGCACATCAAAACAACAACAATTTAAGCCCTTTCATGTATGGTATCCTCATACGTATATTACCACAAATGCCCCAGCCCCTTTGTGTAAGTTACAATCAGTAGTATATAGTTATGACACACCGGGGTTTTAAATGGATAACTGAATCAAGATATGGACAATGAAGTTCCAATTCAATTAGGTATGCCGCTTGCAAATGCCTGTGTACTGTTTCAATCATCCCCGATATTTGGAAGCGTTATAAATCATAACCCCATTTAACCCTTTTGTGAAGCGATCGAAATTTGGAAACCTTGACAAATCGTTCCTTCCTAATTCTCATTACCGCCCAAATGTGACTTTTTATTTTGATCAAATAATTGATTATAACTATTGATAGAGATGTTATCAATTTTTGTTGAATAGGAGAATTCAAAAGGAGTAATCAGGATGTTAAAATTGGAATATAAATGGCAGCCACTTATAATGAACCATTTATAATACTGAAAATTAGCATGAAAAAATTTATTTTTTTAAAGACGGAAAATGAATTAATAAACTGTTAAAATTCGAGCCTTACCAGGAAATAGATAGCACCAAATGAATTTTCATTCAATTTCAATAAATTTTCAATCTTTCAATAATGAAATTTGATGTGTTTGACTAAGAGTTAGTTTCAAAATTCGCTCTCTCTGGACACCTCGAAGAAAATCGGTGCATGGGAACCAAGTAAAGTACCGCGTACGGTGGACAGACGTCAAAATTTTTATTAGATTTTTGGATTCTACGTACCTTGAAACGTAAACTAACGTATTTTGAGGGAGGGTTAAAATTTTGTTTTCTTGGTCAATTCCAAAGGTTTGTTATTGAAAATAATAAACCAAAAACTGTAATTTATCACATAATAGTTCATTATTATCAGTAAAGATCACCTGACTGCACAGAAAACGTCTTTCCATCAATAGTACCTACCAACCATGCTCGTATTATCGTGGAATAACAACAATCAAGCTTATTTTTAGGAAAGTACATACCCACGTCGTTATTTGTGAATTGTTGGTGACTTCATTATGAAATTTTGGAATTTCTATAGTTGCCTGAGTTTATATGAAATATATTTGCATATAAAATGAATTTTTTGAATAAATTTAGTATAGGATTTTGATAGTTGGGTGGTATCAACCTTAGTGCATCCCTATTGCACCTATGGTCGGAATGGGCGAAATTCCAACGCCCAAAATAATAAATTAGTTCAAATTTTAGTGATGGCAGCGTTCACGAAATGAACAATAACGCATTTTAAACAATGGCCCATAAATGTTGGAACTATTGTAAACCTCTGAAACTGCTCTTGATTTTAAACGGGGCTAAGCCGTAATCAAAACAGAAAAGGCCAATGATGTTGGCTGGAACGTTTCGATTACACACAACTCATAGTCTTTGCTTTGCAGTTGAGTGCGTGTGGTTCGTTGGAACTGGAAACGTTTCCAATCAGCTCGGTATTTAGAAACTATCTGGAACAGCAATGTAGCACTTGGTGGAAGCCTACAACACATTCTTCAACAGGCGTTCTTTTTTTATAAACTTTTGATTGTAGGCCGGAGTCTAAAAAGGAGTAATGTGTAGAAAATGAACGGAAGTGGGTGTGAGTGGAGAATGAAACATATTGTTTAGTAATGCATGCATTCCAGGGGACGTCCTATTGGATAAGCATTAGATCAGTTTAACCAGTTGGTAAGCTTGTTTTTATCTAAATCTAAATATTTTATCTAATATTTCGGTACCTTTACTGCTTACTAATTGTACCCAACCTTTGAAATTGAGGAAAAATTCTCATTATACCTCCGGATTTTCATGAATTATTCTATGTGCCACCATGGAACTAATAGTGGTGCCACCATGGTGCCAGGACACCATAAACCGCATATTTCGTTTTTTTTTTTTTTTTTTGTGTGTGTTACACCTTGAATACGGATGTGAAAAAAGGGGGCAGTCTCTTCTGGAATATGCTACCTTCAACTTCCCTTAGTTGAAACCCACTGAGAGTAGATATACACAAGATAAAATTTAGATATACACAAGATAAAATGCGTTTGCGGGCATAATCCTATAAACTCTGCCCGGGCCTCAATTTCCAACCGATTTGTGTGTTTCTTTTTTTGTTTGACTAAAACAACTTCCCCGTTGTGCATGATTTCACCAGAGTACCAAAATTCGCAAGAGGAGGGGATAAGTGAAGGGATAATATTCACAAAATATCCCATTTTTCAATATTTCGGTTCCCTTACTGCTTACTAATTGTACCCAACCTTTGAAATTGAGGATTTTCATGAATTATTCTATGTGCCACCATGGAACTAATAGTGGTGCCACCATGGTGCCAGGACACCATAAACTGCATATTTCGTTTTTTTTTTGTTTTTTTTTTTTGTGTGTTTCACCTCGAATACGGATGTGAAAAAAGGGGGCAGTCTCTTCTGGAATATGCTACCTTCAACTTCCCTTAGTTGAAACCCACTGAGAGTAGATATACACAAGATGAAGTTTCGTGTTCGTGAACGGAAAATTGAGATTCTGATTTTCATGTGGATCTAACTTCAAAACTAGCGAATTCCAACCCACAATCATTCTTCAGATCAACTTGCTAACAAGAATGTACCTGATCTGAACTAGTTTCTTGAAGAAATGGTTGATTACTCTCTTCTGCAGAGCTGGATTTGTTGACCAAAATCGAACAGTTGAGTGAAAAATATTTTTAATTTACGCGTAAAAAGGGGTGTCAAATAAAAAAATCCTCCTACACTGGACAGTTCGGGGTATTCCATTCTTTAAAAGAACTTTTACGCTCGTTATAGTTCTCTGCAAATCCTGGAAAAATCACTGGTCCTTTTTGTCCACTATGATGATAGAAATCCCATTCATCCAGCTGGATTAAATTAGCGAATTTTCAAAGTTTCCACTTTTTCAATAACCTTAAAAAGTGCTCCACTTGTCTTCACGAACTCATAGAGTACTTACACGTTGGTTTTTTCTCTAATTGTCAGTAAGCCTTACTATCATACAGTATGCATGCAGTATGTTTTCACAATTTTAGTATATTCCTTATTATTTATGCTATACTCTTCTTCACGGACTCATAGAGTGAGTACCCCTTCGGTTATTACGTTTTTGGGTACCCACAACGAACATACGCAGTTTTTCATTATATATTTTTTCAATAATTCGTATAATTAATAATTAATAATTTTAGTAAATTATTACTAATTTTTTAATAATTTAATTTTTAATAAATTCGCCAATAAATTGTTTGGTGGATACTCTGAGCAGTGATTGCTCGGAGTATCAGCTCGAAAAGCCGGCGCTGGAGGCGACCTCACCTTCACGACTCGAGCGTCGTGTATGTATAGCATCCACCGTCTGAAATACTGGCTGTCACGACGCGACGCCTCCTCGCGAGATTTACAAAATAAAACTTTGCGAATGTTTACACAACACTTCGTTAATGTTTTGTATACAGGGTGTCCCATGTTAAGCACCATAAAACTTCGGGAGTCGATTCTACAACTAATTTTAGTAAGAAAGTGTCTCTTAGCAATTTTGCGTTAGACGCTTATTTTCCGAGTTATTTTAATTTTAAGATTTTTTTCGTGTTTTCGACCTTAAGCCATTAAAATGACCATAACTCGCCTAATTTACAAGCAATTAAAAATCTAATTACACCGTTGGATAGGGCGTTAAATTTGCCATCTTTCAAGTGGTTATACAAAATTTTTTATAAGATCGTGATGGGTGAAAAATCAATTCGTAAAGTCATTTTTGTAAAATTGTCAAAATTTCCTACTTTTTCTTTTGATTATTAAGGTTTTACTCCCAAATGATTTTTCACGTACCTCTACATCAAAAACTGCGCAAAGATCTCAGCTTTCTAATGGTATAATTTGTTTTAATTTTACTCCGCTAATTAGTGGTGAAAAATACGTTTGAATGCTAAAAAACGTGGTTGCGCTCATGGAAATCAAGGTTTCTGGTTCGTTGGGCCTCGGGCAGGTTCGACGAATTAGGGGTGGAATTCTTCGTCATTTTCAAACGCCATTAGACTGATTCCATCACCGTTGGTATGTGAAAGCTCAATATTGAATTTTGGTAGGTCCGAATCTTTTTTTTTTTTTTAATTTACTTGGTATTTATGCACGAATTAAATGTTCAATTCTCGCAACTTTCTCGATTGTATGAAAAAAGAGATATCTCATAAACAATAGCGTGTAGATGTGGAATAAAACATAAAGATAGGTAAATAATGATATTTTAAAGAAAGTAAAAATGATATTTATGAACAAAAATAATCTTCATCATCATCGAAGAACGTTATTAACTAAACATAAATGAGATAATAAATTATCCTCTACTCCGTCTTTGATTTTGTCATTCGTCCGGATACCTGTAAACACAAAGCAAAGTTTTTTACAGCCAAGTAGAAAATAATTGAGGAATGAGCTGTCAGGAGACAGACATTGAGCACTTACTCTGAATCGCTAATATGATGACCACTGCTTCAAATTTTGACATTCCTCAATTATTTTCTACTTGGCTGTAAAAAACTTTGCTTTGTGTTTACAGGTATCCGGACGAATGACAAAGTCAAAGACGGAGTAGAGGATAATTTATTATCTCATTTATGTTTAGTTAATAACGTTCTTCGATGATGATGAAGATTATTTTTGTTCATAAATATCATTTTTACTTTCTTTAAAATATCATTATTTACCTATCTTTATGTTTTATTCCACATCTACACGCTATTGTTTATGAGATATCTCTTTTTTCATACAATCGAGAAAGTTGCGAGAATTGAACATTTAATTCGTGCATAAATACCAAGTAAATTAAAAAAAAAAAAGATTCGGACCTACCAAAATTCAATACTGAGCTTTCACATACCAACGGTGATGGAATCAGTCTAATAGCGTTGAAAATGACGTGGAATTCCACCCCTAATTCGTCGAACCTGCCCGAGGCCCAACGCACCAGAAAACCTTGATTTCCATGAGCGCAACCACGTTTTTTAGCATTCAAACGTATTTTTCACCCCTAATTAGCGGAGTAAAATTAAAACAAATTATACCATTGAAAAGCTGAGATCTTTGCGCAGTTTTTGACGTAGAGGTACGTGAAAAATCATGTGAAAGTAAAACCCTAACAATCAAAAGAAAAAGTAGGAAATTTTGACAATTTTACAAAAATGACTTTACGAGTTGATTTTTCACCCATCACGATCTTATAAAAAATTTTGTATAACCAACGGTGTAATTAGATTTTTAATTGCTTGTAAATTAAGCGAGTTATGGTCATTTTAATGGCTTAAGGTCGAAAACACGAAAAAAATCTTAAAATTAAAATAACTCGGAAAATAAGCGTCTAACGCAAAATTGCTAAGAGACACTTTCTTACTAAAATTAGTTGTAGAATCGACTCCCGAAGTTTTATGGTGCTTAACATGGGACACCCTGTAGATCACCCCCCCCCCCCCTGCAAAGAACACGGCTTTTTCATTAATGATATCAACCATATTACCACAAAAAGGTTAGCAATCAAGTTTATTTCGACGAGTTGTAGATTCCTTCATTACGTAATTTGGATCTTGAATGCTAAGTGAGCATAACTAAGTGACTTGAAGCTCAATCCGAAGAAAAGAAAGTCTCATTTTGATCAACTAAGATTTGATATCAGATTTGGTGTAGCTCCTATGGTGAATTGCATTCTAGAGATGTATCGATCATCATAAAAATATTAGATAATATTTGATTAATTTTCTCAATCAACATTCAAGTTCTTATAAGGATAGGCCGGTTGGCCCTACAAAGCTCTATGTGGTCTCATTCGATTCTAAGATTTTAATTCTATTTTAAATTGATAAGAAAACAATGTTTTATTTGGGGCGTTTTTAAATTTTAACCTCATCTCCTCACCCCTTAGAAGCAACTGACAATAACGAAAAGCTTTGGGGCTCAACTAGACCCTTAATGGTGCCCATACGCAATATTTATATGTACACAAATGAAAATTTCTGAGTCTAACAAAAAAATTGACACGCAAATTATTTTAAGTGCGCTGCTCAATACTGAATTCGAATGAGAATTGAGGATTGGGCTGCTCACTCAAGATATTGTCGGAACGCACGCTTTTTAGGGAACTACCTCTTCACTTCTAATTTTAAATTCTGGCAACATAGTAAACAACATGCTAGTGATGTACATCTGTGCAAGTCCTTTTTCGATTTTTTTTTTTTTTCAGGATGGTTTAAATCTGGTTATTTTTTTATTTGATGAGTGCAGTCCTGCTCCACTCCAATTCAATTGCATCAGGACGTCTAGTCCTTCAAGAATCAACTTTTCAGAGATACATCCAGGGGAATTATAATCAATATTAAAACCTATTTTGAACAATTTTTTTTTAAATATTTATTTATCTATCATAGATTGATTAGAGATACGTCCAGGGGAATTATAAACAATATAACCTATTTTCACCATTTTTTTTCCCTTTTTTTTGCCCGCGTTTTTGTTGCCGTTTTTGAACATTTCAACAGATGGATTTCAATTCATTTGTAACTGTATATTGTTTTAGTTAGGTACTATTTTTTGTTTACATGTTTGTTTTTACCAATAGCGCTTGTTATTTCGTCTATTTCTACATTTATGTACGGTGTTCTAAACCGAATTAGAACGAGTTTATTTTTTTCTCTTTATTCAATGTTGTCCAGCTCTACTCCAGTTCAATTGCATAGCGACTAGAAGTCCCACAGTGCTGACAATGTCAAAGAGTTAAGTCATACGTTCAGTGGCATGACGATCAAAACTAAATTATATTTTGAACTTTCTCCATCAGGGCTAGAGTTTATTTGTAATCATGTATTGTTTGAGTGTCATTTAGTTTAATTTTTTTCCTTTAATAATGAAGTATTGTTTTATTCTTCGCCGGATGGAGGCATCAGAGCCATCTTCTACCTGGCAGCCCAATACGTTTTGCTTCATTCTTCCACATGGAGTCGTCATTTGTTTGTCTGACTCGTAAAAGTCTTGGCCAGTGGTCAATGTGCCTGGCGTCCATTATAGCGTTGGTGCTGCATAAGTGCCAGATTGGGGTCGGGGAAACGCCAATTCTATGCAGATGGCTCTGTAGAATGTCGTGGTCAGTGTTCATTCTAAAATTGGCCACCAATGAAGCATTTTATTTCTTCTGTTTCACGATGGTGCCATTTTTTATAACTTATGAGTGTATTAGGACGTCTAGTCCTACTCAAAGAAGTCCTAAAAATTTCTGTGGGTCATTAGTCAATAGGTGTTTGAGGATGAAAAACCGCAGGAGACTGATTTTGAAGTGTTGTCCCCTCCAGCAACACGGTGTGCCGCACGATACGGTTTTCACGTGGAATCGAGGATTTAGGTTTATTGTAGCTTGTGGTCAGTTGTGCGAATAAAGTGTTTCCTATTCTCCAGCGAGAAAGAGTAGCTTGATGGGAGGCGGACAGAACTGGAACCCGAGGAAATTTAAATCCGGGGGGAAAACCTTGTTCACACAATGAGGCAGTTGAGCCGAGATTTCGAGCGAGTTGAGGCAGCTGGGAGCGGAAAGTTTTTCATCATAGCCATCTGCTCATTGGGGGGTGTATGACTGGAAGCGGTGGGGGTAGGAGGACTGAATGTTTTCCCAGGGGGAGGCTGAGCAAGGATTGCTCGAGGAAAAGAGGGCCGAGCGTGGGCGGACGTGAGGGCTGCGATGGATGGGAGAACGGCGGAGTGGCGGGAGCGATTGTGAGATGACGCAGAGGGAAGCGAGAGCGGAATTTCCCTGGGAGATCCAACAGCAGCCCCGAGCAAGACCATCTGTATTCAAAGACCTCCACTCTTTAAATTGACTTTTTTATACGAATATAAAATTCTCTTTCATTTTATTATGGAGAGAAGAACCTCAATCCTGCTCAACACCAAACTATGTACATATTGAAATTCCACGTTCTGAGGTTCATTGTGTAAGCGACCTGACTCGAAATGCTTTGAGCAAGAATATACAGCAAGGTGGCTTTCGGAATGCGTTGTGCCAAGACTCCAATCCTGTCAGTAAACATATTTTTCCAAATGAGTTTTTTAGAATTTTCCAAAGCATATTTAATTTCAACCTTATCTCAGCAAGAAAAGTCATGATCGTCGAATTATTCAAAATATTTTCTTTCCCCAATACCAAATCACCCCAGAAGTGTGGCAAAAATTAAATTAAAATCCCATATGTGCAACATGAGTAAATGAGCGAATTTTAAAATAAATACTTAACTGATTTTCAGCCATTTTTGACATTAAAACCTGGAAAAAGACAACTCGTCTTGGCGGACTCAGAAAAATTGGTCCTTAATAACTATGGAAAGTACCGCGTACGGCAGACAGCGAAATCTTTATTTGATTTTTGGATTCTACTTACCTTGAAACGTAAACTAACGAATTTTGAAGGGGGTTAAACAATTTTTTTTCTCGGTCAATCCCAAAGGTTCATTATTGTAAATAATAAACAAAAAACGTGTTTTTAGGTTTTTTGTGAATATCACCATCAGAATGATAGTAATACAAAAATGATATATAGCATTCGTACTTTGAGTTAACCCTTTCGCGTATTGAATTAAACTTAGACTTTTCGAAAAATTAATTAGACCTTAGGCAAATCTGTAGTTTTAGTTAAAAAAACTCAACTTCAACTAAATTTATAATTGTGAGCGCAAATCGCAAAAAAAAAGGCAACAGTTAATGGAGAGGTCATCCTGGAGCAGCCAAAAAATATCAATCACGTAATTTGCACTATCAATTGGGACCGTAATGGTTCGATACTTTTCACGTACGTAGTTCTAATTCAACGTGCGGAATGTCGTATTCAATTTTCAGAAAGTTTAATTCAATTCGCGAAAGGTTTAATTCAAAGTGCTTTAGGCCAAAATTTCTGATAAAGTACAATTTAAAAAATTGAAAATTGTCAAAAAAATGTTTGTTTTATATATATAATGTATAACGTAAACCTTCATATATTCGTGGTACCCAAAAATGTACTTTATGGTACATTAGGTTCTTTATGAGTTAGTGGCGACGAGTAGAAGATGACTATGGACTGTTAGCATCTTCAAAACATACTGTAACTGTATACGTGTTTGTACTCTATGAGTTCGGAGAGACAAGTAGAACATGAATATGGACTCCTAACGTCTTCAAAATATACAGAAAATAGAAAAAAGTCTGCTAAATGGGTATGACATATATCGTAGCTTCCTCGTATCCATTACCCAATTGTACAGATAATCAGATGCATTGTAGCTAATCTCAAGACATCGATCTCTTTATCGAGAAATTATGACTGTTACAATGAAATTCACGTTTGCGCATGCGCACTATCAGTCCGGGGGCTATGGTGGTTTTCATAGAAAACTAAGCCAACACGCCAACACCCAACCCGCACAATCCCAGAATATTTAATCGATTTAGGATGTGAAACGGAGAAATTATGGCTGTTACAAGGAAATTCACGTTCGCCCATGCACTATCAGTTAGAGGTAATGATTTTCATAGGGGACCATCTACACGTCAACTTGCACAATCCCAGAAAATGTCATCGAAATTGGACTAGAACTTCGTATAGTTTGGCCCGTTACAACACACAGGTTGGTGTGTTATATTTCATGACAGACACACAGGCACGGAACCAAAATTGTTCAGGAAGGCCCATAACTCAAAACGCTAGTGGCAATTTTAATCTTAGAAAACTTTTTTTTTTCAACCTTGAAAAGTGAAAACAATGCTTCTGCCACCTTGGTAGGATCGGAAGCAAAGGTCTGCGAAGTGAGTCAGCCAGGGTCTGGCACATAGCTTCCTCGTAACCGTATCCCGATTGTGTATTATGTGATCCGATTCATAACACATAATCTCAAAAAGTCCTCATCCTCTTAGGGGGCCTTGTAGACGCCAACTCGCACATCCCTGAAAACTTCATCAAATTAGTATGAAATATGTCAAAGTTACGGCTGTTTCAAGGCTTCTACGTTTGCGCATGCGCAGAGGCTACTATCAATCCGGGGGCCATGATTTTCACAGGGATTTTACGTTTGCGCGAGGATAGCGAGACGAGACGACAACCAATCATCAACCGGCACCTCTTGAGGCTCCAAAGATTTTTCCATCTTCTACTGACGAGACGTCCAAATCAATTCTTCTCTCACTTTGAAACGTTTAAATTTTTCCCCTCTATTTTCTCCTTTGAGGACTGATCAGGCTTTCGGGATTCGCATAAATCGGCTCAGGATTCTCGCGTAAAAACAGGAGAAATATGTGAAATTTTGTCGCTTCACATTGCTTTGAAACAGACTAAAGTTATAATATTTGGGGTTCTACCAGTGAGGAGTGTAAAGTGCGTGTGAAAAGTCCTGTTTTCGTTGATATTGCTCAATAATACGACAGATGTGGTAGGAACGGCAGACACACGGATTTAAACAATTAGACGGATTTGGTCTCCTAATGGAAACGGCATCGAGGCTTACCGAATTAGACATTAATTTAATTCGACACGGAGGAGGCTAACTCCCAACAGGAAATGGAACTTCTCTGACGGAGTAGGTTTAATGGTTTTACTAATTTATATTCAACGGTTTCGCAACTATATACAATGGATTCAACACTACAAGACATGAATATGTGCAGTTCAAAAAATACAGGGTTTCGGTTGATAATATGTCAAAACGCTAGGAGGTATTTGTGCACCTCAAAAAAAAAAAAAAAAAACGTTGCAAAAAAGTGCAACAAAAAGGTTCTTCTTGACCCATGTCCGATTCTCAAGGGGGAAAATGCAAAGTTTGTGTTTTAAATGTGATTTTCCTCCTAAAACTAACCATATCTTTTCAAGTATTTGTCCTATATCAAAATTAAAAAAAAACAATTGAAAAACTCATCAAATTTCACTAAGGACACTTAATTTTCCAAGATTCCCTTTCAATATTTGTGAGCACTGCAAAAAATAACAGAAACTTTCTAAATTTTATTTTAGGCAAACAGAACTTAATTGTCCACTCCAAATTGTGCGGATTTCACAAAAACCTTTTTGGTTTATTATTTTCAATAATGAACCTTTGGAATCGACCAAGAAACAACATTTTTAACACCCCCTCAAAATTTGTTGGTTTACGTTTCAAGGTACATAGAATCCAAAAATCTAATAAAAATTTGGCCCTCCGTCTGCCGTACGCGGCACTTTCCCCACTTAGCATTGACCGATATTGATTAAATTTGGTATGTAGGCTCCATTTGGGGTCTAGTTGTGCCTCGAAGATTTTGGTTAATGTAGGTCACTTCTAAGGGTCGAAAAATGCATTTTAAAATTTTGAAAAAGCCCTAACTCAAAAAATTGTGAAATAAAGGTATTGTTTTTCCATAAATTTAAGATAGTATTTTATAAGAATTTTTAAAATTTTTTGAGAACTTGCGGAGCCCTGTAGGACAAACCGTTCGTTTCCTACGAGAATTTAAGGGTTGGACGTACGATAAATTAGAAACACGAGTGTGAATCACAAAAGAGGCCTAATCTTCGTTCAAATTTTAGCTGACCGAAATTCGATCGATGTTTTTCTTCATGTTGGATGGTTAGTGGCTTTGCAGACGAGTGATCTATATTTAAAAAATAAAATAAACCATTGTGTAATCATTTGCAGCGTTTTTAATGAACTTTCGACCTGTTTTTTCGAATAATGTTTACAATCAAATTCAGGGGGAAATTTGAGTTTGATTTTGAATTTTTAAACGAAATCAACGTTTAAAAAATGGGAACTCAGGGGTCTACTGTGTCGTCGCTCCTCCCACCCTCGTTCAACCCCGAATTTCCCGCTAAAACATTGATAATCCTTGTTACCCCACACTCATGGAGTACACATACGAAAACTATTATTGTTTTCCTTTTTATGTATATCATACCAACATACTGTATGCACAAGATGTGTTTTTGAAACGTTAGTACTCCATATTCATACTCTCCTCGTTACCCTGAACTCATATAGTGCCCACACTTACATTTTTTTTTCCGATTTTCAGTAGGTATACCATACCAACATGCTGTATGCACAGAATTTGTTTGGCTGATGTCGAGAGTCCATATTCATGTTCTAATCCCTTCCACGAACTTGTAGAGTACCCATTAGGCTAATACATCTTCGGTTACTAGGAATATATTCACTATTTTTATAAATTGATTATATATATTCACAATTGTTTGACAATTTTTAATCTGAAATTGTACTTATATCAAAAATATTGTGCTGAATTCAAATATGTATACCAATATATTACTATAATTATTATTACGGTCTCTTAACTCTAGTTATATTTTCCTATAATAAAAGAGACATAGAAGTGTAGAAGTAGAAGGAGTAGGGGAAATGACGTGATCCCCCTTTTGACATTTAAATAGAGCCACCTCGAAGGCTCACCACTTATTCCAATTCGAAATCTTGTTTCTTATTTTTTGCAACCACCTATTCCTACACCTACATCAGTACTTTCCTTACCCTTTAAGAAAGTGTAACGGTTATCAGGCGGACTCTCTTATCCCTCTCGCCCTCTCTCTCTCTCTCTTTCTTTCACATGTTTTTCAGCAGTGTGCTTACGGAATGTATGCTGATGACCTACAGCTGTATTTGTCGTGCGAGCCTAATGATGCCAGTGAGTACATCAGAAGAGTAAACGAAAACCTGAGTCAGTTGGACAAATGGTGCAGTCATGGTATTGCAATGAATGCAACGAAAAGTAAACTCCTGCTCATCGGCAATACCAAACTATTTGCGAAAATCGAAATTCCCACCCTTCCAAACCTAATGATTGGTAACGCCACCCTGGATTTTGTTTGTCAGTTCAAATATTTAGGAGTACTGATCACAAATATACTCAATTGGAGTACTCATATTAAGAAAATTTGTAAGAAAGTGTACAGGAGCCTCTGCCAACTTTGCAAAATCCCGATTGATTTTCCACACCATGTGAGAGCTCATCTAGCGCAGGCGTGGATCGTGCTGTATTTCGACTATATATCAATGACTTACTGCGATCTAAATAGTGAGCAGACGGATACGTCTCCACCAACTAGGGAAAAGTTCATTATTTGCACTTTATGAGCGTTTCTACCAAATGGCTCTAATAATCTTATCGATTTTTCAAAAATCCAATTTGATTATTTGTTCCTTCGTTCAACGCAGAACGTCATATGACACTCAGCGTCTTCCACTAGCTCATGAATAGTGTCATACTGTTAGGTATTATACAGAGGCGCATCGAAAGGTAGGCATCTAGTTCAATTACTCGTGAGGTTCATGGTATAGGTTCGAAATACCGTGAGTGGAATTTTTTGTCGAATTAGGAAAACTACCTCTGTCCAACAGAGGTCTCCGTTTTTGCCAAGAGACTCCCAAACATCTGGATAAGGTGATCTACTGCAAGTTTCGTGGTTGCAGCTGAGTTTTTCTAGTATATAATAAGAACATATAAGAACTTACTCTATCAAGTCTTGATTTTATTCATCTGGATAACTTTTTTTGTGGTTATCAAAGGTACCGTTCAGCTTACTATTTTGAATATGAGTGAATTTCTGTTTTCAAAGTGTGGGTAATCTATGAGTTCGTGGAGACGAGTAGAACGCGAATATGGACTCCTAATATCTTCAAAGCATACCCGGTTCATACAGTATGTTGGTGTGCTAAACTGAAAATCGAAAAAACCAAGAATCGTGTAAAAAAAAACTTTCTAAAAGAAATTGCAATGCCATTGTTCCTTTTCTTAACCATACCTTCAATGGAAGATTTCTTTGAAAATTCGCTCATTAATTCATGCTGCATGAATGGACTTTTATACATCAGTTTCCATATTGTTGAATGAATTAGAGGTGTTCTTTGATGGGCTCATTTTGCCCCTGGAACATAAGACATCGAAATTGGAAATGGATATCTACAGTGAGCCAAGGAATAAATCCTTCTTTTCCCACTCGGTCTGTCGCATGAATTCCATAAATCTATGAATGAATTCCATAGAGATCGGTGAGAGTAATTAAATGACCTCGACGTGTTGGGCTTATTCTGAAATCATGCGAAGAATTGAAAATCAATTGAGGCAGGAATGAAAGAGGGTGAGCGTAAAAATGGAAACAAACCCTTTATTGCGTTAAAATTGGGTTTTGGCGCACTGAGGCTTTACTGACGTTCGGGTAGGATTGGATCCCACGGTTTTCACGTTCACTGGCTGTTGTGTGTTTTCATCAGGCTCCGGGAGAGGGGATTTTCTTTCAGATGTTTTCAGTTCGTGGAGACGAAAAGACCCCTCCTTCAATATCACGGTCGATTACATTCGTTTTTTTTCCAAACCTTTCGCTAGTGTTCATCAAACGTTTCATTCGAGTAAAAGCTTTTAGAAGTTTGATTTTTGATATTACAAGGTAAGTCAAACCGGAACACCTCTAGATACTTTATATGTGACTCTTTATAAATGTCTCTTCATAACTGTTAATATGATTTTTAATTAGGCTAGTCAGGAATCAATCTTTTTAGGCAGAAAATCTTTTCATCAGCCCAATATACTGTCCCTGATGCCATGTTCTATTCAGAGATGTTTTTTCTGCTTGCCTTGCAAGAACACCTCTATATGTAAAAAAAATTTTAACAATTTTCAAGAAATTAAAAATGGAAATTTTAAATTAACGTACAGAGTAACTTTTTTGGAAAATTTTAATTTGTTTAGTGGCCAGCTTTTTTTAGGACCAACAATCGGTCACTGTATTGCGGTGTAATACAAATTGTAAAATCCTTTGCGACTTTTAATTTCATCATGAAAATGCAGCATGTCATTTTTTACTACAGTAGTGAAGTCAAGCCAACTATTTCACACATAGTTCTGCTCTATGGCATTGGCTATGACTTCACGCGTTGAAGTCAAGATAAGGCGATTCTAAAACCACTAATTTTGTTGTGGCCAACGTACCTATTTATTTTAATTTGACAGCCTTCAGGTGTGTAATGGAATTTCATAAACTTGGCGAACCCCCTCGAGTGTGATGGTAATAGTCGCCTTTAGCAAGAGGGAGTCAGCTTCTGGAAATATTTCCTCCTCCTCGCTGACAGGTCAACAGAACTAGCTTCATCTAATGAGAAACTACAGAACCAATGGTCGGGTCTTTTTCACTCATATCGAAAGAGCAGATTAATCACATGTTTAAACAAAGTTAATCCCAGAAATGCTAAAAATGGAATTTTCTTTTGATTTATTATTTACAATAATGAACCTTTGGAATCGACCAAAAAAAATGTATTTAAACCCCCTCAAAATTTGTTGTATTACGTTTCAAGGTACGTAGAATCCGAAAATCGAATAAAAAATGTTCCGTCCGTCCGCCGTACGCGGCACTTTTCTTAGCGACCATGAACTTATTTGATTGAAAATTGATATATGGGCTTCATTTGATGTCTAGTTATGCCGCAAGGCTTTTGGTTGTTGCCAGTCCCTTCTAAGGGGTGAAAATTAGGAGTTGAAATTTTCAAAAGTGCCCTACCTCGAAAACTCTCGAAATAAAGGTGTTGTGTTTTTACCAATTTGAAGTAGTATTGAATTTTTTAAAATTTAAGAGACCACCCGGAGCTCTGCAGGACAAACCGTTCGCTCCCTATGAGTTCTTAGGGGTCGGATTCGCGGTAAATCAGAATCGCGAGTGTGAATCACCAAAGAGGTTTAATTCCCGCTGAAATTTTTGCTAACCAAAATCCGATCGCTGTTCGTTTTTAGGACGTCCCACAGTAAGACTTGGGCGTCCTTATGCGATCGATCTGGGGTGAAGGAAGACAACACTCAACAGAAAAAAAAAATAACCACACAGTAATCCGTTTTAGACCATTCTGAATCCAAATCCGCGAAAAAAACCATAGGTGTATGTCTGTGTGTGTGTGTGTGTATGTGTGTGTGTGTGTATGTGTGTATGTGTGTGTGTAACAAAATCTTGTGTACTCTGCACAGGCCTTAGTTCTCAACCGATTTTCCTGGTTCTTTTTTTGTTCGTCGCGGAAAACTATCTAGTTGTGCACTACGTCGCCGGAATTTCGAATTTTGCCTTTTAAGGGGGGGAAAGGGGGGGTTAATGCTCGAAAAACGTGCGTTTTTGGGCATAATCTTGTGTACTCTGCCCAGGCCTTAGTTCTCAAACGATTTTCGTGGTTCTTTTTTCGTTTGACGCGTAATACTATCTAGTTGTGCACTACGGCGCCGGAATTTTGGATTTTGCTTTTTAAGAGGGGAAAGGGGGGGTTAATGCTTAAAAAACGTGCGTTTGCGTGCATAATCTTGTAAACTCTGCCCAGGCCTCAATTTCCAACCGATTTGCGTGTTTCTTTTTTTGTTTGACTCAAATAACTTCCGAGTTGTACATGATTTTACCAGAGTACCAAAATTCGCAAGGGGAGGGGGTGAGTGGGGGGATAATATTCACAAAATATCCGATTTTTCAATATTTTGGTTCCTTTACTACTTACTAATTGTACCCAAGCTTTGAAATTGAGGAAAAATTCTCATTATACCTCCGAATTTTCATGAATTATTCTCTGTACCACCATGGAACTAATAGTGGTGCCACCATGGTGCCATGATGCCATAAACCGCTTATTTCGTGGTTTTTTTTTGTGTTTCACCTTGAATACGGATGTGAACTTCGACGGACTGCCTACCAAAACTAACAGATGAAAGTTCAATGTTACGACGTATTTCCGCTTTGGTGCCAGACTGGCACCATTGTTGGCGTTGGGGAGGTGGGGGGGGGGGGGTAACTCGAATTCGCATGTTGGGTATCGTAGATCATGGATTTTAAAATGCTCTTCAGATTCGAGGCTCCCATGCCGCTAGAAATGTTAAGGTGGATAACGGTGGGGGGGGGGGGGTCAGTATTTCTTGCCTAAAGTAATGAATAAATTACATCGAGTGAAACAGTTTTATCGCTTACCAACTGGTTTAACTGATCTAATGCTTATCCAATGGGACGTCCCCTGGAATGCATGCATTACTAAACAATATGTTTTTGAGTTGCATTCAGTTTTGTTTCCTAAGCAACCAGTAATCAATTTTCCATAATATGGAAAACTCGATTCAAAAAATAGCTCGTTGTGGTTCCTTCATAGTATGAAGGAATTTTTTATTATGAAGGGATGAAGGGATTTTTCATACTATGAAGGGATTTTTCGAATCGACACAAAAGGTGAAGACATCACTGGGCTTCGTTCCTACATGTAGCCTACACCTCCATGTTTTTATTGACAAGTTTTAGCTGTAGATAATAATTTATCCTAAATGGCCGTGGATGCACGATGAAAAATGAGTTTGGGATTCTATGAGAAGGTTTAACAGTGGAAGGAAATTTGGTCTGATGACGACATACTAAGACATAAATTGCAGTGCCTAAATTTGTACTAAGGATTAAACGTGCATACTGTAAAAGCCCTAAATCTGTATCAGTGGCCGTTGGGTCTGTAGAAGACATGAGAGGTAATATTTGTGTACCGGGAGGAGGAAGGCGACTATACTCAGGGAAAAAAGAAGAAGATAAACCCGCCGTTGAAGCGGCAACAAAGCTGCACTCATGATGGATGGCCCCTCGCGACCATTCATACCTGCGGATCATTCTACCTTGGGACGAGCATTGTACGCCGATGTGTCTCTCGTGGGACGCCTTGAAAATTGCCCTCCATCAAGAATTTTCAATATATCATCAACACTGAATGGATAATAGGAGATACAGGGACAAACAAGTTCTAACCAACGCTCCGATCTATTCAAGAATTTTTTTTTCGTTACAAGGCCCGTACGAAGAGTGGAAAATAACCAAAGATTTTAATTCCGATAGCTTTCGGATACCTTTCGGAAAGTAGAAATTTATTATAGCAGTTATTAAGGAGATCATCCAAGAGAACACCTCAACAACTGTATTGAGTTGATAAATTCGACTTCTTTACCGAGCTTTCGGCGATAATACAGTTTTCGTTAGGCGTTGTTTAACGTTTCGTTAGGTACCTATAATAACGAAATTTTTCCCTCGTACGATTTGAATATACGTCTTTGCTAAGAACAACTTTGCGTCTTATTTAGTTATCCTGTTTAATTTTTCCCTATTCGACTGAGGGAAACGACAGCAGCTAATGTAATCCGGATTATCATCCGTATTGTGGTCCAGTTGAGAATCAGTTTCTGTACTGTGGATCAGCTTCTGCACTGTGGATCGGTTTCTATACTGATCCATTAAGCTCACAATCACACCTTTAATTTGAATCATGTTGAAGATGACGCTATGGGCCACACGCACTTGGTAAACTACTCTCTCATCACCTAAATGTATGATAACCCTCATTCTCGTATTTGGTAGGGTACTTTGCAGTTCTGACGACATCCTATCCAACAACCTACCCAACCATGTTATGGATGACGAGGAAGCTACGTACTACTCTCACTTAGACAGGTAGGCGGGTTGCGCGCAGTAAAAAAATCAACTGAGTCAAACATTCATAAAATTTTAAGTAGAATTCGAATCTGCAATAAAAAATGGGGGTTCTCATTTTAAATAAGAAAGTAAAGTAGCATAAAAAGAAAGCATTGCGCGTGTTTTGTGCATGCGCACGTGCACAAAAATACGATATTAAAAAAATAGGTACATAGATTTCAAAAAGAAAGATTTTTTTTTCCTTGTTACGAAACGATTGTAGCAGGTCGGTTAAAAACTTTTGAGACACCCTGTATGAGGACTGTCGCTGGACAGCAACCTCTTCAGGTTTCATTGTTATTAACGTAACACATTATTACTATTATTATAACAACTAAAAAGTAATGCAATTACTGTAAGTTTAAATATATTAATATTTAAAAAAATTTACCTACATACACGAACACGTTTGCTCATGCGAAATCCTGATCTTTAATTTGAATAATTTTAATACTAATTTGCATTTGGAGTCAGGATGGGACTTCTGAATTGTGATCATGTCCGCACTTTTTCTGTTAGTTTTAACAAGCGTTTTACTGGTTAACCCGCGATTTTCAGTTTGATTTTTGCCATGTGTGTGGAGCTCCCTACGACTGTCCATAATCCAGGATTTCATGACGGTTCGTTGATTACTTACTTCTGAAAATTTCTAATTTGCATGAACTATTATTTACCAAACGTCTTGCCATTGTAAAGACCTTCATTTTATCGGGAGTGATAACGATTATCTTCCTGATTGGCATTGACACGTCCCTGGAAGTTATTTCATATGACCTTGACACGTACCTGGAAGTTATATCATATAACCTCGACACGCGTCCAAAACTGATTTAATCCGGGCCATTTGATACTAACCTTACAACATTAAAGTTTGGAGGGTGATTGCATAATCTGCCTTCTGCAGGGAACGTCAAATAACTCAAGTACTGTCACAACAGACGTACAAAGCTCCGCTGTGACACCACGGAGGTGATCTGTCAATAAACATCAAGAGCAACTGCCTATTTGCATACCTACATTGACATTCGACTTGATTCAGATATTCACTTGGCATCAACAAATTATATATTATGGAATAATTGGTTGCACTAGAGTCTATTCAGGTTCTGGATTCTGAGCTGAATGACCTGAAAGACAATATGCTGACGTCCGTGTGCACTCTAGGGCTGGACCGAAATAATATAAACTACCTACACCTATTGAAGACGATGGAAAATTTATTTTATGTGATTGGTGATAGGCTAGATGAACTTGATGGGCACAAACGAGAGGTTTCTTCCCTCATAACTGCCTACGATGCCAGTCACATTGACTACTGTCGCATGAGACAGTTCGATAACAGGTTCAAATATACCTAAGACATCGGTATTGTGTAAAGTCAAGAGCAAAGAAGCCAGCTAGAGGCTCTAGTGTGGTACTTCGTACTGGTACCCAAGGAGCCTAATGTGGTCCATCTTGGGGACTCTTTTTTCTCCGGAATGAGAGAAGAGCTAGAATCAGTCCGTCGGAGAAAACACAAACCTACCACGCTCAAGATGGCAGACGCTGTTCTTCCGACAACACTCAGGTCCTGGAGCAATATGAGCACGAGCACTCATGGAATTCGAAAATTACAATCGCTATCTGTCTGAATGATGCAGCGTCTCCAGTCATCAACCGCCGACCTGCTATCCTGTGACAAACCTGAACAATATATTCAACTAAGAAAACCACACACGATGTAAAGATAATCTAAAATCTTCTATTCGCAATGGAAACATACCAGGCATGCGAAAAATATGGGTTTTTGGAAATGATTTCTCCATGGGTTTGATAGCAAACTTGAAAAAGGTCTAGGATATAGTTTATATTTAATCAACATATTAATTGAAGATGGCACAGGTCTTTTGATGCTTCCCGAATTCGTGTATTATGTACTGTATCAATCTCCGTGGTTCATTTGGCTACGTATTCTTCATCATACGCTCCTAGCTAGTTCAACATGCCCAGCCTGGGGAGTTCCTCACAGCAATCTAAATTGTCTTGAAGGAGTCTGTGATGTGCACTAATGGCATAATATTCAATATCCCTCTCGAAGGATCTGTTCTTGAACACATATCTGAATACAGACAACTATAATATGCTATAAAGTAATAAATGTAACAAGTAAAATGCTGTAGATACCGTGTATTGACTTGATCAGCCCCTCTCCAAAAGATGTGAATAATGGGAAACTAACCGTGATAGGGAGAAGTAAACTACACTCTGACATTAAGAAAAATCCTTTTTTTAACCATACCTTCAACTGAAAGATTTCTTTGAAAATTCGCTCATTAATTCATGCTGCATGAATGGACTTCTTGAGTATCAGATCAATTTTCAGTAAGTTCGACAGCGTTGAATTCCTAACTTCAAACATGAATGACGCCCCTCTTTTCCTATGTTTTGCGGAGCACCACCTTCGGAGGACCGAAATTGACTGCATAACTATTGCTAATTATAAACTACGTCCACACTTGTGTCGATCGAAAGTAACGAAGGGGGGGAGTGCCATATTTTTCAGTGCAGACGTAAATTGTGAGCTCCTAGATAAATAAATTGCTTTTCGCAGGAACTCATTTTTGAAGGCTGTAGCTTAACGGTCATACATTTGTAGTTGTTGCCATACATCGATCACCCAATCCTCGCATGGATGATTTCATCGATAAGGCAGACTCACTCCTTGGTTTTTTATCTCAGAAGTGAGTACCGGTTTTTGTCTGCGGTGATTTTAACGTAATTGCTTTGAAAACAAACGAAAGGGATACGAAAAGATTTATGGTGCAATGCTCATAATTTTACGTTCTAGTTAACTAACCCCACTATAAACACTGACAGTTCGTCGACCCTTATTGATCTATTCCTAACTACTGCGTCTATTGATGGGTACTCTGTGCGTGTTCTGGAGTCGGATATATCTGACCACTATGCCATTTTTGTGTCAACTGATCTAAAGTTACATAAGTCTTGCACGAAAATCTTTGAGAGAAAGCGTGATTTTCGTCAAGGAAATGATGAGGCATTTAAGGAGAAAATAAACCATTACAATTGGTCCGACCTTCAAGCTGACCTACGGGGTGATTTTTCCGAACAATGCGGGAAATTCCAGGCGTGTTTGATGAAATTGATTGATGACGCGTTTCCCTTTCGTAACTACTACAATGATACCAATCAACGCCTCAAATGGTTGAAACAAAAATACAGAGACTCACAAGTACATAGGATCTCCCTGCTTCGGAAGGCTCAGTATACCATGTCCTCGATCGATTAGTTTAACTACCGTAAACATGAGAGACAACGTAAGATTAATATGTGGTCTGTAAAGAAAAGTAATTAAGGAAATACAATAAACATAGCGAAAAACAAAAGCGGAGTGTAATTAGGGAAGTTACTAAGGGTAAAACAAACATGACACAAAACGTCGAGATAGATTTTGGTGACGGTCTAGTCAAAAGACCCTAGAGTTATTGCCAACGAGATGAATGCTATACATAGTTTGTGAACACCGTCAATGATCTTGCATCTAGAAATAAATCAGGGAAGTCAGATCGGAGTTTCCTCAATACCAATTTAGTTGAAAAAACCCACCCTCTTTCTGAATCCATGCGATTCGAATGAAATAATTAAAATAAGCAAATGCATGGGTAAAACTTGGACCGCTAGTCGCAGCTGATGACGTCGGCGACACCAGGAATGGGAGTCTGAAGAAACTTCAACCTGAGATGGTTGTTTACTTTACTAACTTTACTGGTCCGTCGATGACTCCGTTGAAAGTTGAAGGGGAAGTTACGTGAACCAATCTTCCCGGAATAAGCAACCACGTTTTCCTACTATTTTCACTCATTTTCGACGCTTTCAACAAAACAAAATGGAATCGTTTGAAACGGGACCAGCATGCACACTGGGGGAACACATTTCAAAAAGAATCATTCAGATTGGTACCAAAAAAAAGAAATAATGCATGAATTTCCGACATAAAAAAAAAAATCTTCGTCCTATGACACACCGAATCGATGACACACTTCCTTCCGTTTTGAAGTTGGTCAAAATATAAATATAATTACGTAAATTAAAAATTGATAGAAACAAAAATGATTCTATCATTACCTAATTCCTAACATTTTCCCCACCACGACTTCCCCAGTTAAATCGTCCGGCCCAGTTTGTTTAATCGGCCGGATGAACGTAACCCCCGTATATTGATGGGTAGTTATACCCGTTAAAATAATAACCCGAGGAAATGCCCGGTCCTTTGACAGAGATTCAATGTACATAGGTAGATATTAATAATACATGGGTGTAGGCATGAGAATGTAAGCATGGCTAGTCTCTTTGAAGCTCTCCATACTACTCGTACTCGTACTTCAATATCAACTAGTGTCCCTTATGGTACGCTGGATATGATTGGAAAATAAGAAACGACGCTCCCTCTCATTCTAGAAAGCTGAAATTTAGCCACATGAGCCTCTTTTATAACTTTTAACTTATCCAGAATATGGAGTCGGGATGTAGTAGAGAACCAGTAGTATAGCTGTTGTGATCGAAGTGAGCTTTACCGTTAATATATTTCAAATGAAAACTACTGATACTAATTGAAGTGTGGTCGATGAAGAAATTCCAAGGCCAGATACGGAATTAATTCCCTTAAAATGGTTCTTTATAAATTCCCTTAACACTGATACACCATGGATGGAACATTTCTCCATTACATCTAATCTACAGTTTTATCGTATTAGTTTGATCAACTTGGCTACGGACAGCTTGAATGTGATTATGTACTTAGGTTGATTAGATGGCAACGTACCTCGCAATAATGTGTTTGGGGAGAACTGCGAGTAATCTTCCAATTAGAATAATCTATGCACCTGAACACCCGACTTTGCTAAAACCCAATAATTATGAGGGCTCGGTTTGATTGAACGCAATTCATTAGAGAGAAACGGGATCTATTAGTTGGAAATGAAATGGGATTGAGAGCACCAGAGAGATTTGTGCCCCCACGTGCAATGTTGGAGAGAAGATTGGGTCTCTTCATGCGCCTCTCATGCATACATTTCGCTCCAAACTCATCCATATATAGTTAATACCTATATACGCACGGTGAACTGGCATCTCCAATAAACGGAGATATCCACAGGTTATTTTGCAAAAGTACCCATCTCCATTCATTCATTCAATTTTCCGCGGAAAACTTTCATCGGCCGACGAAGCTTCATTAACATCAACATACAAGTCCTGGAATTAAAAAATTAGAGGATGGTGGAAACCTTAGAAACATGAGTGTCATTATAATTTTCAATATTATTTACTACTTATTTATTATTATATATGATCAGTGGGTAAGCATTAAAATAAACCTAACCTCGATCAATTACAGCGCAATTGTAATACTGTCATAACCTTCAGCATCCTGGTAACACATAACTTCCTTACACTATTTACATTTCGCCACCAATTTTGTTGAAATTTCCGGGAATTCTCGGGATTGGGGTGTAAATACAAAACAGCCATAACGTCCACATTTTCCATTCCCAAACTTTCCTCCGCCTGTAGCACACTACATTGGTGAACCCAAAGTCTTATCACATGGAGCAAATTCACCTCTTCGACGACTACTAGCGTTTCTTAGAACTCTATCCACAGGATCCTCATAGTTCGCACAACGGCCATGACGTCCAGCATCGTCGCAGCAGTCACGATTGCAAAAAAAAAAAAAAAACAATTCAGCCTGCAGCGGCCTACGGGAGAATCTACTGACAGAAGTGTTACAAGTCCCGGAGATTTTTCCAAGAAAATTTCTCGGCGAAAAATTTCCTGAAATCGATTTTACGGAGTCTTCGCTCAGCACACCGCGCATGCAGCCATCGTCGTCTCATCCTAGCGGCTCGGAGACTTCCTTCCCAGGATTTGTTGGAAAATATGATGCAAATAAAGCAGGATTTGTTGGGAAATATGGAACTAGTTGGGAAATAATAGAGAATTAAGTTTGAAAAGAGCTAGTTTTGCCGCTAAATGAATGGGATAATGGAGTTTTTAAACAAAGTAGGTAATTGGAATAAGCGAGTTTTGATTCAGTCTCAATGTTACTACGCTTTTACCATCGAAGCATTTTTTATCACTATTTGGAACGATCAAGTTTCGAAACAGATTGGCCGATAGTAAGAAAGAGTTTCGATGTTTTCAACACCAAAAATCTATAGCAACGAATTAGTTTTGTTCCATCACGGCCATCACAAACTCAAAAGAGTTAGTTTTCGAAATCATAAATTCACAGTACTTTTAACTGTGATTAAAAATTCTGTTTTTATTGCAAGTTATGTTTTTATCAATGTGAAGTAGGTCAAGGAATGGAAAATAACGGTAGGTGATTTTAAAAACTTGGCGTTTCCGAGTAATTAGGTATGACCTAGCATATACAAAATAGGTAAGTTGGATTCGTTCATTAGCGTAATAAGTGAGGCATTATGCAAGGAAAAAGTCCGCAGTGGAGAATATAATGAGGGAAACGGAGAGGCATTAGGGATTTGGTTTTGCGCTGAGCCCCATCAGTAATTTATGCGGCGTCAGGGCGGCGAGAGAGCTATGGGGTTGGTTCCTGTAGGTGGAGATACGCACTCCCTAGAGCCTTTCCCGGTCCAGACCCCCGTCAGGAGACCCACAACCTCATTAGTCCCCAAAGCCCTCTGAGCAGAATGCGAGCAGGTGAGCACTCGTTAGACACCAATCAAGTGGAATAATTAGCCCCATTTCGAACAACAAACGGCCCAGCGGTGGTTTCTCCTCGGGTTTTTCCGAAAATGAGGGCCTCATACAGTGGGTTACCTGGACTAGTATTATGGTTGGGATCATTTCCAAAAACGTGTCCAAGATGAAAATATCCTACACTGTTCGGAGGGAGAAGAGAAGGACTCGCCCAGATAGAAGAATCTACTGTGTAATATGACCGTAATAGCAATTTTTATAGGAAAAAGAAACAAAAGAAGTTTTTTGGTTTATTATTTTCAATAATGAATGTTTGGAATCGATCAAGAAGAAAATTTGTACCCCCCTCAAAATTTGTTGGTTTACGTTTCAAGGTACGTAGAATCCGAAAATCGAATAAAAATGTTTCCGTCTGTCCGCCGTACGCGGTACTTTCCTTAGTTCCCATGGACCGATTTTGATGAAATTTGGTATATGGGCTCCATTTGGGGTTTAGTTGTGCCCCAAAGCTTTTGGTTGATGTCAGTCACTTCTAAAGGTTGAAAAATAAGGGTTGAAATTTTGATAACGCCCTAGCTCAAAAAAATATAAAGGTATCGTTTTCCTCCCTACAAGAACATAAGGGTTGGTGTTACGATCCATCAGAAACAATCGCCAAAGAGACCGAATCTCCGTTCAAAATTCAGCTGAACAAAATACGATCGTTGTTCTTTTCTTCTAGTTGTACTCAGTTTTGCGTCCTTAGCAACCTTTTTTTTTAAATTGAGTGTGAAGAGTTCATTTCTTCAAATTAAACTAGATTGTGAAGCGAAATTAGGTTGGTAGGTAGTGACAATGGCAAAGCTGTGTTTTCGAATTGAGTGTGAAACGTTTATTTCTGCAAAATGTACTTGATTGAGAAGCAAAAATATGTTTGGTAGGTCTTTGCAGCCGAGTGATCTATACATGGTTATATAATGCTTAAACCACAGCCAAACGGCCATATATCCATGGTATTCATACGGGATTTCATAAGATGTATGTGCAATGGAACTGTAGATTTCCATAGGGATATTATACGGAATTCAACATGAAATTTCATTTAAAAAATCTGGAGCGAGATATATCTTCATCAACTGTGGAACCCCACAACATCCGTACAAATGCATATTTTGGCGTTGAGGATATTTTTTTCTGGAGACAGGAAATCAAAAATAGTTTATACCTATAAAAGTAAGAAATCCCCTGAACTTCATCAAATAAAAAATGAGAATTTTTGGGGCAAAAGCTCAGAAAATACCAACAATTGATTGTTTGCAACTCATTTCGAATGTTTCACTAGGTACCCATGTAATTGAGTAGGAAAGCCAAAATGTCTACTTCTCCATTCTTATCATGTAGATATAAAGCCTTAAAATGGGGAAATTGTATAACGTTCGCAGTGGTTGCAATCACACACTTTCGGACAACTGTTCAAAACATGGGGAAAGTAGATCAGTGGTCAATCAAACCCATTCTGAGGCTTTTCTACCAAAATTTGTTTTGAAAATCGTATCTAATAATTTAATTAAAGCGATGAAATCAAACGCAAAATTTTTGTTTTTCAAATGACAATAAACTGTTTTGTAACGAACTGATGTGATGGACGATTTTGATTGTGTTTCACGCAAAATCACGAAGTTGTTGGTTTTCGCATCTAGTCTCAAAATGCCAACTCTTCGAAATTTGTATAAACATCTGCGAGGAAAAGAATCTCCGACAGAAGGGATGAAGGAGACAGGTCCTGCAAAGCTTTGGAAGAGAATGCACTATGACACACTGGTGATGGATATGGACGGGAGAACATAAGACAGGTGTACTGCACGGCTGGTCCCAAACATACTGACGTAGATTAAACAGAAAAAACAATAAACTGTTTTGTAACGAACTGACGTGATTTGATTACTTTTTGTTAAGGACGCAAAACGAACAACGGTTCCAAGATACGGACAACGGTCGTATTTCGCCACCTAAAATATCTACTGAGATTAGTCCTCTTTTGCGATTCACACTCGGGATTTTGAACGGTGGGTCCTACAGAGCTCCACGTGGTTTCAAAAAATTCAATACTATTTTAAATTGATGAAAAAAAAACCTTTATATTGAAAGTTTTTGAGCAAGGGCATTTTTAAAATGTCTACCCTTATTTTTCAACCCTTAGAAGTGATTGACATCGACCAAAAGCTTCGGGCACAACTAAACCCCAAATGGAGCCCATATACCAAATTTCATCAAAATCGGTCAATGGGAACTAAGGAAAGTGCCGCGTACGGCGGACGGATAGGAAGATAGCAATGTGTGAAACAATCCGTAGACATCAAGTTTTTATAACGGATTGTGATATCTCGTGGATTTGTCTCAGTCCTTCAATAGCGAAACAATTGCATCCCGTCCTTGCTAATACATCATAAACAATGTTGTAGGTATATTTTAGTTTCAGTGGAAGCTGCTCTCATCTACGTGATGTATTCCGTTGACGGCTCAACTTGAAAGCACCTGAAACTGAATGGAGTTGAGCCAAATGAAAAGGAAGCCCGACATGTTGTCCTTGCAAGTACACAGCTTGTTTGAGTTGATCTCTATCAAACGTTATTCGGCGAGGAGTACTGAACTAACAATAAATCTAATGCCCCGAGGGTGATGAGGGATCACTTTCACTCGACACAGTATTCAATGAGGGAACTCTGTTTGACATTTATCATTCGTGGAAAACTATTTTCTCTCTGAAATTCGTTTATTACTACTTCATTTATCAATTGTAAAACTTGGAACGCTTTAATTATGCAAAAATAAGGATGTATCATGAAGAATCTTTTCAAAACTTGTACCCGTGAATTAGATCAAGTTTTGGTCAAATAATGATCAAAAACCTATTTCTATTCAAGAATAGTACGAATTTTCAAATCCAGAGTTTTTTTACAATGTGGACCGATTGTGAGTTTTGGATAACAATGTTATAAGTCCGCGGTGTTAATTTATCAAGGTTCAATCAGGGATCAATGAGCTTTGCCCACGAGTTCAGTTTATATTTTAAATTAAAGAAGATTATATTAAGTTTGGCTAGTTACGTCACACTGGGCGAGAGGTTCCCGCATATTTAAACTGCAATAAAATAACAACTACTTATCGTTGGAAAGTGCGACTGGTTTCAAACTTCTTAGAATCAAATTACTTGCATTTTTGAAATGTGATAGACTGTTTTCCAAACTCAAGGGGCATTGTTCAAACAGAATTTAGGGTGATTTTCATTGAATCCACATCAGACTCGTAGCACTGTTTACAGGGTGTTCGTTGTAAGATCGACGAAACTTCTGCGATTTATTTTACTATCAATTTGCAACAACTAATGTCCATTCACTTTCTTCACTCCACTAAAAATCACTTGAAGATCACCACTGTTTTTACACGTGAAGATTTTTTTCGTCTTTTTTACCTTCTGTCACTTGAATAGCCAAAACTCCCTCAATTTACAAAACAAATTCAAAAATAAGGATACCGTTGGAAAGACCGTAAAATATCATTTCATTTTAAATTGATAAACTTGTCACCTGAGCCACGACAAAAATAGGTATTTTTTTAGCCTGAACTTGAATTTTTGTCAACTTCCGTCTTCTTCGACAATTTTCAATGGTGTTTTGGGATTGTCTTTCGGAGATGTGGGCTCGAGTGAAAACTCAATTCTCACTCCATCGAGTGGTTTCCATGAGTCTAAGAGGCCCAAGGAAACATATCAGAGGACTCGTCCTGGAGGACGGAGCAGCTATTTGGTTCCCGGGAAATTAACGCCTCACACATGCACGCTTGCAAAAAAAAATCCTTTGGCCACAATCAATTTGAATTTTTGGCAAACTTCTGGCATACCAATTTGAAATTTTGGCAAATCTCTTACGTTTTGACAACTACTGGAGTCCTTGTTCAAATTGTTTACTTCTAAAATGACCAATGCAGTGTTTTTTTTTCTTTTTTGGTCCGATTGTGATTATCAAAATTTCAGGGATTGTGGGTAGTTTATTATATCCTAGAAGATCGCCTTGAATTTCATTAGTTTGAGAAATGTGTGGTGACGAAATGTGAATTTCCAGGGACTTTCTTCTCATCACTATCCAATGTCTGGGTTTTACTCAATTCTGGGTATGTAAATGTGTGGATAAAACTTCGCGTAAACACATGCACAGAGGCGACTCCATTGATTCAATCATGATGAAACTCCCTGAGAAACTGAGTTTTGAAGGAGTGTTGAACGCTTATCATCGCTGATTTCAAAGTGTCTTAAGTGATGGGTTAATATGTAAGGTACAACCGCCTTATACCTGGAATGTTTTTAAAGCCTAGAAGAAACCAGTCTGAATTATTGAAAGGTTGAATCATTGTAATTTCAAATTCTTAAATATTGACTTTGTCAAACGTTTATTTTTTCGAATCAGTGCTTTTTTTTTATTCATTTTTACAGAGTTAATGCCTTTCAAAAACGTTTCAAACATCCCGGTCAAGTTTTACAGGACGAAATTTTCGGCAATCGATTGCAGGATTTCCCAATTATTAGTGCAATATTTGATTAGAGTCCAATTTTTATTCTGTAGAGGGTTTTTCTTTCAAATGTGCGAGGTAGGTCTAGAAAGATTAGTAAATTACTCTATCGTAACAGACAAGGAAGTGAAAGGGGAGGTTGTCAAGTGGAAGAAGGAGGTGGTGGTGGCAGAGTTCTACCAGCCAGGCATAAAAATTATTCCCCCGCCTAACCACCTCATTGAGAGAAATGCTATTACGTCGAAAAATAACTCACTAATAAGTATTAATGTCACCACGGTTTTAGCATGAAACATGCTTTAGACTTGGACTAACTACCCGAAAAACGTCATACGGAAAGGTGACGTGGAAGTGTCAGGGGGTTATTCTCCCCATCCCTACTCTGCCAAAAAGTGAAGCTAAATCATGTTCAACGTTTCTTGAATTTTAGTCAAAGGCTCCTAGCAGTCTCTAAGGCTTTTAAAAAATGTTTTTGAAGTTTACAAAAATTTACCTTAGATTTACTTTCTGGACATGCCTCGTTGCAACGTAGGCAGTTCACTGTCTCAATACACCTCGTATATTCTCCCAGAGGAAAATAATGAGGTAATCTCGGAGATGTTTGACTAAAAGCTGTTCGGGAATTTCGTTTATGACGTGAGTTGGCTTGGGGGTCGTTCGATCATCCTCGTGCTTCATCACATTACACCATCCTATCTACTCACACAGTATCACACCATGTCCCCATATATAATCTTGAACAGTCAGTGTGTATGCAGATCAGAATCGTGTACATTTGCGAATAATTTTCATTGTGTGCTAATTGAAAACTGTAGGAGCCATCCGTCGAATTTTTTCTCCTTTTGTCCTGGCTGTTGCTTAGATAGTATCTGTAGAAAATGCTTTTTTTTTTCTTTTTAAAAAGAGTATACAAGCGTAAGTAAACAACCATTTCAGGTTGGATTTTCGTCCGACTGCCATTGCGTTGCGGACGTCATCAGCTGTCTTCCAAAGGGAAGATCAGAATTCGTACTGTCGATTTTGCTCATGGCTTTTCATTGCCTCACCAGGGTTGAGACAAGGGGGGGAGGGAGCCCGGCTTGCACGAAAATACGCCGCCGCGGCGAGACTCGAACTCAGGGCTTTCCCGCCTTTTTTTTCGTTTTAACTTGGGTTTCAAGAATCATAGGTACCTACTGGTATTTACAACACACAATCTACCAATCTTGTCGTCTTTGGAAAACGGTTGGCCCCCATTTCACGGCATCGATTCAAGTTCTAACGAAAAGTTCTGTATTGGATTTCCGTGCATCAGAGTTGCGCATTTTAAAGGGTATGTGTGGATGTTCAAAGGAAAAAATAATACATGAAAAATTAAAATCTGGTCCGCTGGAAGGGAGTAAGCTATTTTGCTCAGAGCGCCATCCAATATCGAAGCTGAAAGATTTATTCATGAATTCACCCCGATATAGTACCAAGACCTTTTTATTCATGTTTAAATTACAAGGTGTTTCACGAAAAGGTTACACCCCCCTTCATTTCCGCAAAATACAACGTAAAAAATTCCGACCAACGCAATTCTTCATGATTTTGTGTGAGGATCTCAGGAAAAATACTTTTGCGCAAAAAAGTTGCGCGCAATCGTGTGCAATTGACACTAACTTCATTTTTTCAAATGGAACCCCCCTTTTTCATTACAGATTCGGATTCTACGTCAAATTCCATGAGAAATTCATACCCATATCGATTTGTTTTATTGCGCACAACCTGGCTTTTTGAACGCTCTAAGTTGCGCAACTCCACAATTGCACAAAAATTAGGTTTTGGAGAACCCTTAGTGTGGCACATGTTTTTTCATCATTTTTTAACACTAAATCACATGGTGACATCCGTTTTTCAATTTGACTGGAATTTTTCAAAATAGCGGCCAAAAATTCGGTTGTTTTTAGTGAAAAAATCGCACTTTTTAAATCGGTATGAGTTTTTAGGTAATTTTATTCAGTTCAAGCATGATCATGCTGTCAGTTTTTATTTTTAACTCCACCGTAGACGACCCCAAGCCCGTGGTTCAAAAGGAGGTGAGAAAATAAAAAATAAACATGATTTCGCCCTCAAAACTGATGTTTTCGTGAAAGAAATGTTAATTTTTCCTCTTAAATCTTGGTTTTTTTCAAAACGGATGACACCCTGCGATTCAGCGTTAAAAAATGATGAAAAAACATGTGCCACACTAAGGGTTCTCCAAAACCTAATTTTTGTGCAATTGTGGAGTTGCGCAACTTAGAGCGTTCAAAAAGCCAGGTTGCGCGCAATAAAACAAATCGATATGGGTATGAATTTCTCATGAAATTTGACGTAGAATCCGAATCTGTAATAAAAAAGGGGGGTTCCATTTGAAAAAATGAAGTTAGTGTCAATTGCGCACAATTGCGCGCAACCTTTTTGCGCAAAAGTATTTTTCCTGAGATCCTCACAAAAAATCATGAAGAATTGCGTTGGTCGGAATTTTTACGTTGTATTTTGCGGAAATGAAGGGGGGTGTAACCTTTTCGTGAAACACCCTGTATATTTATTATTTTGCTTCCTTTTTTAAGTACTTCGAAAATATTTCTAAAAACGTATCATTCTACTAGTCGTGGGACAAGTTTCTGCTTTTAAGGTTACAGACGAATTTTTTTCACTTTTTGCAGATGAAAAAAATGTCTTATTGAATCAAAATTGTCACTTGCATTTCACGTTTGAGGCCTTACTGAACCGTTTTAGTTTCATGTCTGTCAAAACTAAGCATACGATGTTACAGTCCAACTTCAATGAAATTTTCAGGCATTAAGCGGATTGGGGTTGATGGTCTCTAACAGACTTTATGGTCTTCGGATGGGTAGCAACCGATGCTGGTGGAAACGAGAATTTTTAGTAGAAACCTCCTTATCATTTCCCATGCAAATTTGATGAAGATTTCAGGGGTTGTGTGATCGGAACTGTAAGTACTCCCTTATGAATTATTTCGTGATCGGATCATCGGTAGCCAATATGCATGCGTTAATGTAAAATCCTTGTTACTAGATATATATTACATTATTATTACCGTTTTCCCCGGAATTCAAACAAACGTTCAGGTATTGTACGGTAGGATCTCTAGATGGCCCCGCAAAAATGTCATTACTTTCGTATAATTGGTATCTAGTCACTAGGTTATATCCAATGCCGATGAAATTATAAAATATTAATGTATTTATACATTTTCAGGTATTGATTGGTTGGGACTGTAAATATCCCCCTATAAATGTCATCGTCATCTGATAGTATGGAGTCTCTTCTCATGCATGATTACCTCATTACTTGACAAATTTTGCTCAAATTTTGAGTTACTTGAAAATTTAACTTTGATTATCCCCTATGAATAATCGTATACTCAACAGACAGTTAACATTGGATGTTGACGTTCTCGTCTGTTGGTCTAATTTCGAGCGGTTACGACATTTTAGGGCCGGGGCCGCTTCAAATCAGCTCTAATCTAACCTAATGCCCTCCTGTCCTTGGCTATGGCCTGGTAGAGAGGGGTATGGAGGGGATCCTTTTACTGTGGACGTAGGTACCTTCTGTGCGTCACAAACTACATACCACCTATACCTTCGATTGGTTGGTGGTACACAGATTCGTATATTAAAGACTTCCTAATGTGATCAGCGAATACGTCTGTAGGAGCATATTGAGGCGAATCAATATTCAATATATCAGGAACAGGTAAAATACAAGCTAGACACCCATTTTTTAGTTAGGTAGCATCAAAGGTCAGTGAAATCACCACGCTTTTGGAATTTGTTGTAGGTAAGGAATTGTTCTTGAACGATGACCATTTTTGAAAAGCACTAGTGTCGTACCTTCTCTTCAAGAGTATCTTTGAAAGTTGGAATCTAACATTCTCAGAGATAATAATTGGCTCTGCGCATCTTTATTATTCATTCCTTAGTTTAAAAGTTGTATGCTTAGACTTGAGGAATTCATTGAGCGGAAACGGGTATTAGGTTTGATTTTATGGTAAGATATTTGCATAAAACTAACTATGGTAACTTGCATCTATCTAGGGAGGAGAGGCGTAGCTAATAGAATTTCCAAAGTCACAAATCCACTTCCCGTAAAATTATTTCTACAGATGACACTGTCATGGTTTTCACCACTCCCTAGTTACTAATAATTCACATAAATATATTCAAAAGCAATAAACTGAAATACCAACAGCCAAGCACGCCATTCTCACAGGTCACTAACCACAGGAAAAACCCGCTCTCTCTCTACCCTGGATTAGGACGAGGAACAATATTTCAGGCATGCAGCTTACCGAATTTCTCCCGGTGCTAACCTGGCTCTTGGTTCATTTTACAACTGAAAAATACTGGTATTTATTACTCCTCCCTACGGTACGTCAGATACTTCTCGGCGAAAAGCCTACCCCAGTATAGAAAACGGGTACGTCAGATACATCTCGACGAATAGGTTCAACAAAATTTAAATTCACCGAAAATTTTGATCCTGTCGAAAATCATTAAAATTTCGCTAAAATTGACCCCACTAGGACTAGCTAGGAAATCTTGAACAGCTTACGAGGATAAAATCCCGTAACAGTCATTATTATACTTGGCATCATAAGATTACTTCGTCCCACATTGGCCTCGGCTGGTTTTTGCAAATGCCTGTATTTTCAAGGTAAGTAGAAAGTACTTCTGCTGAAGCTGTCGATATATCAAGAATACGTAATATAGATCTTGAGCAATCATTTTATCGTTATGTTTTAGAAAATTCAGTTCTATAACGTTATTCCAAATACAGTAACAGAAAGTACCCATAAGATCACGTTTATAAGCTGACTAGTGAAACTTTAGATTCTCGTTCATGTGTTACTTCCACAATACCTGGCGTAACTTTTATTATCGACCTTGAACACGTATCATATGACCAAGATACACGAGATGCATATATGATGTGATGTTATGTGATGTTATATAAATACATTTATATATTATGATGAGGATCTGAAAATCTGATCACCATACTCAAGTGATCTGAATTTGAGGTCGTAGAACGAATATTCCCAATTTCCTCCGATGCGCAGACCCCATTATTGAAAACGGAACCCGTATTTCGCTGTCGACTCGATTGGCTCCGGAGAGCAATTGTATTGGTGGTTCTGACAGATTAAGTCCTTAACAGCCTTCAGGGTCAGAGATGGACCGAGGGAGGTCTGATGAGATGGTGGGTGAACAGGGGTGGACCTCATTACGTCAATAACCTCCAATTATCCGGCTAATGAGTGATCATGAGGTGGTAATGAGTATAACGCGGAAAGCGGATCGGTGAGTGGGTCACGACGACCATGACCCTCAGATTAAACGTTTGACTTGATTACGGCTAATTGGGTAATACATCGTCATACTTACTCAATTTCACTCCGCGTAATGTACACCTAACCCAACCAAAACTCAATGTACTGCGTTCATTTTGCAAATTTTCAAAGAACATTTTAAGCTATTTTAAGCTATTTAGCTGTTGTGTTAAAGAAGTGATAGAGAAATACCTTAGACAAGGCTAAATTCAGCGTAAAACATCGCGATACAATTGTGAAACGAGATATGAAAGAATATTTGAAACTGTCTCCAAGGTAACATGACACTACATATGAAACGGTAATAATAATATCATCACATTCTCCCCCCGTCATCTTTCCAGTTATAGTCCTCAAGATATTTGGGTGGACTCCTTATTCTTGAAGTACGTCTCAGAGTTTCTTGAACACCTGTTGGTTCCAGACAAAGAAGATCAGGCATCGATGGTTTTAGCTGCTCTTGTATCGGATTATCGTGGACTCCGTCCTCAAACTGATGATCCGGATTCTCCGGTGAATTAATGCTCTCTTCACCCATAGGCGCTAGGTGGTGATTAGAAACCGTAATTTCTCGTCCATCAGGATAATAATTAGGGTTAATAATCAGTAATAATCAGGATTCGCTACAAGTAGATCTACTTTAATCACTGATGGTTCATACTTGCTTCCCCTAACATGACGTTTCATCAATATCGGGCCAGGAGCCGATAGCCACGAGGGAATTGATGTCCCATGAGATGATCTTCTGGGATGGCTAAACATTCGTTCATGAGGGGTGGTGTTTATCGATGTACAGAGTAGCGATCTGATCGAGTGCAGGGCTTGAGCTAGGACCTGCACCCAGGCTTTAGTATCCAAGTGAGAGGATTTTGGTTTTCCATATCACTCCATTATAGCGCTCTACTTGGCCGTTGCCCCTCGGATTATAAGCCGTGGTCCTACTCGTTGCTACTCCTTTTTTTTTTTTTTGTCAAAAAGTCTTTGAATTCTCCAGACATGAAAGACGCTCCTCTGTCCGAATGAATGTAGGCGGGCATTCCAAAGACTGCAAAAAGATAAGTGAGGTGGGAGATGATTGTGGAAGCGGACATATCTGGGCAAGGAAACGCAAAGGGAAAATTAAACCGAGAAAATTCGTCAACAATTGTCAACAGATAACAATTCGACTCGTAGTTGGTAAGGGACCCTTAAAATCAAGGTTGAGTCTCTCAAATGGTGAAGTAGCGTGAACACCTTCATTCCTAAAGAATCTTGGTTGTAGCTCGGCACAAACTTGACAGGCAGCAGTAGTTCTTCTGATTTCGTCGATCGAGAATGGAAGGTTTTGCTCCTCACCCAATGAGCTAATCGAGAGACACCCGGATGACATAGTGTTCGATGGAGATCTTATAGATCCAGACTGGTAGTGGAAGCACTGATTCTTGACAATGTGTCTGGGATTATATTATTTTTTCCAGGGCGATAAACTATTTTGTAAGAGAAACACAATAGTTCGAGTCTCCAGCGCATAATCTTCTCATTTTTTATTTTGCTATGTCTTCTGTGGTCGAACATAAATGAAACACTTTGTTGATCTGTGATGAAACGAAATTGCCTTCCTATCAAGTAGTGACGCCATTTGCGTAGGGATTTTTCTATAGCAGCTGTTTCTATCTCTACGGCTGAATGATGCTGTTCAGACTCGGATAATGTCCTGGAAAAGAAAGCTACAGGACGACCTCCTTGTGAAAGAGTAGCCGCTATTGCAAAATCAGAGGCATCAGTCTCAACTACGAAGCATTCATTGTCATCAATGGCGGATACAACAGATTTTGCAATGTCGGTCTTCAATGATTCAATGAGTTTGTTCAGTTCTAATGGTAGGGGAAAACGTTCTGCCTGTACGAGTGGCCTGATTTTATCAGAATACTGAGGGATCCATCTTTAATAATGAGCGAACATCCCCAGCGCACGTCTCAATTCTTTTTGGTTTTTAGGTGGCTGAAGTTTCAGGAGTGGCTGAAGTCTTTCTTCGTCAGGTTTGATGTAATTCTGAGAAATTTTATAACCCAAAAGATTTATCGAGGTCTGTGAGAATTTTGATTTTTCTTCATTAAATGTTAAATTGTACTTTCTTGATGATCGCATGAAAGATTGGAAATTTGCGTCGTGTTCTTCCTTAGTTTTTCCGCAAATAGTTACGTCGTCTAAGTATGCATAAGTTTCTGTCAAATTCTCGGTCTTGATAATAGTATTGATAAATTTTTGGGATGCAGGCACTCCATTAGCTCCGCTTATCTCTATGATCCCTTCATCCAATAATTTCTTGACTTCAGCCTTTATGAATTCAGAATCTTCCTTTGAATAATTCCTCGACTTGATTGCAATAGGACGAATATCGTTGGGTAGGTTTGTGAACAACGACACTGGTTGCACCTTGGCAGCAGCTAAATTGCGAATTGAGAGAGGTTCCTTAGGACCTCCCAGGACCAATTCAAGAGAGGAATGAACGGAAAGAAGGTCATGACCAATAATAACATCCGAACATTGATTTTTCATTATCAATAATTTGACATCAGTATAAATGTGACCCTGCAACTTAACATTGACGCGACACCAACCCACGACCGTGGAGGTGGGCGAAGAGCTCGCCATTGTGATCTTCTCTTGAGATGGGAGTATCGAAGCTTTGCATCTATCAACAATAGCATTATCTAGGAAGCTTGAATAACTACCTGTATCAATTAGGACCGAGCATTTAATGTTATTTATGAGTATGAGAACAATAGCTTTTCTTAATGAGTGTTGACAAGAAGCAGCTGTAATTACGGACAGCAGTTTGTCTGGATTTGAATCAGAAAGACCAAATTTTGCCGAGACAGATGTATGTTTTTTACGCGACTGGCAAAATTACCACACTCATTGCATTTGTCGTCTTTAGCAGGGCATTCACTTAGAGGTGGACGCTTATAGCCACAGAAATAACATTTCATGTTCCTAGAGGATGTGGCTGCTCAATTTTCAGATGGTGCCCGTTCTACATTATTGAGTGTGGTCATTTTGTCAGGAATAATTGCGTTAACAGGTAGTACAGGAGATGAGTAACTAAGGGCGTGAAGCTGAGCAGCTTCCAAAGCCCGTGCCTGGTCAGAAGCCTGTGCCAATGTGAGTGATGCGTTTTCAAGTAGCCTTCGACGAATGGCTGTTGAGGTCAGCCCAGCGATAAAGGCATCCCGAATGTACGAGCCCTTATTTTCCTCAGCCGTGACAGCTCTGAAATCGCAGTCTTTACTGAGACCATTCAAAGCTTGCAGATACTGGTCCACGGATTCTCCATGAGCCTGACGGCGAGTTGCAAGACAATGTCTTGCGAAGACAATATTCCTAGGTTTGACAAAAGTAGTCTCTAGAATGGCCAATGCTTCGTCCAAAGTGTTACTGTCGCTAATAAGAGTGAAGATAGAGGCAGCGACGTGATTTGTCAAGTAAAGAAGCTTTTGTTCGAGTGTTAAAGGAGTACTGTTCTCACCTTTAGAGATGGTCAGGAAGTTAGTGAATGTTCTCTTCCAGTGTTTCCATTCCTCTGCTGCATTACTTGAGTTCGGATCAACACTAAATCGTTCAGGTCGAAGATTCCTTTTCATTCTTACGCTGAATAAATTGTCATAGAAGTGATAGAGGAGTACCTTAGACAAGGCTTAATTCAGCGTAAAACATCGCGATACAATTGTGAAACGAGATATGAAAGAATATTTGAAACTGTGTCCATGGTAACATGACACTACATATGAAACGGTAATAATGATATCATCAAATGTTGTGGCCTCAAAATTTGTATTATGCATATTTCGACATTTTTCTCCATGGAAATCTGATATGAAACATTCTTGAACGATTTCCGGGGTTTAAAGCTTTTTCATTCCTGGGTACACAAATCTGGAAATCATATCCTACACGTGCTTAGTGAGGAATTAATGTTCGGTAGCTTAACATTCACGAATACGAGGAGACTATCATTAATCCTGCTACGAGAAAATTATTGAGGAACCGTCTAGGTTCTAAACGTCCGAAAACAACGTCCGAACAACGTATCAAAACCGTCAGTATTTTGGTTTAGTTTTGCCCGAAACAAGGATGTACGGACATGCAAATAGACACTGAACCAAAATACTTTAGTAAAGCGTAAAACATGAAATGCTATTGCAAATTTTGAATTTGGGAGACTATTTTCATATGCCTTAGGTAGAATCAATGCCAACTAATTAAACTCCATTAAATAAACAATAATACTCGTACTCCCTTCAGTAGACTCGGAAGCTCTGGGTATTATGGTAGAATACCATAGCAGAGATTAGATAAAAAGCCTCGTGTTCAACTGGCTTCGTACGAGTGTTGACTCTAACGACTATATGGGAAGACCTGCTCCGGGTCTGCGATCAAATATAGCCTTGGAGACTGTTTATTCCCGGAATGCTGGCTGCAGGGCCCTGTTCTTCATAAACTGCACAGAGTGGAGACTATTTGACCACTTTGAGGTATCATCGTCTTTCATTCAAGCAGCTAACCGTTTTTTTGTAGGCGAGTTTAAATGAGCCTCAACTCTGACAGTGATAGAGACTGCCTTGAACATCATCAGTTCTTATAATCACAGAAAGACGACCATTAGGTACCAGAATAAAGCATGCATGGTGCATCCAAACATTAAAAAAATGTCGAGCACGAGTTATTTCGGAAGGCAGAACGTGAGTACTAATATTATATTGGCAATACGAGTATGTCGCTAATCATGTTATGGTTGATCGGTGTTAACTCAACACTTGCTACTAGACTGGTCTTACAATAATTGTAAGTCTTAGTCTTAGTGTTTTAGAATAATTGTAATAATTATTATTACGAAATCGACTAAACTACACATATAAGACTCGTTCTTACGGATAAAAATTAATAACCGCCTAAAAACGGGCGAAAAATTGTTCAAAAACTGTGGAATATCAAACCGTTTACAAATCACGTCTGTCGTACAACTGAATTATGTTTCACGGTAAAGTTCGAAATATTGATATTTCATACCTACGCTAGTAAACCAACCCTTTCTTAAATTCTTAGTACCTACAAATCGAACTAACTCTAAACTATTGCATTCTTAGTACAGCAGATGAGTGTGCGAATCACTCGGAAACTAAAGAAAAGCTAAACTAAAGCTCGGGTCGGGTCAAAGAGCGATAACGAGTTTATTCAGAATGTGAAACAAACACTGAAGATGGGTCAGAGTGACAATTATTTATTCGAATTCACAATGAATTTTAATTTGACAGTTATTTGAATTCATATTGAGTTCAAAATACTGAGGTCGGGTCAGAATGTACGATTATTTCGGGAAATCATTGAACGTGAGGGGTTAAGAGCAGAATTGCGTCCGTTCGGAAAGTTTTCAATAAGAGACTATACGTTTTGTTTGAGGGGAAAGGAGGTTTAGATTAATAATGATGGAGAAATGAGACTCGAGTGAAGATGATCGAACTGAGTGCTGAAGGATTGAAACAACTTCGTTTAATGGTAATGACCTAACTCACGGTATGATGTCGTATTCCACTCCGCTCACGAGCATTTTTGATCCTTCGACGTAACCATCGAGGACCGAATAACGGGTAGAGACTGATGAATCAAATGGAAAGATACAAAAATGAGTAAAACAGAGGAAACTAACGTGAAGAAATCTTCACCGCCTTTTGACTGGTTCATCTGATGTTCCTGCAAAAATAACTAACTTCCTATCTAACTTCTGTTTTTCCATAACATGCCAGTGTCTAAAAATATGCGGAGACTAAATAAGGATGTGGTCTCATTGTGATTTCATTGACGAACTTGTAAAGCGCATTATTTCTTCGTCATAAATGACTCATTCGATGAAAAATGAACGAGATGAAATGAAACTAAAGCGGCATCCCAGCTCATTCACGCAACCAGGACTCCTGATACCTTTGAGATAAGAATAAATCTCAAAACACGTATCCTAACACGTGAATGTTTATTCTTAAGTATTTAGTCGGAGTTTATAGAGCAACGAGTCTCGGAGGGTATTGACTCAGTGTCAAGTTCTTTCCTTGAGGGCCAAGGTTAGCTCAGACGAATATAGCGTTTATACGTTGAACAAGAGATCGTGTGTACCCTTAAAAACACAAGATCAGGTCCAAAAATAGTCGAATTTCAATGCTAAAAATAGAGGTATGCGGGGTTTTGAGGGTGCTGTATCCGATTTTGAGTTAAGAAATCGCGAACTGGAGGGTTAGATCGAAGTTGGGTAAGCCAACAACATCGAGTGTCGGTGATTTTCATGACTTTTGTTTTTGACCCTCTCGAGGCTACACTCATTTTACCGTTACCTCATTTAAACGCTCTAGACCAACATGCTAATTCAAATCTGAGTACACTGTTGGACAGAGCGTTAAATTTCCTATCCGTTTAGTGGGAAACCCAGTTTCTTGAAGCCATTTGTAAAAGTAAAAAAATAAATCAGTCAACATTTATAATTTTTTTTTGAAAATCGCCATTTTTCAGGCTATCGATTCCCCCGTAAAAAATACCCCAAGATCTCACCTTTCCAACGATATGTCAGTTTTATGGTTTAAGAGGAAAGTTTCTTGAAAAAATTGAGTTTTATGCGAAAAAACGTGCTTCTTGAGGCATATTCCGCTAGAGAGTCGACCAAATATTATTGCCTTCACTTTTCAAGGATTTCTATAAAAAGTCCACTAAATTAAATTTCCACTCATATTTTACGTTTTGGACATTCCTGAACAATTTTGGTACCGTGTCTGCCAACCTGACAGTCCGTCTGTCTGTCTGAAAGTCCTTGTAGATGGCAAAAGCAATACGAAGCTACTGTCCGATTTTGATGTAATTTTCGGCGAAGTTCTCCATGAAAATCAAAGTCAAAGCATTAAATTTTCAAAATCAAATTCAAAACTTTTAATTTTTTATTTTTAAAAATTACCATTTTTTAGGTTTATTGTTAACCTGGAATAAGTTGTGCTACCGCGGGCCACTCAACGGAAAAACCATTCATTTTGATTTAAAAAATGGAACTAAAATAAAATTAAAGAACAATCGGCAGAAAAAAATTGTCATTGTATCATAGCTACCATTACTAATACCAGAAAGTGTTGGTAGGTACAATGAAGGACACTCATTATCGGAGTGGAAAGTCAATAATTGTTGTAAAAAAAAGTATTATTATTAATGAAACTCTTTAATGTTATTCTTCTGCTACAAAAAGTAAATTTCATGATGTTTATTCCAATTAAACGAAAAACTGATTCTTAACGTAGAAAAGATGTGATCCCGGGGTAGTTTTGTCCGCTGAGTGGCCCCGCGATAGCGCTACTTATTACGGGCAAACTAACTTTGGTAATTTCGATAAAAATTTAGAATTTAATTTTGAAAATGTATAATGCTTTGACTTTGATTTTCATGGAGAACTTCGCCGAAAATTACATCAAAATCGGACAGTAGCTTTGTATTGCTTTTGCCATCTACAAGGACTTTCAGACAGACAGACCGACTGTCAGATGGACACTTTACCAAAATTGTTCAGGAAGATCCAAAACGTAAAATACGAGTGGAAATTTAATTAAGTGGACTTTTTATTGCAATCCTTGAAAAGTGAAGGCAATAATACTTGGTCGACTCTCTAGCGGAATATGCCTAAAAAAGCAGGTTTCATCGCATAAAACTCAATTTTTTCAAGAAACTTTCCTCTTAAACCTTGAAACTGACATACCATTGGAAAGGTGAGATCTTGGGGTAGTTTTGGTTTATTATTTTCAATAATGAACCTTTGGAATCGACCAAGAAAAAAAAATTTAACACCCCCTCAAAATTTGATGGTTTACGTTTCAAGGTACGTAGAATCCAAAAATCGAATAAAAATTTGGCCGTCCGTCCGCCGTACGCGGCACTTTTGCCACTTAGCACTTCAATTCAAGATTCTATAGAATTTTTAGAATTTTTTGAGACCACGCGGAGCTCTGTAGGACAAACCGTTCGCTCCCTACGAAAATTTAAGGGTTTATATTGAAATATATATATATACACAAATCAAACGAGTGTAAATCGCAAAAGAGGCCTAATCTCCGTTCAAATTAGAGCTGACCGAAATGCGATCGATGGTTGGTGATTTTGATTTTTTTTTTCTTCTCTTCATATTGGATGGTTGGTGATTTTGTAGATGAGTGATCTATGTAGAAAAATAATTAACCATTGTGTAATAATTTGCAGCGTTTTTCATGTCAAGTGCTTTTTCATGATAGCTGTATTTTTTTGTATTTTTTGTGCGGGTGGCGTGTAGATGGTCCCCTATGAAAGTCATCCCTCCTGGATCAATAGTAGCCGATGCGCATGCGCAAACTTGTAACAACCATAACTTCAACATTTTTTATCCTATTTCGATGCCATTTTCAGGGTGTATACGGATTGGAGTGTTGATGGTCTCCTAAGAAAACTATCGCCCCGAACTCATAGAAGCCACTGCGCACGCGAAAATGTGCCTTTCTTATAACAGCCATAGCTCCTTCGCTTTCCGCCCGATTTCGAAGATATGTTCAGAGATTGTGTGGGTTGGCGTGTGGATTGACCCCTATGAGGGTAGCGCAAGGTACTCAAAGATTGATGTTTTGAGATTAGCTACTATGTCGGATCATCTATAAAATCGGGTTATGGATACGAGGAGGCTATGTGCCACACCCACTTGGCAGACTTTTTTGCTCGGTTCCTAAGACTCGTTATTAAAAATAATAAATCAGAACCGTTTTTTTTCGCGGTGATATATCCAGAAAAATAATAAACATATAATGGTAAACCGTTGTATAATAATTTTCAGCGCTTTCAGCTTACACCTAGTTACACCGGAAAAAATGAAACGATGCAACTAACCATTTTGCAACAACTCTACGTGGAATCTGGACGATGCATGACTATCGGATCTGCATTCAACGGCCTCCCTTCCAATGAATGAAGATGAATAGAAACAATCTTCCATCGACCGGTACTTTATTGGCGAGGAAGTTTCTGAAAGAGCGGAAGGGAAGAAAATGAATCTGCTCGTCCCATTGAGGGATCTCTCGAGCAATTCATCAGTTCAATAGAGCGTCAGTCCGATAACGACAAGCCTCCCTTTTTTGCCTTTTCTTTTTTCAAGGGGAGTTTTGTTTCTCGAATGAAATCCTTCACGGACCCTCAGAAAGCTAATCGAACGGAAAAGAGACGCGGTCAAGAGCGGCGGGAAATCCAAAAAAAAAATCCACTTTCACATCAACTTTTACCTATGTACTGTCAAAGTAGAAGCCACGTGATGAAAATCACAAATGGAAAATTTCTGAAAATATTACATATTGTAGGAAGTATTTGTGATTTGATAAATCTAATATACAGTGTAGTCTATTTAACACTCAGAAGGAGATCAATTTTTGTTAACTCGTTTCAACCTTTTGCCTATGGTTCGAACCCTTACCATTTTCAGGCATTGAATTTTTTTATAGAATGGGAACCCAAATTTTTATTGCAAATTTAGATTTCTCATGAAATTTCATGAAAAAATTAGGTTTCTTTACGATTTTTATTTGTGTAAAAACTAGCGTATTTCCGATTAGTGCGCGAAAATATTGTTTCTCTGAACCCATTCATATCGTGTTAGACTTACCAGTATTTTTCAACACTAAACACGTGGGGTGGTTAGTATCCTTGAATTACAAATGTCCTCCCAATTTGTCCTACAAAATTTGCCAGTGTCATCTTACTTATGTATAGGTTTTTTTAGTTTAGGTTTCTGCCCCTAATTCTGAGAGCTGAAAAGATCCGCATACCTAGCCCTCTGAAAGGCCGACGCCGAGGCTTTCTAAATAAATCTGCATCATCTCCTTGGCAGCATCAGCAGATGGTTGCAAGTTCTGTTAATTGAAAGTGGATTAACTGTAGCTGAACTATTTAGGGAATACAGACAGTGGCCTTTAATTCGGAACTGAAATTATGGTTCGTTCGTGATCACCGAAGTCTGAGCGCTGAGTCAACCGCGGCCCTGCGTTCCAACTGAAATCGTTAGTGTGTCGTGATTGTTTGTATATGTGAGAGTTCCCGAAGTGTAACCTACATAGTGAAATGTATAGAGGTTTTCATTCGACTAAAGTGTTAATTACCCACCGGTAATTAGTGCCTGGGATGAGCTGCCCAGTGAAACCTCACTACCTTAGTCATTGTAGGTGCGGAAATTCATTTATTTCTCGTTTGTTACTAATGATAAAATAACCCGAATTCAATCAGTTATTGTAGCGATCGGTAAGAGCTAACCTCATGTCATCCGTTTAGAAAAAACGAATTGATACATAATGAACAATAATAAAGAGTTCGGTTCTTGGTGAATGATGAAAAGCCGTTTCATGTATTAATTTACGTAGAGTGCTCCACTCTTGTAATTCCATGTGTTCTTGGAAGTCGACCACGTTTTCGTTGACTCCGTTTTTTGGACACCTGGATGTATCAGCATATCTGCATATCATCAGTGCTAGCTTATAAGAAGTCGACTCCGTTTGATGCGTCATTATCTAATCAGACACCGGCGAGGGAAGGAAAAACAAACATTAAGAGATGGAAGAGATCGCCGAGGGACTACAACAAACCTCGGAAAAACTTATGTGCGTCACAATCTTGGACGGTCATTAAAGGTAAGAGGTATTTCTTTGAAAAATATGACGCAGTTGGGAATAAAACGTACCGAAGATTAAATGGAATTGATTCTCCTAGGAGATGAATCGTTTATTTTTTTGTCAAAACCAAAAAAACAGAACAGCTGAACCAGTTAGGCTAAACATTCACGAGACGAACCTGCGGAAATCCTGAAGTTATCGCACATTTTAGTCGAGATAAACCTACTTGGCGAGAATGTCGGAAGAAGTTGAAAAATCCTTCTGGACCATATTATTTTCAACCCAGGCTATTTGATAGGGGCAAGTGCCTAATCTTATCGTAACTTAGCTCTTGAGATCGAAACTGGATGCCATCCAGAGGCTTTTTTAGGAATGATATACTATAATAATGAAAATAATAAAATGATATATACTGTACATGCCTTCCAACCTTCATTACCTTTCCAGGAAGAGCAAAATTCCGCTGATTACAGTACGGCGCTGATAGGTGGCTTCCACTCTTCCAGTTGCAAAGTTACATGAGTCAGCTTAGTGATTTTGGTTCAATTTATCAAGGCACAAGCTAGCAGTTTGAAGTATGATAGGATTTTGTTACTAGGCGGCCAAGCTTTCTCCACTTTGAGGAGGCAATAGCGTGAGTCGGACTTGACAAGCCTTTTTGAACATAATGATGATCGTTTTCTGAGTTACAGAAGAAACAGTAGTTGTATGTTTGAGTACTCTTGAAGTCTTGTTGAAATAGAACTTTGAAAGCCCCTCTTCATCTTATTGCGTTAGGTTGGAACAGTGTGACATCCCTTAAACCACTCGTATGACAGTAATATTTGATATTACCAAAGGTATCACGTAATATTCAGATATTGAGATTGGTTAATAAATAACATCCTCAAAGAGCACTCGATGCTTAAAGAAAGATTTTATGATTACCGCACAACTAATATCAGCGCTGGAAATCCATTGGAATGTAGTCAATGAATGGTAGGATATAAGGCAGTACTGTTTGTCTATGAAAGAATGAGTTTAAAAGGGGCTTGAGAGAATGGTTGATTATTTGTGATTTATCATAAGTCCAACCATTGAGTTCTCATAGGGACTCATAAGGACTCAAAGGTCCTACAAACCTCTGGGTGCTCTCTTCGATTCTAAAAATTCAGTACTATTTCAAATTGATGGAAAAACAATACCTTCATATCAGGATTGTTTGAGCTAGGGCGTTTTCAACATTTTAACCCTTATTTATCGACCCTTAGAAGTGACTGTCATCAACCAAAATTTTCGGGGCACAAGTAGACCCCAGATGGAGCCCATATACCAAATTTAATCAAAATCGTTCAATGAAAACTAGGGAAAGTGACGCGGACGGCGGGCGGACGGCAAAATGTTCATTCAGTTTCGGATTTGATACACCTTGAAACGTAAACCAACAAATTTTGAGGGGGGCTTAAATTTTTTCTCTTGGTCGATCGCAAAGGTCCATTATTGAAAATAATGAACCAAAATTGTGTATGTATAATTTTTGTATGTTTAATTTTTGAAGTTGTACCTTTTCTGTCAGAAATTTTGTGCTGAATCCGAATATACCATAATATCACTATCATTATGATGGTAATATGCATTTTAAAAAACCCCCTCGTTTTTTTTCGGCAAAAACTTGAAATTTTTGCGACAAAATTACTCAAGATACGGTCCGGAGTGACAAACATATGTGTGTCTTGAGTATACAGGGTGTTACATTTTAAAACGGTCACAGGCCAGGAATCGATTCTACAGCTTATTTCCGCAAAAAATGTCTCATGGTAATTTTTTTGTGGCTTCGTTTTCGAGTTATTTCACTATTAAGATTTTTTCGTGTTTTCGACCTTATCTCAGTAAAACGGCTATAACTCCCCGAAGTTTCACGAAAATTTAAATCTGATTACACCGTTGGAAAGAACGTAACACTTCCTGTCTCCTTGATGAAAAAAACCATTTTTTTTAATTCGGGAAAACGGGGAAATTGGACCTGAAACGAAAAACGCTGCAAATTATTACACAATGTTTTATTATTTTTCTATATAGATCACTCGTCTACAAAATCACCAACCATCCAATACAAAAAAAAAATCAAAAAAAATATGTAAAAAAAATCAAAAAAAAAAATTAAAAAATCAAAAAAAATCCAAATCACCAACCATCGATCGCATTTCGGTCAGCTCTAATTTGAACGGAGATTAGGCCTCTTTTGCGATTCACACTCGTGTTTCGATTTATATATATATTTCAATTTAAACCCTTAAATTTTTGTAGGGAGCGAACGGTTTGTCCTACAGAGCTCCGCGTAGTCTCAAAAAATTCTAAAAATTCTATAGAATCTAAAATTGAAGTAAAAACAATACCTTTATATCAAAATTTCTTGAGTTAGGGCGTTTTCAAAATTTCAAAATTGATTTTGGAACCCTTAGAACTGACATACATCAACCAAAAGCTTCGGGCACAACTAGACCCCAAATGGAGCCTACATACCAAATTTCATCAAAATCGGTCAATGCTAAGTGGCAAAAGTGCCGCGTACGGCGGACGGACGGCCAAATTTTTATTCGATTTTTGGATTCTACGTACCTTGGAACGTAAACCGTCAAATTTTGAGGGGGTGTTAATTTTTTTTTTTCTTGGTCGATTCTAAAGGTTCATTATTGAAAATAATAAACCAAAATAGGTAAAATCTTGGTAATCTCAACTTTTTTCAAACGCTCATGGGTTCTGTAATCCGGCCCGTGAATTTTTACCTGTTGGCCTAAAAGATGCGCAAAACTCTCAGCTTCTAATTGATTTTATTTTGAAAGTGAGACTTATCACAGAAATTTGTGTTTGAACGCGGGAAAGCGTGAATTTTTTCAACGGAATCAGCGCTCCTGCTAAGACGATCTGAGGGATTGGACAATGGGAGGAGGTGGCAGAGTTAGTCAAAATCTTACTATTCATGAGTAGGATTTTCAATGACAAGAATATGTTAGAAAATTAGATTAAATTTTTATTCACACATAAGGGTATGATAAAAATCATAATCAATGTCTGAATAAAAATAAATTGTTAATCACAGGAAATATGTTATTAATTTATGATTAAACGCAGGTTATTGTGATTTATCACAATTTTCCTATGATTACTCACTGAATTCTATGATTACTCACGGGTTTCAGGGATTAATAACGGATTTCGGTGACCAATCATGCATGTCCTGTGATTAATTACCAATTTCTGTGATTAACCACACATTTCGTGTGATTAATGTGATCACACATTTTATGTCATTAATCACACATCTCCTATGATCAAGAATTTAATTTCATTCCTACAGTGGTTGTTATTTTAAAGTTACTCTTAAGTGTGAATACGAATTAAATCTTATTCTTAATCATAGAAACATATTCCAGTGATTAAAAATCTAAATCGTATTCGTGATTGAGTAGGTTTTGACCAACTCTGGTGGGGGGCGGCGCAGTAGACAGCAAGGCTTCCCGTAACACCTCAGATCGTCTTACCCGGAGCGCTGATTACGTTAAAAAAATTCACGTTTTCCCGCGTTCAAACACAAATTTCTGTTATAAGCCTCACTTTCAAAATAAAAATAATTATACCGTTGAAAACCCGAGATTTTGGCGCATCTTTCAGGTCTACAGGTAAAAATTCATGAGCTGGATAACAAAACCTATGTGCTTTTGGAAAAGTTGAGATTTCCATGATTTGAGTTATTTTTCGTTTCAGGTCGAATTTTCACCCGTTTTCCCGAATTAAAATATGTTTTTTTCCATCAAGAAGACAGGAAATTTTACGCTCTTTTTAACAGTGTACATGATCAGATTTGAATTTCCATGAAAATTCGGGAGTTATAGCCGTTTTACTAAGATAAGGTCGAAAACACGAAAAAATCGTAAAGTGAAATAACTCAAAAACGAAGCCAATAAAAAAAAATTACCAGACGTTTTTTGCTGGAAATGAGCTGTAGAATCGATTCCTGGCCTGTGACTGGGTGTATGTAACACCCTGTACTGTACAATACAGGGTGTCTACACTTTCGATGGACATAACTTCAGGGTTCGATTCTACAAGGTATTTCCAACAAAACATGTCTCCTAGCAATTTTCTTTCAACCCACTCAAAATTCCTTTTTTTTTCACTTTAAAGTTTTTCTTCGCGTTTTTGACCTTACGGCACTGATATGGTCATAACTCCCTTATTTCTCCTGAAAATTCAAATCTGACTACGCCATTAGAAAGAGCGTTAAATTCCTAAGATACCTAGTGCAAAATCAAAATATTTCAACTATGAAATAGTTTCAAAAAATCAAGTCAAAAAGCCAACTTTAAAATTTTTTCGAAACTTGACTTTCTTTGACCAAAGTTTTTACTCTGAAGTCCTGCCCATTTCGGTAGGCGCTCTTCAGAGAAAACATGCTCACATTGTCAGCTTTCCAACGGTCTATCAATTTTTCTTTTTAACATTCAAATTGGAAGAGTAAATCAAGTTTGAATGCCAGAAAACGTGTGTTTTACAAGTAAATCCAGTGTTTTAAGCGGTTTATGGTCCCCCTCGACCTCAAGATGGCTTGACGATTTCGGTATCATTTCCTATGTAATTTTTTACACTGAATCAAATAGTGATACTTCCGAATGGTTCCGACTGCTAGAAAGTGGATTTTTTGACGAAAACCTTCGTTTTTCGTACATAAAATAAGTACGCATTATTCGTAAATGTGGTAGTGAGCATGATATTAACACCTTTGAACTCAACAAAAACACCAAATTTCTAGCTGATTGAAGTTTTTGTTGAGTTCAAAGGTGTCACTACATGCTCACTACCACATTTACGAATAATGCGTACTTATTTTATGTACGAAAAACGAAGGTTTTCTTCGGAAAATCCACATTCTAGCAGTCGGAACCATTCGGAAGTATCACTATTTGATTCAGCGTAAAAAATTACATAGGAAATGATACCGAAATCGTCAAGCCATCTTGAGGTCGAGGGGGACCATAAACTGCTTAAAACACTGGATTTGCTTGTAAAACACACGTTTTCTGGCATTCAAACTTAATTTACTCTTCCAATTTGAATGTTAAAAAGAAAAATTGATAGACCGTTGGAAAGCTGACAATTTCAGCATGTTTTCTCTGAAGAGCGCCCACCGAAATGGGCAGGGATTTGGAGTGAAAACTTTGGTCGAAGAAAGTCAAGTTTCGAAAATTTTTTAAAGTTGGCTTTTTGACTTGATTTTTTGAAACTATTTTATTGCTAGAATATTTTGATTTTGCTCTAGGTATCTTAGAAATTTAACGCTCTTTCTAACGGTGTAGTCAGATTTGAATTTTCAGGAGAAATAAGGGAGTTGTGACCATATCAGTGCCGTAAGGTCGAAAACGCGAAGAAAAACTTTAAAGTGAAAAAAAGGAATTTTGAGTGGGTTAAAAGAAAATTGGTGTGAGACATTTTTTGTTGGAAATATCTTGTAGAATCGAACCCTGAAGTTATACCCATCGAAAGTGTAGACACCCTGTATATACGGTTTTTGGAAAAAAGTAAGAAATCATTTTTAAATGTTCTAAAATATATTTCAGTGAAAAAATATCTACATGCTGAAAATTTCGAGTCCATTGCGTTAGCTTCATTTTCCTTGAAAATTCTTTAATGATTGCATGTCTTGGATTATTTATTGCTGGCGATCAGAATGTAAAAATAGATATTGATTGAGCTCCCTTCATTAATATCAGAAAACTAGTAAGATAGTCCTGCACTTGTTAATCACGAGAGAAATTCGAAGGGCAAACTGAGCAACTCGGAAGGCAGTCAATTACTGGTTTCCTATGGTCTGAAAGAACTATCAATTCCTAATGTCCGGGCGATTAGACGAAGCTCCGTTGTTGATTCTTGTTGCATTTTGCACAATATTCTCATTGTCAGAACATTAAGAATTCTGACGCATTTATCTCATACCAGGAGCTCAATCAAGAAATATTCTAGCCTAATTTTAGCCACGATCATTTTTTCCTTCATTCAATATCCTTAGAGGAAATTTTACGCTAATTCCAAATATACAAATAGTAATAAGTTTAAGATGTTATGTTCTGCCCAATACTTCCAAAACACGTTTTTAGACTTTACTTTTGAAAATTGAACCCCTGAGAATTGTCAAAAAATCCTGGCCCACGAACCCATAATTTCTTTTATTATCTAAATGTGGCGCACTTTCGGAATTTTTAGCTAGAGCGATGGGAGTTATTGTCTGGAATGACACGTATGTAAATAAATACATAAATATAGAAAGGGAGATTTTGAAATAACCAGGTTATTCAATTTGTAGTTTATTTTCCAGCGAGACAAATTACGCCCTCTTGAATGGGCGAGCAAACCGAGATGACTTGCTAGTTCCCATAAAATTGAAACCATAATAATAAAACAATTTCAGATGAAGGCAATGTGATTGTTTTGAGAACTCAGGTACCCAGGCTGCACATCCAAAGTTCCGAAGTTCTTTCGGTAAATTAAGGTAGTCATAGTAATTTTAGTGACACCGTCAAAAACACGAAAAAATCGTTAAATTGAAAAAACTTGGAAAAACAAGGGGTTAAAACAAAATGGCCATGGGACGTTTTCATACTTGAACTAGGAGTAGAATCCCGTACCGACCATCATCAGAGCCGTTAGGGCAGGGCAGTGATAGGTACTCAATAAATCTTGAAGTTTTAACATGATTAGTTACTGAAAGGGCTTTAGATAGAATTTTAAACGGCGTCTATGTATAATAGTAACTTAAGTAAAACCGTGGCGAGATAATCGTGCCAAGGCACCAGAAAGTACGTCTTAGTTGGTGATAGGTTTTTGGGTCCGTCTTGAAATTGAGCGCTTCGCTTGACATAAAAATTGTACCTACTCCAACTTGGCAACATCATGGACTACCATCGATATATCAGGCTGATGCTACGAGGGGTTGGTTCGAATTTATACAGGGTGTCCCATGTTAAGGACCGTGGAATGAACGAATTTTTAAAGAACACTTCCGAAAGATTGTAGTTCGTTATTTACTAAAAGGAATCTTTAGAATTATAAAACAACCACCTCAAAAAAAAACATTTTTTTATATAGATCACTCGTCTGCAAAGCCACCAACCATCCAACATGAAGAAAAATATCGATCGCATTTCGGTCAGCTTTAATTTGAAGGGAGATTAGGCCTCTTTTGCGATTCACACTCGTGTTTCTGATTTATCGTACGTCCAAACTTTAAATTCTCGTAGTGAGCGAACGATTTGTCCTACAGAGCTCCGGGTGGTCTCAAAAAATTCTAAAAATTCTATAGAATCTTAAATTGAAGGAAAAACAATACCTTTATATCGAAATTTTTTGAGTTAGGGCGTTTTCAAAATTTCAAAATTGATTTTGGAACCCTTAGAAGTGACTTACATCAACCAGGAGCTTCGGGGCACAACTAGACCCCAAATGGAGCCTACATACCAAATTTCATCAAAATCGGTCAATGCTAAGTGGCAAAAGTGCCGCATACGGCGGACGGCGGACGGACGGCCAAATTTTTATTCGATTTTTGGATTCTACGTACCTTGAAACGTAAACCATCAAATTTTGAGGGGGTGTTAAAATTTTTTTTTTCTTGGTCGATTCCAAAGGTTCATTATTGAAAATAATAAACCAAAACCGCCGCGCCGTATGTAATCGATCACTTTTTGAGGTGATAATTTTGTTACCATGAACCGAAATTAAAGAAATTTGTTATGCAGGTTCTTTTGAGGTTCCTTTACTTAGTTGTAGTAACTTGGCGGTAGCAAACGACATCTCCGAAGAGCATGGAAGTTAGAGAATGGCATTTTCCAAACTCTCCAGCGTTTCAAATATTTCCAATGGAAAAGCATAGTTTTGCATTGGTTTTGTATCGTTTTAAATTTTTATCAGTACCAACCGTTTGCACTAGATAAGGAGGAGCGTTAAACGGAAAGCAGATCGGAAACTTAAATGTGAATTCTTAATCGGTTTCGAGTGACTGGTGTGGGCATCAGCTGGGTAAATGCTACATTTTTACGTGTTCTTAAAATCAAGTTTCATGTATCTCTACTAAGCTTATTCCAGTTGAAAACAGAAACGCCGACGTCCTTTGATAGATGAATAAATTATCAATTATTAAATTTTTCGTACCGTTATACGCACCTCCCAACTAACAATTCTCAGCTTTGTGGACTGAACGAGTATTTGAGAACAACCACAACGTCAGATGGAATCCACCACAAGTCTACCATGAATTTTAGAAGAGTTGATGATTTTACTGAGAATAGATGGTACAAAGACATTTCAAAACTACGATTTTGCGCTGATTTCGATTTCTACGTCTGAAAGGCCAATCCATCCTCGAAAAAAGTGTTTTTGAACGACTTTTCTGAGTTTTTATACGTAAACATTTTAAAATGTTGCGATAACGCTGGCCTACAGACTCTTCCTTTTGTTTCAATATTATTGAAATTTCGACACCATTTTGAGTCTTGCCAGACCATTTTTAGGATCTAACAAATACATGTACATGAAACCATAGAAATAGAAATATTAAAATTTTCACATGCACACAAAACTTTTTAAATTCGGAAATCGATTCAAAATGCATGAAATTTATATAAATGAAAAAAACATTTCAGAATCTGTCGTTCCAAAAAAAAGTAAAATCATTGTGAAAAACAATTGTTTTCAAAGAATTCAATATAAGATAGTAAGATTTTTTCTTTAGTAAGAATTTTATATAATGCTTACTTGACATTCGAACGAATTATAGAAATTAATAAAACAAAACTCAAAATATAATCAGTTATCCATCTGAAATCTCCAAATTTGTTCACTTGTGCTAACAGTGTTACTTCGAGTTTTGGAGTTCTAGTACTGAGTGGTGCATGATATTTGTTCATACCACAATAATATAATGCATTAAAAAACCGATTCATGAAAGAAATGTGGCTCTAAGGCGATTTTGTATTATATAAAAGGTGTTATTAATGGATGTACTCAATACACTAATATACTTCAAAGAAATTCATCTAAAAGCTGACTTAAAGGAGTCGCTACTTACCAAGCTCGTGTCGGCATACTGAGGCTTGTACTTGTTCATGGCCATGTGTTGATTGGGGTAGGGATACTCATCAAGGTAGCGAGCAGACATGAGCATCTCCGGGTATCCCGCCATCCTCCTGCTGCCAACTGCCGGCTTGTTCCTGATGATCACGTTGTCTGCAGCGGGAGGACTTTCGTTGAGTCGGCCGTAAGGGTATTTGCCAGGATCTTTGGCGCTGTTGCGCTCCTCGTCGTTATTCCTCTGTTCCTGAAGCTCCCGGGCCCTCTCGTTCCTGATGAGTTCTTTCAGATGCTGGAAGCTTCCTTGAGCCTGCTGTTGGAGGGGTCGGACACCACCACCGCCTCCGTGCCGGTGGAAGTTGTTATTCTTCCTGTGCTGCTGGATATTGGCCAAGTTAGAATTAGCGAAAACGTCCTGGAAGGCCCTGATACGTTCGGGGCTATTCTCGGCTATCTTCGGGAGTACATGAACGAGCTTTCCATATACCAACTGCCTCCTGGGGTACGGAAAACCGACCCTCCCAGCGCTGCGAGGCCTTGCATAGTCGTCCCACACGTTGATTGCAAAAGGATCCCTGTACGTCGGAATCTCGTTAGTGATCTCGGGAGCCCTGGACTGGCGCTTGGAGAACCGCCACATCGCCTTCAGCTGCTGGCAAGTGGGTTCGCCATCTCGTCCTTCTTTCTCAGCGACCTCATTGGGTTCCTCTTCAGGTGCCATTGGAGCAGCCTCAACAGTAGCCTTGGATCGTGTAGCCTGGAATTGCGGAAGTGCGTCTGAGTGCATCAAGATGCACACAAGCACCAGTAGTTCGTTCGGTCGAAGCAACATTACTCTGAAAATTATAAAAATCTGACGTCAATTTTGATAACATTATTTTTAAAAATACCTTTTTTTTAATTATTGAAAAAAAAATTATTCATGATCTTCATCCAAAGTTTTAATTATTTAAAAATTGCAATAAAATATTTTGGAAAATAAAAAGTATTTGTTTATTCTCTTATGTTTTTAAAAGAAGAACTGTGGCAGTAGTTTCAAAAAAAAATTTTTGGAATTTTAATTTTGAGTTGGGAGTTCACCTGTCTGTGAGCGATGCTCAGAGCGGAGTGACTGAGCGCGAGAGTATTGAAAGGAGAGTAGTAAAGGAGGAGGCAAGTAGGTGGTCTCGCGGTGCCTCTCTCACTGTGAACAAGTGGACTCCCGTCCGCTCCCCTGAGTCCCTGGGCACATTGATTCTACGGCCGCGCATGCGCTTCCGCCATTCCTCCCAAAATATTGATAAAGTATTTAATGGTCCAATTCATTGGCTGCAGTCAAACGCGGGTCTTAATGCATTTAAATCCCTCGTGTGGAAAGGACGAAGTCCGGAGGAGGACGCGGCTCTCGAAGCGTCCATTTGTCAGGACGCTCGCTCAGGTGCGCTCTGCAGTGGCGTTCGTCAATACTAATGGCTGTCTGAACTTTTGAATTTCTAATACATGAAAATGTATGGAAAATGTTCTAACAATTAAATAAAAGAGAGCTATGTGGGTATTATATACACCCATAGCCGATTACTGCACGAAGAGTCCAAAGATTACGTTTCAATCGAGAACGGAGAAGAACGAAAGTTCGGGACTATGAAAGAGGACTCTGCTAGGATCAAGGCAGGATCTTTATATCGGTGAATAGATGATAGCTAAGTGAGGGCATAAGTAACGGGCGAGGGAAGCCGTGTCAGGGGGGGGGGGGGGGCACGAGTTCAACAGTTGTTCATTCATATATCGTGGATGAATGAAGTGGATCAACAGGTAACAAGCAAGGCTGCGTCCCCTCCTCTTGCCGAAGCGATCATTAAAATTCTATTTTATTATTTTTGTTCTCCCCCTTTCCGTCGGAGACATAGTGTGCGAGTTGTCCCACCTTGTGATTTATTTGACGGAACACCGGCGCTGCCAGTGCCAGGCCCAGCCATTCAATAAAGACGACCAGTCAAGGGAATTTTATGGAGCGAGGTTAGCGTGACAGAATGAGTCCTCGTCTTGCATCCCAACTATAACTAGTTCACGACCCCACTCTCGTAATGTAAGCACCGATTTGACCAAATTTGATTAAGATAAACTTAATAATTCATTGTTGGTATTATTTTGATGATTAAACAGGCACGAGCAATAAACTGATCCAAGTAGGTAATCAACGTGAGCCTTGATTGCAGATATAGGGTGTCTATGTTTGAGGAGGAACATACTTCAAAAATCGATTCTACAATGTATTTTCAACAAAAATCCAAGTTTTTTCAATTTTAAATGTTTTTTATGTTTTCGACATTATGTTTTTTAAACTGCTATAACTCCCATTACATATCAAGTACTTTCAATTTTGAGGATACCGTTGGAAAGAGCGGTAAATTTTCAAGCTATCGAGCGCAGAACCAAGATTTTTAAAGAGTAAAACATTCTTGATAAATGACTTTTTTGATCGGAGTCAAATTTTTGAATTCATGACCATTCCGATTCGAAAAAAATATGGCCAAATTGCCAGCTTTCCAACGGCCTATCATGATTTAGGAGAGTAGAAGATTTTTCTAAATGCAAAAAAAAAACGTTTTATTTTAGCGAAAATTGATGGATTTTTCACCTTTCAAGATTTATTGGTGAACTGCTATACCAATAAATCAATGATCAATAATCCAAGAATCTATTTTATAACTGATTTGCAACCACAGATCTTTTCCCTCTTAGCACTTTTCTTTATCCTGCTCAAACTACTACTTTTGTTAGCGTTTTGGTTTATTATTTTCAATAATGAACCTTTGGAATCGACCAAGAAAAAAACATTTTTTAACACCCTCTCAAAATTTGTTGGTTTACGTTTCAAGGTACGTAGAATCCAAAAATCGAATAAAAATTTGGCCGTCCGTCCGCCGTACGCGGCACTTTCCCCACTTAGCATTGACCGATTTTGATGAAATTTGTTGTGCAGGCACCATTTGAGGTCTAGTTATGCCCCGAAGATTTAGGTTGATTTAGGTCACTTCTAAAGGTCGAAAAATGAATTTTGAAATGTTTAAAACGCCCTAACTAAAAAAATTTTGATATACAGGTATTGTTTTTCCTTCAATTTAAGATTCTATAGAATTTTTAGAATTTTTTCAGACCACGCGGAGCTCTGTATGACATACCGTTCGCTCCCTACGAGAATTTAAGGGTTGGACGTACAATAAATCTGAAAAACGAGTGTGAATCGCAAAAGAGGCCTAATCTCAGTTCAAATTCTAGCTGACCGAAATGCGATCGATGATTTTCTTCATGTTGGTTGGTGGTGACAATGGCAAAGCCGTGTTCTTTGCAGACGAGTGTTCCATATAGAAAAATAATAAACCATTGTGTTATAATTTGCAGTGTTTTTCACTATGAAATTGTAAAATAAAACGATGAAAATTATTACACAAAGGTTTATTATTTTTCTATATGGAACACTCGTCTGCAAAGAACACGGATTTGCCATTTTCACCACCAACCAACATGAAGAAAATCATCGATCGCATTTCGGTCAGCTAAAATTCGAACGGAGATTAGGCCTCTTGTGCGATTTGCGCTGGTTTTTCTGATTTATTGAGAGACTAACCCTTAAGTTCGCTTAGGGAGCGAACGGTTTGTCCTACAGAGCTCCGCGTGGTCTAAAAAAATTCTAAAAATTCAATACTATCTTAAATTGATGAAAAAACAATACCTGTATATCTAATTTTTTTTTAGCAAGGACGTTTTGAAAATTTCAGCAAATTATTACACAATGGTTTATTATTTTTCTATATAGATCACTCGTCTACAAAATCACCAACCATCCAATATAAAGAAAAAAAAAATCAAAAAAAAATCAAAATCACCAACCATTGATCGCATTTCGGTCAGCTCTAATTTGAACGGAGATTAGGCCTCTTTTGCGATTCACACTCGTGTTTTGATTTATATATATATATATATTTCAATATAAACCCTTAAATTTTCGTAGGGAGCGAACGGTTTGTCCTACAGAGCTCCGCGTGGTCTCAAAAAATTTTAAAAATTCTATAGAATCTTAAATTGAAGAAAAAACAATACCTTTATATCAAAATTTTTTGAGTTAGGGCGTTTTCAAAATTTCAAAATTGATTTTGGAACCCTTAGAAGTGACCTACATCAACCAAAAGCTTCGGGGCACAACCAACCCCAAATGGAGCCTACATACCAAATTTCATCAGAATCGGTCAATGCTAAGTGGCAAAAGAGCCGCGTACGGCGGACGGCGGACGGACGGCCAAATTTTTATTCGATTTTTGGATTCTACGTACCTTGAAACGTAAACCATCAAATTTTGAGGGGTTGTTAAAATTTTTTTTTTCTTGGTCGATTCCAAAGGTTCATTATTGAAAATAATAAACCAACAATACCGTTATATTTTATATATATAGAATCTATATATATAGATCTATATATATATATAAAATTCTATATATATCTATATATATATAGAAGTTTTATAAGATATATAGTTTATCGAGTTAGGGCGTTTTCAAAATGTTAACCCTTATTTTTCAACCCTCAGAAGTTACCTACATCAACCAAAAGCTTAGGGGCACAACTAGACCCCAAGTGGAGCCCATATACCAAATTTCATCAAAATCGGTCCATGGGAACTAAGAAAAGTGTACGGCGGACAGCGGACGGACGGAAAATTTTGTATTCGATTTTTGGATTCTACGTACCTTGAAACGTAAACCAACAATTTTTGAGGGGGGTTAAAAAAAAAATGTTTTCTTGGTCGATTCCTAAGGTTCATTATAGAAAATAATAAACCAAAACATCTATTTTTGCTTTAATAACACGTTGTTTTCGCATTCAAATACCATTTCCGTCCTCAAATTTCATAGTTCACCTAAAACATAATTATTTTTCCGAGGAGCGCCTATCGAAATGGACATGAATTAAAAGTAAAAACTTCGACCATAAAAATCAAATTTCAAAAAATCTAAAATTTCTCTATTTCACTTTATTTATTTTAGATGTTCTATTCCTAAAACATCTTGGTTTTGCACTGCTAAGTTAGAACTTTGACGATCATTCCAACGATATCCTCAAGTTTGAATTTACTTGGTAAATAATGGGGGTCTTGGCAGTTTCAATAACAAGGTCATGGGGTTAAAACTAAATTGCTAGAAGTCATTTTTTATTGAAAATACCACGGAGAATCGATTCTTGAAGTATGGTCCATCTGAGCGGTAGACCCCCAATGCAACCCCAAGTATTTTCAACATGGGGGTACATCCATAATTAATTCTGGATTCAAGAACGAATAGTAAATAATTGAATGACAAAATTAAATGAAATGGGTTGTACCAAAGTTTCTTGTCGAAGCTGCGTTTAAAACTTCTCTCCGGTGTGTTTGTCGGTGAACCTGACCTTACCATATGATACTCGTAAATATCGGGCATCCCTAAAATTGACCCTACATTATATTTGGTTTCAAAAACATGATAATTGTCTCTCCAGTAACTGAAGGAGGCCAAACACGGGCGTAATTCTTTCTTGTACCGGAACATTCGCGGAATGAACACCAAGCTGTCCACTCTCATCACCTCACCTCATACAGGGTGTCCCATGTTAAGGACCAAAAAACTTTGGGCGACGATTTTTGACGATCCCGCGAAGTGTAAAGACGGCGTCCGGTTTCGAACTTTTCCCGTTTTTTGGGCACGATTTTGTCGACGAAACTAACCATCACGGCACCATGACGGCACTTCCACCGCCTATCATTTTCGAAATGGGAAAGGGTTCGTGGAAAATTTTTCACAAGAGAATGATTAATACCTTTATTACGTATTCCGTGACGGATGTCAAAATAAAGAAAGCATATTTGATAGCCTCGTTGGGTGATGATGTTTACAATTTGCTGTGCAGTTTGTGCGTTCCCACAGAACCAGATGATGAGTCTTTCTCATTCGACGAGCTCACGAAGCGATTGAACGACCATTTCCGTCCAGCTACTCCTAAATTTGCGGCCCGACTACTGTTTTACAGTGCCAAACAAAAGGATGGTGAAGACGTGACGACTTTTTCAGCACGAGTTCGTTCATTAGCAGCGAATTGTTCGTTCGGGACCGAATTGGATATCGTGATCCGTGACATGTTTGTTATGGGATTGGCAAGTAAATCGATCAAAGACAGGTTGTTCGAGGAAGATCCTTCCAAAACGGAGTTTAATCTTACAAAGGCTATAGAAATCGCTGTCTCAAAGGAAGCTACAGGTAAAACCTCAAACGGTAGGGAAGTCACCGTGAAAATGGAGCCAGCTGATTTGTCCTTTATGCGAGGTAAGCGTAATTTTAAACATTCCAATGCTGATCAAAAACGTCCAAAATGTATGCATTGTGGTTCGAAGTCACATGAATCGCGAGATTGCAGATATAAAAACGCAACTTGCGATCGTTGTTCAGCCATTGGACATATAGCAAGTGCTCCTTCATGTCCACAACGAGATAAAGCCAAATCTAAATTCCAAAGCAACAGGTCTCGTAGTAAAATTAGATCGCACAAACACAAATTTTTGACACATGAGGAACTAAGTAATAGTCCTAGTGATGACGATAGAGACATTGAACTACAAGATTCTTTTTTCTGTTTAACATCGACACCGAGTGAACACAATGAAGTCTCCAGATCCGACCCGTTTTTTGTCAAATTGGAAGTTGCTGGCCATACAGATAAATATGAAATCGATACAGGTTCTACACATAATGTTTTCTCTCATGAATTTTATCACAACCGCTTTCATAATTTTCCATTGTCCGAAAATGACATAAAATTAGCTGACTATGTGGGACATAAAATTAAACCATATGGCAAGGTTACTTTACCTGTTAAACATGCTAATTATTCCGGCAACATGGATTTTTATGTCATTGATGGTGGTGGACCTCCCTTGATTGGTCGAAATGGTTTACGTCTTATTAAAGATAATACGTGGTTAAATGGGATTTTATCCTATCAAAGGCCTGTAAAACTTCCAGATGCCCCTCCGGATGTTACAAAAATTTTACAGGAATATCGGAAAGTTTTTTCAGAAGAAACAGGTACCCATCCCCGCGAGAAAATTTATCTGAAATTAAAGAAGGGATCCCAGCCCATATTTTTAAAAGCGCGTACCTTACCCATAGCTCTCAAGGATAAGGTTGAAGAGGAAATAACTCGACTGGTGAAAGCTAAAATTTTAGAGCCTGTTGAACATAGTGTTTGGGGAACACCGATTGTGCCAGTATTGAAGTCCAATGGGAAAATTCGAATCTGTGGGGATTTTAGACTAACTCTAAATCCTCAGTTAGAGCCTACTGGTCACAGTTTACCAAGGGTAGACCACCTTTGTGCCAATTTCGGTGGAGCAGCTGTATTTTCTCGAATCGACCTCGCCGATGCCTACCAACAGTTAACTTTGGCTGAGTCCTCAAAATCCTTGACGACTATCAATACCCACATGGGATTATTTCGCTACAACCGATTATGTTTTGGCATCGCGTCAGCTCCGCACTCTTTTCAAAAACTCATGACATCATTATTTCGCGACGTAAAAGGCGTTGGTTCCCTGTTAGACGACATTTACGTAACAGGCCGAACCAGAAGCGAACATAATGACAGATTACGTCAAGTTTTGAACATTTTAGATGCAGCGAACCTGAGGGCCAAAAGGGAAAAGTGCGTTTTCGCTCAACCGTCAATCCAATATTTGGGACATAGATTTGACAAGAATGGCTGCCACATGACTGACGATCACATTAAAAGTATCGTTGACGCTCCTCCTCCAACTAGTACAGAGACACTCAAATCATTCCTAGGTATGGTAACATTTTACATCAAGTTCATCAAAAATGCAGCTGAAGTACTTCAACCTCTGTATTCGTTGTTGAAAAAGGACACCAAATGGGTTTGGTCTCAGAGCTGCCACAAATCCTTTGAGAAAGTCAAGAAAATTTTAACGTCAAGACCAGTTTTGACACATTTTGATCCGCAGCGCTCCTTATGTTTGACGGTTGATGCTTCATCTAAAGTGGTTGGCGCGGTCTTAGCTCATAAATTTAAGAATGATTCTAAACCAATCGCTTTTGCTTCACAGATTTTGTCTGATGCTCAAAAGAAATTTCCTTCAATTGAGAGGGAAGCATACGCCATTTACTATGGAATAATGAAGTTCAAGGATTTCCTTTATGGCAGATCATTCGAGCTCGTGACCGACCATCGTCCTCTTCTCTACATTTTTGGAGACAAAAAGGGTCTACCAATTTATGCGGCCAACAGAATTCAACGTTGGGCGTATATGATTTCAAATTTTGACTACAAACTCAAGTGCGTTCGGTCTGCAGAAAATTGTGCTGACTATTTGTCAAGAATTGAATGGAATTTCAAGAAAACTCAATCTGATTTGTACGAAGAAATTTCTTATTTGAATTTTATAAATGAATCATGCCCTTTCAGAATTGATTGGCGTGGAATTCAGAAAGAAACTCGAAAGGATCTTGAGCTTTCAAAATTAGTTTCCTTGCTCATGAATGGAGGGTCTATACCAAATGAAGAACCATTCATGCCTTTCAAAGGAAGGGAACATGAGTTAACTGTGGACAAAGGATGTGTAATGTGGGGCTACCGCATCATAGTTCCAAAAGTTTTTCGCGCATCCGTCCTGAAAAAACTTCATGAAAATCATTTTGGAATAACAAAAATGAAGGCATACGCCCGTTCATTCTTTTGGTGGCCTTCAATGGACGCGGAAATCGAAAAACTTGCGTCTGACTGTGAAATTTGTCGTCAGTTCAGAAACTCACCTCCAAAATCAATCCTACGACCCTGGCCAACTCCTAAAACTGTCTGGACCAGACTTCATATTGATTTTTTGGGGCCCGTGAGAAATCAATACTACTGTTTCGTTGTGCAAGATTCCACATCAAAATGGATTGAAAATTTCTTTGTCACCTCCCAAACAGCCAATGTTGCAATAGAAAAGTTAAGGGAAACCTTCGCACGATTTGGTCTACCACGTGCTATTTCATCTGATGGTGCGAAATGTTTTACTGGAAGTGACTTCAAAGATTTCTTAAAATCGTACGGCATTCTTCACTTACATGGACCACCTTTCCACCCACAATCCAATGGGTGCGCTGAAAGTGCCGTCAAGATTGTCAAATCCTGTATTAAGAAGTCTCTGGCGGATAAAAATCGTAAAATTTCACTACAAACTGCTGTCAACAACTTCCTCTTCCAATATCGCAATACCATTCACGCATCAATCGGCGAAACTCCTGCTAACATGCTCCTAAAGAAAAAACCTTTCACCTCCTTCGATTTGATGATACCATCAACTAATGAACTGGTCATGAAGCGGCAAATTTCCATGGTGCAACAGGGAGGACATCGCAATTTGCATCTCGACCTCAACGATGATGTATGGGTTAAGGACTACCGCAACGATCAGCCTACTTGGGCAAAAGGAAAGGTAATTGACGTTTTGGGAAGTCAAACGTTCCTTGTAAAGACCTCTGACGAACAACTTTGGCGCCGACATGCCGACCAAATTTGGCCAGCTACACCAAAAAAGCCGGATGTAGAATCTGGTCAGCAAAAGCCAGAAGATGGACCACCTCCTGAGCCTTTGCCTATGACACCACAAGCAAGCACACCGCCTAAGGACCCAGCTGACGTTCTTCCCATATCAACAACACCCAAAAACCCGACACCACATCGAGCACCTCAACGACCAAAGAGAGTGGTCAAGAAACCATTACGATTCAGAGATGAATTTTAATTAATATAAAACAACTAAAAGACTGAATTTATGATTTGTGAATTTATGAAGTAACTCAAATTACTTTTATGAGTCAGACAGACTTTATTTAATTTTTTTTTCTCTCTTTATATTTCATTTTTAAATTGTCAAATTTTTCGGCGGAGAGATGTTGTATATTTGAATTCAAATAAGTTCCCGCTCCCACCAACACCTAGCGCCAGCTGTGATAACATTACTTATCTAGAAACACAGCAAGCAGTGGTTCTGTTCTGTTCCCGAAACTTTTCGAAGTCAACGTGTTTTTCATTCACCCAATTTCCTCGTTAAATTCAAGATTAAATACTTATTAGGCAGTTTCTGTCCAGTATTTAACGACAGTTTTCTCTCGATCTGGGCTTATATTCAGCCGGTCGTTAGCTAACCTCTCAATCTCGAGTGCTTTGAGTAAGGAGTTCGTTTAAGGGACTAGTCTACACGCCGGTTGAATCCTTTCGGCCCTTGAAAACAGTTACCTGTCGCCGTGGTAGACTGACCACATGTGTATTTGAAAATATAAACGTTCAAATATACCAAAATAGAGTTTAATTTTGATGAAATTTCATGCCCATTGAGTTTGATGGCTATAGTGGACGTCCTCCTAGTTTGATTTTCAAAAAATGGCGTTAGAGAAGGGTAAAACGTTTAACAAATTTCCTTCGAATGTTAAATACATATTTTTAAGTAATGGATGTATTCCTGGGGACGTCCCATTGGATAAGGATTAGTTCAGTTTCAACCAGTCAGCGATAAAAATCTTATTTACCTTTCCACTGCTCAAAATAGTTTCACCCAAAGTAATTGATTAGTATGTTGAGGATGCATGTATTTTGTGTGTTTTTTAGCATTAAGAGAACCCAAAACTTGAAATTTTGACATCGGAAAACTGGACTCTCCTTCACCCTTAGTTACTGAAACAATTCTAGCGATATGCGGGCCTCGAAAAATAAACACGCAAATCGGCTGAAAATTGAGGTGTGGGTAGCGCGCTCGAGGTACTGTCAAAATGCACCTAATTTTCGGTCCCCCCCCCCCTCCCACCATAATTCCTCCACCTTGAACTATAATTTCGGATTTCGGCGACGTTGTTCACATCTTCAAAGATTTCTGTGTCGAACAGAAAAAGAACCACGCAAATCGGTTGGGGAATGAAGCCTCGGCAGAGTACACACGATTTTAGCGCGCACACACACACACACGTACTCCTGTGGTTTTTCACGGATTTGTATTCATAATGGTCTGAAACGGATTTTTACGTGGTTATTTTTTCGCCGCTGAATGTTGTCCTTCTTAACCCTAGATTAATCTTATAAGGACGCCCAAGTATTTTTATGTGACGTCCTAAAAACTTCAATTCCCCTTCAATATTGCTGTTTTACGTTTCTAAACAGCAGTACCATAGATCACCACGGTTGGATTAAGACAGTACCAGATCAGACAAATCCAAACAGCTTTACCTACACTGAAGCTAGGACTCGACTGATTATTTTTTGGAGTGATCTGGTTTTCAGGAGCCACACAGTTCGGAATTTTGATCAAAACCCGTTAAATGCTCTGCGACAATCCATTCCGAAGAATCTAAGATGTCATCGAGTGAGAGTTCTGCACTTTCCTCATCAGCATCGTCTCAAATAACTGATTCCGAAATCGGCACAGGCCTGAGAGATTCAACTCCCTATGTTTCGCCCATATCAACGTCTTCTTTTATCTTACCGCACCATAGCATCCAACTCCTTTGAAACAGATGGAACGTGTAAATAACCACGGGTGGCACTGAAGCTGCTGGGCACTCGGTCTTCTGGTCCATCAACACTGCCAGGACTCCTCCCAGCGGGGGTCTAATGCGTTACTCCCATCTTTGGCGATACCGAACCCCATTATTATCGAGCTGTCCGCACTCCAATGTGACCCTCCAACATCTTTTGAGTCCTCCCAACGTATCGAAGTTGGGAAAAGGAGATATGACTGATTAGTACGTACGATTAGGTAAGGCTTAATAGATGGGTTCGGTTTCAATAATGCTTCATTTTCGTCCTTCACAAATAAGTAAAGCCTGGAATTATCATATTTTGCATATTTCGGTTTTCGAGCGTGAAACCTCGTATTTGGACGTTTTGAAGGTTTTTGAATACATTAGAGCTTTTGAAATAGAAATTGAAATGTCATATTTTTTGCATATTTTGGTTGATGGTGCACATTTTCTCGTATTTGGCATGTTGCTGCATATTTCGCATATTTTAAATTTTTTTTTCGTATTTTTTCAAGAAACGAGCTTAGAAAAAACTCCCAAAATAGATTGTAACGTAGGTTGTTATGGCTTCAACTCGTCAACTTACCTACCTAACAATCTTAATAAGGGGTCTCCAATTCAAATCTTTCAATTCCCCTTGCTATCTTCTAATCGTACTCCCTGCACATGTCCCTATGATTCATACCCCTCACATAGGTACTTCATTCGCTAAACAACGTCTTTACTAACTCCGTTTCATTTCCATCATGCCTAATGCAAGTGTTCTTAAAATGTGGATAGCGAATGATCCAGCGCTCAAGCTCGATGGAATTGTCATATACTGCCAACTGTGCAACAAAACCGTAAGTGAACCAGTTTTATCATATTTCTATACTAATTCCGCCAGCCTTTCGCTTCCGTGAAGAAATCCAAATAAAATGTAATTCTGGTGGTGTGAATGTTTTTAATTTTTATCAAAAATCATCCATCTTCCACCTTTTTCTGTTAGTTTGTTTTAAAAGTTAGAAATGACTTTCTTTCGTCGTTTCTTTTCCAGATCAGTTCAGAAAAGAAATTTCTATTCCATCAACATTTTAAAAAACCGCCAAGCACATTGAGAAAGTAGGTGCTGTACGAACAGGCAGGAAGATTCAGACTTTTGTCTCTAGTTTTGCCAAGGCAAGATCTGCTGCTGATCCAAAGAAGCAGTTTAATGATGGCCTTTTTGAAGGCTAACATACCGCTTCACAAGTAGGATAATGTGCATATCAGAAATTTCCTCACAAAATATACTGGAAAGGAAATCCTTTCTTCATCTGCAATGAGGAAAACTTACGTTTCTTCAACGTATGACAAGGTCAGTAGTTTTCAGTTCAGAAATGAAATTCACATTGACTTGAAACTGGAGTTGATAATATGAGGTTTCTTCAACTTTCTCAGATTTTTGTTGCAAATTTTATTTAAAAAAAAAAAGCCTCCTGGTGGTGAATTATTGAAAATTGTACACCTACAGAACTTTGTTCATTAAATGTCGTCCTTCTCCACCTATCGTCCTTCTCCACTTTAAAATTGTTATTAAGCGATAAAAGACGCAGATTTTCTGTGGAAAACTTGGAAAAAGTGTTGGTAGTTTAATACAATAACTTTGTTGATGATTTAGATTTAAGTGAGTAAAGTAATTAATTGTAAAAAAGTGAAACTGTTTGTTTTATTGCTTTTGTATCCTTATTGTACCTACATTAGACAAATCAAGGTCAACAATGAGATACTTGATCATCAAATTAACTATAAATACTAATTTTGGCGGGGTAGGTACATGTTTTTTCGCATACTTTCTTTTGCGCAAGTCCATATTTTGCATATTTTGCCAATCGTAAAATCATATTTTGGAGAGAAAAAACGCTGCAAATTATTACACAATGGTTTATTATTTTTCTATATTGACCCCTCTTCTTCAAAGCCACCAACCATCCAACATGGAGAAAAACATCGATCGCATTTCGGTAAGCTAAAATTTGAACGGAGATTAGGCATCTTTTGCGATTCACAGTCATGTTTCTGATTGATAGTACGTCCAACCCTTAAACTCTCGTAGGGAGCGAACGGTTTGTCCTACAGAGCTCCGGGTGGTCTCAAAACATTCTAAAAATCCTATAGAATCTTAAATTGAAAGAAAAACAATACCTTTATATCGAAATTTCTTGAGTTAAGGCGTTTTCAAAATTTCAAAATTCATTTTTGAACCCTAGAAGTTACCAACATCAACCAAACTCTTCGGGGCACAACTAGATTTCAAATGGAGTCTACATACCAAATTTCATCAAAATTGGTCAATGCTAAGTGGAAAAAGTGCCGCGTACGGCGTACGACGGACGGACGGCCAAATTTGTATTCGATTTTTGGATTCTACGTACCTTGAAACGACAAACCATCAAATTTTGAGGGGGTGTTAAAAAATGTTTTTCTTGGTCGATTCCAAAGGTTCATTATTGAAAATAAAAAACCAAAAAAGTACATATTTTCCAAGCTCTACGATGAGATGAATAGTTTCAGTTCTCGATTTGCCAACTTGTAGTTCTTCTTGCTTTTTATACCATTTTAAATTGATGAAATAGGAAAAAAAGCAATCTTCAACCAAGCCAGATCGATAGGAAATGTAAAGAATAAAAAAGCAGAATAACTCTAAACAGAATATGTACGTAAGCCTACTTACCCAAGTTGGACGGGCAACGATAAATTATTTTACTGAAATGGAAGGAATATTCGAGGATATTTTTAGCCTTCACCCTCACCCAATTGCCTACGCTCGTGAAACATAGCAAACAACCATCAAATCTTCTAGTTATCATCCAGAAAAATCTGAAAACCCACGTTCAGGCATATATCCCTTGCGGGGATGTGGAGAGGTAATTAAACCTCGGAATACAAAAGAGCAAATATATAACTCAGCCCTAGCGAGTTGGAATAAACAAACTCAGTCAATGTTCCCGTCAGATCCGCGTGTTCATTTTCATTTCCCGGCATTGGTACCTACCTATCTAACGTGAGCAAATATATACCCTCGCCGGAACTCATCTCTCACTTTCTAATTACTCCATCAACTTCTCGAACTACTATATAGGTAGCATTTTTCCATCATCTCTCTCGTATTTGTTATAATGTATTGACCGTATCCCTCGACTGAGAGGGAATATTGCGAAACTGAAAGATCCTATTTCGATGCTCACCATAAAAAACTCTGTATATATGTGGTGTGGCACATAGGTTCCTCTTACGCATAACGATTCTATAAATGATCCAACCATGATCATGGGATTCTTTCTACTCCATAGCGCGTTAAGTTTGAGATATTTAGTTGCATTACCATTTACATTAGTTACCCAGCACATGCGCGATGAATACACTTTGTATGAGGAAACACTTTGTTTATGAGTACCCAAGATTTGGATGCCACATACAAAGAGAATCCGTAGGAAAGGATTCGTCCTTATCTTTGGATGTGACATCCAAGTCATTTAGTTCAGCTACACATAGATGTAGCACACATTGGTTTTGGTGTGATATCCAAAGTTAACGGTGCCTCATCCTACACACTTTAGATGGGAGATTTAATCAATGGTGCCTGATCTTTCAAACTTTGGATGCTCAAAGATGGAATTGATTGACCTATCCGCAATGAAAACCGTAGGGGTCTATGCTGGACCCCAACTCGTACAATTTCACTTTGGAATCGGGAGGAAATAGTGAAATTTATTAGCGCGACAGAGATTCCATGTTTTGCGCGAACAAAGGCTCTGAAAATGATTCGATCACAGTGAAATTAAAAGGTGTTGGAGTTTACTCCAATATATTGTTATGATTGTTGAGGGTCGTGTGATAATTGTTTAGTTACTGAATTTGGAGTACTCCGTTGCTTGATTTCAATGAAGTTTAGTCCCTGAGTGTGCTAAAAGTAGTGATTTGTACTCTTTTAATTTAACGATTTGGTGAATTGGTGCTAAATCGCAGCAAAAATAAATCATCAAAACGTCTGTCTCCAAACATCCTCCAAGTATTAACAAAGTTAGACAATCAGGATGTAAGAAAATTATATATTAGAGGACTTGATGTTATGCACGAGCAGAGCCCTTCATACCCCTCATGATGAAATTCATAAGGGGTCGTCTAGAGATCAACTGAGGATCAAATTATGATAATCGGATGCTGCAATTCGTTCGGGGGATGAAATTCGTGGAGGATCATCTAGGTCTATTAGAGCGCGCAGAAAGGCGGAAGAAAGGAGGATCCGTTGCGCTATTTCACATTTTGAACACGAAACCCCCCATCAATGTATGAACAAAAATGAATTCGTTTTTGATGATTCACATCATAGTTAGGTAGTTAACTTGGAAACTGAACACTTAGTTTCCAAATGTATGGGGTTAGTTCTGCTAGTTATAAGAATACAATTATTGTTAACGTAGCTTATTGTAGAATCTGTCGTGACCTGCAATTCGAGTATAGAAGGCGAGTGCTTTCGATGTACAAAGATCATTATCAGGCCGTCGAGAAAGTCGATTTCATTGTGAATTAAATCAATTTCTGTAGGTTGCATCAGCTAACCCACGCATTACAGAGGCAACATCAACTATCCCAACCATTTTGTGTGGTCTGAACAATATAAATTTAGTCTGAAACTGTCTTGATCCCTCAGGGTAATCTCAGAGAACAACAAATTGATCCAGATAACCCCTATAGATACAGGAAAACCGTTTTTCCCCTTTTCTAGGACGTCCAACAGTTCGATTTGGTCGGCCTTATGCGATTAATCTAGGGTGAAGGAGAACAACACTCAACGGAGAAAAACATAACCACGGAAGAATCCGTATCAGACCATTCTGAATCCAAATCCGTGTAAAAACCATAGGTCTATGTGAGTGAGATAATCTCATGTAGGTACTCTGCCCAGGTCTTAGTTTTCAACCAATTTGTGCGGTTCTTATAGTTTATTATTTTCAATAATGAACCATTGGAATCGGGCAAGAAAAAAAAATTTTAACCCCCTTTAAAATGTGATGTTTTGGGAGACAACTTGTTGATGTAAAGGAACTTAAGAGTCGGACGATATATCAAAATCGCGATTGTGAATCATCAAAGAGGTCTAATCTCCGTTGAAATTTTAGGTAACCAAAATGCAATCGATGTTCGTTTCGTCAAGTTGTTTTCAGTTTTGTGTCCTAAGCAACCAGTACTCAAATTTCCATATGAAGGAACTCCCTATTTCTTCGAATCGAGTGTGAAGCGTTTATTTCTTCCGAATAAACTTGATTGTGAAGGTGTGAAGGCAGTATGTGTAGTAAGTAAGTAGTACACATGGTTGGTAGGTTAAAAAAAATAGTGACAACGGCAAAGCTGTGATCTATACAGAAAAATAATAATCCTTTGAGAATTAAATTACAGCGTTTTTCCTTTAAAGGGGAGAACGGGAAGTCTGAACCTTAAAACTCTGAAAATGATTACACAAAGGTTTATTATTTTTCTATACAGATCACTCGTCTGCAAAGAACACGGCTTTGCCATTCCCACAACCAGCCATAGTTACTACCTGCCTACCACATACCTACTTCACAATCAAGTTTATTTGGACTAAAGAATGAAACTCAGTTCGAAGAAATAGGGATTATTAAGAACTATCATTAACCCTATTTATTGGGGAATTCGATTACTGGTTGCTAAGGACGCCGAACTAAGTACAATTCGAAGAAACGAACAACGATCGCATTTTGGTCTGTTGAAATTTGAACGGAGATTCGGCCTCTTTTGCGATTAACGCTCGTGTTTCTGATTTATCGTTAGTCCGACCCTTAAGTTCTCGTAGGGAGTGAACGCTTTGCCCTACAGAGCTCCGGGTGGTCTCAAAAAATTCTAAAACTTGAATACTATTTGAAATGGGTTAAAAAATTATACTTCTACTTCGAGAGCTTTCGAACTGCCAATGCGGCAAGCAGCTTGTACGTGTCCCAGAGATGGGCGAATTCTTATTCATAAATACGATTATGATTACAAATCATATCTGCGATTTTATGATTATGAATACGAATACAGGTATGAATATGAATACGAATTCGAATACAATCGTATTCACACTTTGAATGCAATTTTCCCCCGTATTCGTATTTTGAATATGATTTTATGATTTTTCTATGATTTCGCTCAAAATCTAAATTTTTCAAGATTTTCCCAGAAAATCATGCTTTTTTTATGATTTTCTCCCGAACTCTCGACATATTTATGGCCTAACATTGTCAAAATAATCAATCAAAATTAGAAACGCTCACCAATTCGTATAGGATTTTTCAAGCAGAATCGAATGAGACCAACAATTTTTTCCGCTGGAAATCATATTTTTTCAACAATTTGCACTGAAAATCATGAAAAAATTATGATTTTTACCGGAAATTTCGTAGTACTTTCTATTCAGTTGGTCGTAGCGACCTGGGGTTGGTCTCATTCGATTCTGCTTGAAAAATCCAATAGGAATTGGTGAGCGTTTCTTATTTTGATTGATTATTTTGACAATGTTAGGTCATAAATATGTCGAGAGTTCGGGAGAAAATCATTAAAAAAGTATGATTTTCAGAGAAAATCGTAAAAAATTGAATTTTTAGGAAAATCATAGAAAAAATCATATTCAAAATACGAATACGGGGGAAAATTGTATTCAAAGTGTGAATACATTGTATTCGTATTCATATTCATGAAATCGCAGATATGATTTGTATTCATAATCGTATTTATAAATAAGAATTCGCCCATTTCTGACGTATCCGGCAATAGGGTCTGCGCATGGGTCGGAAAAACTGTTAATTATTATTTTGGTATATTATTTTCAATAATGAACCTTTGGAATCGACCAAGAAAAAAAAATTCTTAACACCCCCTCAAAATTTCATGGTTTACGTTTCAAGGTACGTAGTATAAAAAACGCTGCAAATTATTACACAATGGTTTATTATTTCTGTATAGATTACTCGTCTGCAAAGCCGCCAACCATCCAACATGAAGAAAAACATCGATCGCATTTCGGTCAGCTTTAATTTGAACGGAGATTAGGCCTCTTTTGCGATTCACACTCGTGTTTCTGATTTATCGTACGTTCAAACTTTAAATTCTCGTAGTGAGCGAACGGTTTGTCCTACAGAGCTCCGGGTGGTCTCAAAAAATTCTAAAAATTCTATAGAATCTTGAATTGAAGGAAAAACAATACCTTTATATCAAAATTTTTTGAGTTAGGGCGTTTTCAAAATTTCAAAATTTTAAAATTCATTTTGGAACCCTTAGAGGTGACCTACATCAACCAAAATCTTCTGGGCACAACTAGATCCCAAATGGAGCCTACATACCAAATTTCATCAAAATCGGTCAATGCTAAGTGGCAAAAGAGCCGCGTACGGCGGACGGACGGCCAAATTTGTATTCGATTTTTGGATTCTACGTACCTTGAAACGTAAAACATCAAATTTTGAGGGGGTGTTGAAATTTTTTTTTCTTGGTCGATTCCAAAGGTTCACTATTGAAAATAATAAACCAAAATCGAATAAAAGTTTGGCCGTCCGTCCGCCGTCCGCCGTACGCGGCACTTTCCCCACTTAGCATTGACCGATTTTGATGAAATTTGGTATGTAGGCTCCATTTGGGGTCTAGTTGTGCCCCGAAGATTTTGGTTGATGCAGATCACTTCTAAGGGTTCCAAAATGAATTTTGAAATTTTGAAAACCCCCTGACTCAAAACATTACGATATAAAGGTATTGTTTTTCCTTCAATTTAAGATTCTATGGAATTTTCAGAATTTTTGAGATCACACGGAGCTCTGTAGGACAAACCGTTCGCTCCCTACTGGAATTTAAAGGTTGGACGTACGATATATCAGAAAAAAAGCGTGAAACGCAAAAGAGGCCTAATCTCCGTTCAAATTTGTGCTGACCGAAATGCGATCGATGTTTTTCTTCATGTTGGATGGTTGGTGGCTTTGCAGACGAGTAACGAAAAATAGTAAACCATTGTGTAATAATTTTCAGCGTTTTAATCTAAACTAGACCTCATTATGAGAATTTTGACACCAACCGCGACCTTTTAGCGTGAGAAGACCTTTTGAAGAACATTTGAAACTTAAAACTAAGTTACCTACGCCTCAGAGACGTGACCCTTGACCAAGCACGACTGCGAACTGCTGAACAGATTCGAAAGAAAGGTTCTTCGCAGAATCATTGAACCTGTCTGCGAACAAACGAGATGGAGAAGAAGGTACAATGCTGGGCTGTACGTAATGTATGAGGACCCTCCTGTTTCGCGTATCATCAAGTCTGCAAGGCTTAGATGCGCTGGTCATGTAATGAGAATGTATGAGTCAGAGGTGCCCAAAAAGCTATTTGCTGGTGATCCTGGAGGGCGTAGGGGACGTGGTCGTCCGAAGATGAGATGGTTGGATGGAGTGGAGGAGGATTTCCGGCAGATGGGTTGTAGAGGCTGGAGGACGATGGCGAAGGATCGAGGCATCTGGCGTAAGCTTGTTGAGGAGGCCAAGGTCCACCCAGGACTGTAAAGCCAATGAAGAAGAAGAAGAAGAAATACTAATTAAATTACATCGAGTGAAACAGTTGTATCGCGCACCAACTGGTTTAAATTGACCTAATGCTTATCCAATGGGACGTCTCCTGAAATGCATGCATTACTTAACAATATGTTTTTTAATTTCTTCCGAGTCTACCAAAGTAGCGGAAGCTAAAAAAAAAATTTTGAAAAAAAAAAAAAAATGTGAAAAAAAATGTTTTCCAAATCAAAATTTTCATCGCGTTTTGCGTTTTAGACCTTATTTGACAATTTTGGTTTCGTGTCTGTGTCTGTCATAAAATCCTTGTAACGGGCTTAACTATACGAAGTTATTGTCCGATTTCATGAAATTTTCAGGGATTTGCGGGTTGCGGGTCCTCTATGAAAATCATCATCCCCGGAAATGATAGAAGCGACTGCGCATGCGCAAACGTGAATGCCTTGTAACATAACTTCACAGATCATAAAAATTAGTATTTACCTGGATGGTCCCCAATGAAAATCACCCACTCCGGTCAGATAGTAACCACTGCGCTTGCGCAAACGTGAATTTCTTTGTAACAACCATAACTTCTACATTTTCCATCCGATTTCGATGAGATTTTCAGAGATCATAAAGATTAGTATTTACCTAGATGGTCCCCAATGAAAATCACCTACTCCGGTCAGATAGTAACCACTGCGCTTGCGCAAACGTGAATTTCTTTGTAACATCCATAACTTCTACATTTTCCATCCGATTTCGATGAGATTTTCAGAGATCATAAAGATTAGTATTTACCTAGATGGTCCCCAATGAAAATCACCCACTCCGGTCAGATAGTAACCACTGCGCTTGCGCAAACGTGAATTTCTTTGTAACATCCATAACTTCTACATTTTCCATCCGATTTCGATGAGATTTTCAGAGATCATAAAGATTGGTATTTACCTAGATGGTCCCCAATGAAAATCACCTACTCCGGTCAGATAGTAACCACTTCGCTTGCGCAAACGTGAATTTCTTTGTAACATCCATAACTTCTACATTTTCCATCCGATTTCGATGAAATTTTCCGGTACGAATAAAATCACTCGCGATGAGATTGAGGAAAACCATTTTTATAAAATAAACGGAGTTGAGTAGAACGTTGTCTATTTCCACGAAAATAATGAGTTACAAGTTAAATCGATTCCGACGGTTAGGTCATCATCAGTAACACATAATAACCGAAATTTTCCGGAATTGAGCGGATTCGGATGTACATTATTCCCTGTGAAAATCATCACCTCCAGACTGGTGGTAGTCACTGCGCATGCGCAAACGTAAATTTCCTTGTAACAGCCATAACTTCTACATTTTCCATCTAATTTCGTTGTAATTTTCAGGGGTTATGCGGATTGTGGTGTAAATGGTCCTGTATGGAAACCATTGTTCCCGGACTGATAGTAGCCACTGCGCATGTGCAAACGTGAATTTCCTTGAAACATCCATAACTTCTACATTCTCCATCCGATTTCGAAGAAATGTTCATACATAGATGGCCCGGGTTGACGTGTAGGCGGTCCCCTAATGCGGTAGAGCAATTAATGTTTTGAGATAAACTACTGTGCATCGGATAATCTATACAATCGGGTTATGTTAATACATAATTTAATAATGAATGGGGTTAGTTCCGCTAGTTATAAGAATACAATTATTATCTACGTACCGTATTGGAGAATCCGTCGTAACCAGCAAGTCGAGTACAGGAGGCGAGCGCTTTCGATGTAAGGACGTCATCTTCAGGCCGTCGAGAGAGTACTAAAGTTTGTCAGTCCGTCGTTTTCTTTATATAGTCTGGGTGAAAGGGAGGTGAAAGGATCAGAAAGGAAACGTGGTGACCACGTGGTCTTCTATTCTAAACTATGAATATATTGTAATCTAGCTTACATAATAACAATAAGTTAGTTATGTAAGCTAGATTACAATGTATTCATAGTTTAGAATAGAAGACCACGTGGTCACCATATGGTGAATGTACAATTAGCTAAGAGGATTAGTTTTATCTCTCCCTTTCACTTGACATGACAGACAAACAACCTTTCACCACTTGGTCTCGTTACCAGGTAGCCCCCTTTCCTTTCTGATCCTTTCACCTCCCTTTCACCCAGACTATATAAAGAAAACGACGGACTGACAAACTTTAGTACTCTCTCGACGGCCTGAAGATGATGTCCTTACATCGAAAGCGCTCGCCTCATGTACTCGACTTGCTGGTTACGACGGATTCTCCAATACTGTGCGTAGATAATAATGGGGTATTTCGGTCAATTTTTTTTATTTTTTTTTTTCAAAAGAGTATGGCTCAGGAATAACGGTAATCGGGTCTGTTCGTCGAGAAAATGTTTATAAAAAGTCAGAGAAGCTAAGGAAAGTTGAAGATTTGAATGGTGTGACGTAGCTAGCCAATCGTGACGTAGCTAGCCAACTGTCTTTGAAAAAAGTATCCATGCACAGAAACCCTTGGAAGACCTCTTGGATACTACAAAATAGTACTCACACACGCGCGCGGCATTGTCCGCGGCGTAGTCCTTGCCTAGTGGGTGTGCATTTATAGCGGCCCGCCTTTTTCAAACGTGTGATCTCTTTAATTAATTTTTCTACCACATGTTATAGTATCATTGGGCTTAAATTTGTAGTATATAGGTTTTCAAGGGTGCTGAATCCAAATTTGAGGTCAAAAACCTGAATTTCCGACCCACCGAAATACCCCATTGTAATCAAGTTATGGATACGAGGAAGCTATGTGCACCCACTTGTTTTTTTGCTCAGTGAAAATTAACTTTATTGTTAACCGTGAGTAATGGTGTAGTTGATAATTAGGTACCTCTACTTTTAATGAAAAATTCATGTTATTTGCAGACGGGTGATCTACACAGATAACTAACATCAACTGGCACTAACTTGCCGTGTTTTATAGTTATAATGTTAAGGTAGCTATTATAAAACTACACAGGTATCAGAATCTAATAGGTAGGTGTGGGTGACTATCAAAATTAGACTCGACAGAAGTCGTTTCCAACTAAACCCTTGAAAACCAGATTCAGAATCCCTAAAAGCACAGGATAGTTTGCTGAGCTCTAGCGCACACCTACATGCACACCACTTTCCTACCAAGTAAACATTGGCTACATATGAGGACAAAGGGGAACAGAATAAATCGTGCGTAAAATTATAAATCTGCCATGCAGAAGCAGTTTTTTTATTTTAAAATTCTGATTACAGATCAACAGACAATCAATCTACAAAATGACTTTTACTCCGAGTTACAGTAACTTAGAAAAGTGCAAGATCCACTTAAGCTTATAGTTATTGATACAGATTCAGCTTACTATTTAGATAACAAATTATAAAATCCCCACAATACAAAATCTGAAATCATAAAATTTTCAAGAGAAGATAGTTTTCCGAATTAAAAACACGAGTAATTAAACCCCTACAATCATATTGAATAGGTAGGTACCAATATTCATATAGCATTCATGATGGTTATCTAAAATAATATTGTCATGACTGTTTCATAGGTTTTAGCGGTCTCAATTGATCTACAAGCATGTTCATGGTTCAATTAATAATATTATGATCACTACATAACATTTTGACATTGTTTAAAATAAAATAACTACGCTGCGCCTTCCTTACACTGTAAAATATATCAAGAAACTCTGATTTGATAATGCTCCACATCATGATACATATCGTGATATTCTTGAAATGCACAAAAGAAGTAACTAGAAGCACATAAACAAAAATATGATTTCAATCCCTATGTTACGTAGGCCCAGTATGTCCAGTTTATAGTGTCTTGAATAGGCAGTCTATTAGAACAGGAGAATCTAGCTCGCAACCTACGGGACAATTCAAATACCAGAGTAAATCTTCCAAAATCCTTGGAAGCCCAAGAAACTTCAAGATGGTTACAACGGTATGGATTAGAAGGTTGTTCTCGTAATGCTTTGGTTCTACACCATTGTTATACAAATGTTTCTGCTGCAATACCTCCTAAAACCTTCAGAGGTTGTTTAGAAACATACATAGCAATACTTAGTAATTGTTACGAACAACAACATCGATAACATAACATAACGATTATAACATTTCAGCGCATTCCAAGAAGTGAACGTAGCGTTCCTCGATAGATTTCGAGGCTGTGCGGAAGACAACTTTACAACACTCCCTCTAAAATGATTGAAGAAGTAAAAATCTTGATTCTAATAGAAGAGAGCCTAGTGATTTTACAATGACAGTGAAATGTTATGAAAATATTTAACGTAATACCACAGAAAACTTAATTCAATTGAGAAAATCTTCTTATGCACACAATATTAATAGATATTTCAAAAAAAAACGAACGCAACGGAAGTAGGTAATATAAATTAAGGGATATTTTATGGCATTGAAAAATAGATCAAACTTCTGTTAGACCAACTTAATCTTTTGACAAATTAATTTAATATTTGGGCAAATACATTTTAACCCTCCAAAAATTTTAATTAGGTACATATATAACATTTATGGTTGAAGACCTTTTTTCAAGAATTGCCTACCAATTTAAAACCGCACAAAATCTATAGATTAAACGAAATTAAAATGTTTGCTTGTACAGTAACTACCTACTCAAGTAATGAAAAGTTCAATAAGTAGTACTACCATATTTCACATCGAACAGTTTTAAAATATAAAAGTTTTGATTGATGAAGGTAAAACATTATTAATTTGACTTGATATATCTGTAACTTTAACGTTGTAGAAACATTAATGTACACACAACTATTAATCCAGTGAATGAAGCAGTTTTATCCTACATGAATTGCGGTAGTCCTGGATTTTGTATACGTTGTTTGGGGGTGTTAGGAGATAACAAATCCCAGTTTCCGTCTGCCCAACCCAAATGCTTCCTCCGTCAACATCGGAAGACCATAAAATGTTGGCACTTTTATCGGTTTTTTGCCTGTAGCTCCTTTCCATTCCGTTTTTCGGCTTTCCATGACATTTTTTCAAAGGTAGAAAAAGAGCTGAAAATGGCAAAATTTTTACTTTACAGCGAAAAGTGGAGAGAATGGAAGTTATAGAGAATTTAATCAGCTTTCAAGCGCATGTTTTGAAAAAAAATTTTGGGACCAATCTGCAGGAATGGAGGTAAGTTTAAAGGAAAAAAAATCTATATCGTGACACAGCAAAAGGACCCCATTTGATGACGATTTACCCATTCGAGACAAAACATGATTTTTAGCACTTTTTTTAGATTTTCAGTCACCCTCATGTAACCTACTTTCCATCCGTCCGCAAACCCAATATCACAGCCTCTTAGGCTACCAAGCGACTTGCGATTTTCACTAAATATGGGTTGTACGAGTACATGATGAACATTTCCGAGGTCCAGGGACAAAGGGCTGCATTGGCTTCTGACCAGAATACGTTGAAAGTTAGAGATAAGAAAATAACCATAAATCTCATCACTCTTTATCACAGTATATTTATTGCGAAAACTTGAGAGGATGACCTCTAAGCATAAATTCCCCTATGAGCTGGCATCTTTTTCTATATCGTTGTTACATGCGGAAGGGCCTAAAGTCTGCATTGCACGCGGCTTTCGGTAATTTTGAGCTCCGCCAAATCGCTACAATGTTATTGATGGTGGGCATCTGTTCCATAAAGTTGTATAGAGCCGAAATTCGACTTATGGGCGAATTTCTGATGATTACGTTAGGACATCCATCAGCACTATGGTTCCAATGTGACGGTAGTTTTTGACAGCTACCCAGACAATCTTGCTGTAGTACTGAAAGCGCTGAACAAGTAAGGAGGAGATCCTAGTACTTCAGATGATGTTGTGTTCAACTCAACGATGAATTTGACTCCAAAAGAGAAATTACTTTCAAATGAGCCCAATAAAAAACGATTTATTGAGGGGTTTTACTCGACGACATAATTTGAGACGACTTAACGGTCAACTTGCTCCTTATCCACGCCATCAGCGTCTCACATATTTAGATTTGGAAAGAATCTCACACCCTCTTCTAACACAACACTTGCTAGAAGCATGGGATGCATTTACCGATCCTGATGCCACTCCTGATGGAATCACTACGGCCGGGGTACAGGTACCTTACATTGCGGAAACGTAGGACAGTCGCTCTTCGCACATTGTTGGTTTTTGAAGGAAAGAATAAGGTGGGGCATAAGGAAACCTCCTAACAGCATAAACAAACCCAACAAACATTTTAAAAATCCGCATTTCATGTAGGGTAAACCCCCTTTTTCCGTCTCTATTCACTGGACTTTTTGATGTTGAAGAAAGTTGAGTTGTTTGGAATGTGAATCTAGAATATTAGACATGGATGCATCAACCATACCAAAGGGGTTCAACCAACTAAGTGAACTACCTAGGAAGTCGATTGCTCCATAGGGACCTACCAGATAGATTTGTCAGCACTACAAATTACGATACCCACCAATGGAAATTCGAGGAAAAAAGACCTATCGAATCATGCCGAAACCTCGAGATAAATCAGTCACAACTTTAAAAATAAATTTCTCGCATTCTCCATAAAAAATATTGGCCACAATCGCTATGCACAAAATTGAAAAAAAAACCTATATTTCAATTGCAAGGAGGGAAACAGATCAAAGTGGCTCTTCAGCAATGTATCATGATAATGGACAAGCTAAATGGATCAGGTGTGTCAAACCGCTATAATTCAGAACACCTGTTTCAAGATAAACTCTTCAAATGAACAAACAGTTACTGTCACTAGATGATGCTCTATTGCCTTTTACACTTTTTAGTATCTATTTTACGACTCTAAAACACTAAAACATGTTCTAAAACTGGGAATTTGGGTTTATTTCAAACTGTAAAACGCTATGCAGTTCAGATTCCCTAATGCAAATCTGCTGAGTTTAGTCAAATATGAATCAATAACTAATTAATAACTTATTTTTAACTTCCGAAGTAATTTTCAACTTTGGTACACAAGGATTTCAACACAAATTGACATCATATGTACGATAGAGTACACTCTAAGATCATTGCTATTACTATATTTTCAGATCAGCAGAATAGGTATTAATTTAGAAACAATCTAGAGGCTAGAATGTTCCCTCGATCACAAATATTGCACAAATTACTTTGTGTACTGGAGTGAAATTCAAAGGAAGGAACTGTATGTATCTAGCATACAAGGCCATAGACACATTTCTTTCAAATAATCCTACATGTCTCTAGATAACTAAGTAATACATGTCTGTATAAGAACTACGGTTTTAGTAAAGCTTTGTGCCTACAACGAAAAATACAATGGTTGGCAAAGGTTTCTACGGATTTTCGAATAACGAATTGCGAAGAATAATATCCCAACTCCGAGGAAAATCAATCAACCCTATCATATGGAAATATACCCCGAATACATATTAATTAAGAGGTTTCGTTTTAAATTTAATTTCACTCAGTCACCAGTTCTTTTCAATATCATATTATTGCCATAACTAGTCCAAGAATGTTCCCTGCTTTGATTTCAGAGGTCTAACAAATATGTACCAGATATTTGTGATCTAAATAGTAATATTATCCTACAAAAACATACAACTTTGAATTGGGGAACATGAATATTGTCTGTCTCAGTACATACATCACAAAATTCTTTTGGATGAAAAAAATGAAAACCAAACAATATTCGATAAGCAGAGACCATAACTAGGGAACAGAAACAATAGTCTTTTAGATCACATGAGGTTTGCACAGATCCGCAAATAATACTTAATACAACCTAAGAAATTACAAAAAAAAGTTGATATCTATCTACATAACATTCATGTAAAGAGAAGAAAGTGGGAATGATGCTCAAGCTCAACAACAATAGTTGATTTACCATAAATTATTATAAATTGGATTGTAGACTTAGATAACAATGGAATGAGTCAGATCATTGCCAACAATAATAATTTTAACATATATAACGAATAACTCGTTTTTACGATAATATAATGTTAAAACTGTATAAAATTTATAAAATTCTAATGAATAAATTAAATTCATAAGTAGGTGAATAACATGCTCAATTGAGTAAACGCATTCAGTTATTCTTCATATGGTGAAAGATGAATATTTAATGACTGAAAAATATTAGCCCAATCATGACCATAAAATGCAGTACAAAATGGACAATTGTCGATTGAAACCTGTCAATCAGTGATGCTCTGCCCAACGATACTCAGCTGCTCTTTCAGAGCGCGGAACGAAGGCCTGTCTTCAGGACAGTGGGCCCAGCACAGCTTCATGATCTGAAAGAATAAATTATGCGATTCAATAAAACCTCCCAGCAAAATTTTTGGAACTTTGCTTTATAAGGAAGGGCATAGTCATGATGACGAGATGATAGTTTTGATCCAATGGAGGCTTCAATTTTATCATCAACTTATTGAGCTCCCTGATTTACGTTTGCACATGCGCAGAGGCAACTATCAATCCGGGGAGACGATTTTCATAGGGGACCATCTACACATAAACCGACACAATTCCTGGAAACGTCTGCCGATTGGGTGTATACATAGCTTCTTCATACCCATAACCCCATTGTATAGATGATCCGATGCATTGAAGCTAATCACAAAACATCAATCTCGAAGTGCCTTGCACTATCCTCATAGGGGACTATACAGGGTGTCATCCTTACGGGCGCACCACCGGGCAGGGTTCGATTCTACTACTAATTTGCAACAAAAAATGTCTATTAGCAATTTAGTTTTAGAGGCTTCGTTTTTGAGTTATTTCACTTTTAAGATTTTTTTCGTGTTTTCGACCTTACATCACTAAAACGGCTATAACTCCCTTAATTAATGAAGTAAATTAAAATTTGATTATGTCATTGGAAAGAGCGTCAAATTTCCTATCTCCCTGATGGGGTTGTAGAAAATTTCAAATGAAACGAACGGGTGTAAAATAAGCTAAAAGTAAAAAATTGGTAAAGTTTCGAAAATTTTCACTTTTTTCAAAGTTTGATTCTCGAAACGTCGTGAACGGAAATTTCCATGCTGTAAGCCTAAAAGTTGCATGTGAATCCCAGCTTTCTAACGGTGTAGTAATTTTTTTTAAAACACCACTTATTCAGTTAGAAAATGACGTTTTAAGGGCAGAAAACGTTCATTTTCGGGTGTAAATCGGCGTTTTCCACCAGAAATGCTTCCCAACTTATTAAATCATTTGACATGAAATTTTACGTACTTTTTGACGCTGAATCGAATGGTAACACTTTCCGATCTCCTCGACAAACAAATAGTACTTTTCAAGCCCTTCAAGCAAACAGGGTACAACAACTGAGTCCTCGACTCCCAACTTGTTATCTATCGAAAAGATAAAGCTTTCCTCAAATGATCGGGACGTTATTTTCAAGAAAGAGGGCAAAATTTATGTAAGTCAACAAAGTGGAAGGAGTGCGGGTCATTAATAACAATTTTGGATAAAACGAACAACGAGATTGAGCCGTTCGCCCAAAGGAAAAGGCTTGAAAAGTACTGTTTGTTTGTCGAGGAGATCGGAAAGTGTTACCATTCGATTCAGCGTCAAAAATTACGAAAAATCTCATGTCAAATGATTTAATAAGTTGGAAAGCATTCCTGGTGAAAAACGCCGATTACACCCAAAAATGAACGATTTCTACCCTAAAAACGTCATTTTCTAACTGAATAAGAGGTGTTTTAAAAAACATGACTACACCATTAGAAAGCTGGGATTCACATGCAACTTTTAGGCTTACAGCATGGATATTTCCGTTCACGACGTTTCGATAATCAAACTTTGAAAAAAGTGAAAATTTTCGAAACTTCACCAATTTTTTACTTTTAGCTTATTTTACACCCGGTCGGTTCATTTGAAATTTTCTACAACCCCATCAGAGAGATAGGAAATTTGACGCTCTATCCAATGACATAATCAAATTTTAATTTACTTCATCAATTAAGGGAGTTATAGCCGTTTTAGTGATGTAAGGTCGAAAACACGAAAAAAATCTTAAAAGTGAAATAACTCAAAAACGAAGCCTCTAAAACAAAATTGCTAATAGACATTTTGCTTCCGAGTCTACCAAGGTAGCGGAAGCTTTGTTTTCACTTTTCAAGGTTGAAAAAAAAAAGTTCTCCAAAATCAAAATTTTCACTCGCGTTTTGCGTTTTAGACCTTTCTGAACAATTTTGGTTCCGTGTCTGTGTGTCCGTGTGTCTGTGTGTCTGTCTGTCTGTGTGTCTGTCCGTCTGTCATGAATTCCTTGTAACGCGCATAACTATACGAAGTTATTGTCCGATTTCGATGAAATTTTCAGAGATTGTGCGGGTTGGTGTGTAGACGGTCCCCTATGAAAATCATCATCCTCGGACTGATAGAAGCGACTGCGCATGCGCAAACGTGAATTCCTTGTAACGGCCATAACTTCTACATTCTCCATCCGATTTCAATGAAATTTTCAGGAATGTTACAGATCAGTATTTGAATGGTCCCCTATGAAAATCATCACCTTCGGACTGATAGTAGCCACTGCGCATGCGCAAACGTGAATTTCCTTGTAACGGCCATAACTTCCACATTTTCTACCTGATTTCGATGAAATATTCAGGGATTATGCGGATTAGGTTGTAGATGGTCTCCAATGAAGATCATCACCCCCGGACTGATAGTAGCTGCTGCGCATGCGCAAACGTGAATTCCTTGTAACGGCCATGACTTCTACATTTTCCATCCGATTACAATGAAATTTTCAGGGATGTTACAGATTAGCATTTAGATGGTCCCCTATGAAAATCATCACCTTCGGACTGATAGTAGCCACTGCGCATGCGCATACGTAAAATCCTTGGAACAGCCATAACATTTACATTTTTCATCCGAATTTGATGAAATTTTCTAGGATTGTCCAGATTAGCGTGTAGATGGTCCCCTATGAGGGTAGTGAAAGGTACTTGGAGATTGGTGTTTTGAGATTAACTACTACGCATCGGATCATCTATATAATCGGTTTATGGACACGAGGAAGCTATGTGCCACACCCACTTGGCAGACGTTTTTTGTTGCAAATTAGGAATTTCACGTTTGCGCATGCACAGTGGCTACTACCAGTCCGAAGGCGATGATTTCCATAGAGGACTATGTACACACCAATCCGCACAATCTCTGAAAATTTCATCGAAATCGGACAATAACTTCGTATAGTTCAACCCGTTACTAGGATTTCATGATAGACAGACACACAGACAGACGGAGACGGAACCAAAATTGTTCAGGAAGGCCTGAAACGTAAAATGCGAGGGGAAATTTTGATTTTGGAGAACTTTTTTTCACCCTTGAAAAGGTGAAACCAATGTTTCCGCTACCTTGGTAGACTCGGGAGCAAAATAAAAAAAAATTAAAATAAATCGCAAAATAAAGTTAAAATTTAAAAAAATATACATATAACATAGTACCTACTCATTTTGAAACTGAAACATATCCTACGAAATACAAAATAGATTTTCAATAGTCGTGATCAAAAAGAACAGAAAAGTTGAGAAATAAATAAAACTCACCTCGTAAACTTCTTTCAAACATGCCTGTGGCCTCTGCAAAATAATCCCACGCTGAACACGTTCAACAACTTCAGTGTTTTTCAAACGCCCGTAGGGCATTTTCCCACAAGTAAACACTTCCCACATCAAAACACCTGAAACAAAAAAGCTCCAAATTGTTTCAAAATGGTTCATTAGCTTTCTTTATAGACCACCTCTCCGCGAAGAACACGGCTTTTCCAAGAAGTGTTCCTACCAACCAAATGACGTGTGCCATATCATTATGGCGCATGGTTAACAATGATGATTATTATGTCAGAAATTTGCTACCAGCAAAACATCGTTATCCTAAAGTTGGGGTACGACCAATACGAACTTTATTTTGTTTGTAAAGAGAGCACAACTGGTTGACATGAAATTCCATTTGAAGAAACAAGAACATTTGAAGAAACAAGAAAAGATCGCATTTGATCAGCTGAAATTTGGCTCGTTTACGACAGCGAAAGTTGCTATTCGCACTTGTGTTTCTAACTCATCGCTCATCCATCCCTCAGAGTAAGGGAGACAACTAACCTTACGAGGAACCAAATCGGAGTTCTGATGGGGGCGGACTCCGTGGTTTTCGAAGGACGGGAGGACACGTTTTTCCACGTTCAAACACAATTTTTCCCCTTAAGGGTCTCAGTCGGTCCCCGTTCGTTCTTAATATTTCGCGAAATTGAAGGCCTAAATTTGAAATTTTAAAGGATTTTAGAAATGCATTAGTGCACGGCCCTAGGGAAATGACAAACTGAAATATTGCCGCCGGAATCATCTAAATCGAACAACAGTTGCCAAAGAAAACGCTGCAAATTATTACATAATGGTTTATTATTTTTCTATATAGATCACTCGTCTACAAAATCACCAACCATCCAATATGAAGAGAAGAAAAAAAAAAAAATCAAAATCACCAACCATTGATCGCATTTCGGTCAGCTCTAATTTGAACGGAGATTAGGCTTCTTTTGCGATTCACACTCGTGTTTTGATTTATATATATATATATATATATTTCAATATAAACCCTTAAATTTTCGTAGGGAGCGAACGGTTTGTCCTACAGAGCTCCGCGTGGTCTCAAAAAATTCTAAAAATTCTATAGAATCCTAAATTGAATGAAAAACAATACCTTTATATAGACATTTTTTGAGTTAGAGCGTTTTCAAAATTTCAAAATTGATTTTGGAACCCTTAGAAGTGACCTACATCAACCAAAAGCTTCGGGGCACAACTAGACCCCAAATGGAGCCTACATACCAAATTTCATCAAAATCGGTCAATGCTAAGTGGCAAAAGTGCCGCGTACGGCGGACGGCGTACGGCGGACGGCGTACGGACGGCCAAATTTTTATTCGATTTTTGGATTCTACGTACCTTGAAACGTAAACCATCAAATTTTGAGGGGGTGTTAAAATTTTTTTTTCCTTGGTCGATTCCAAAGGTTCATTATTGAAAATAATAAACCAAAATGGGAAAAACTACTGAATAAACGGTTTTCCCACGTTTCCCATGTTATGGCTGTTATAAGGAATTCACGTTTGCGCATGCGCAGCGGCTACTGCCAGCCGAGGCAAAGCATTTTTTTGATCCAATCACATACATCCACTCACTTACATTTTTCATCCGAATTTGATGAAATTTTCTAGGATTGTCCAGATTAGCGTGTAGATGGTCCAATATGAGGGTAGTGGAAGGTACTTAGAGATTGGTGTTTTGAGATTAACAACAACGCTGATCATCTATATAATCGGGTTATGGATACGAGGAAGCTATGTGCCACACCCACTTTTTTCTCATGTTTTCGACGCGAAGCGCCGAGTTTTTGATCAGTTTTAATTCATTAAAAAGAAGGTCGTAGTACAAAACTTGACAAAAAAGTAAAAATTGTCGGTTTTTTGCTCTTAATATGGGGGTCATCTGGCGGGGGCTTCGAGAAAAACTTCCTCAAACTGTCAGCTTTCTAACGGTACAATGTTTTACAATCGAATTTAAGGGGGCTTCAGTCGGTCGCCGTTCATTCCTCGTTCCGGGTCAGTATTTCACGAAATCAAAGGCGTAAAAACTTGAAAAAGTTGTACCTAAATTTTAAATTTTAAAGGATTTTAGAAATTCATTAGTGCACGGCCCTTGGGAATTGAAAAATAAAAATATTGCCGCCAAAATCATCAAAATTGAACAATAATTGCCAGAGAAATATGGAGAAAACCCGTTAATTCAGTTATGTTTTTCCCATAAAATGTAGCTAAATTTGAAATTTTAAAGGATTTTAGAAATTCATTAGTGCATGGGCCTTGGGGATATAAAAACTAAGATTCCGCTGGAATCATCAAAATCGAACAATAATTGCCAGAGAAATATGGAGAAAACATGGGAAAACTGTTTATTCAGTAGTTTCTCCCATTTTTCTTTGGCAACTGTTGTTCGATTTAGATGATTCCGGCGGCAATATTTCAGTTTGTCATTTCCCTAGGGCCGTGCACTAATGCATTTCTAAAATCCTTTAAAATTTCAAATTTAGGCCTTCAATTTCGCGAAATACTAAGAACGAACGGGGACCGACTTTTACGCCTATCAAAATTTTTTGAGTTAGGGCGTTTTCAAAAGTTCAAAATTCATTTTTGAACCCTTAGAAGTGAACTACATCAACCAAAATCTTCGGGGCTTAACTAGACCCCAAATGGAGCCTACATACCGAGTTCCATCAGAATCGGTCAATGCTAAGTGGGGAAAGTGCCGCCGCGTACGGCGTACGGCGGGCGGACGGCCAAATTTTTATTCGATTTTTGGATTCTACGTACCTTGAAACCATAAACCATCAAATTTTGAGGGGTTGTTAAATTTTTTTTTTCTTGGTCGATTCCAAAGGTTCATTATTGAAAATAATAAACCAAGATATTGTAAATTAGTTTTAAAATCGACCCCTGGATTTTTGCCCAGCTCTGGTGAAGACACCAGGTATATAAAAGCTACATTGACCAACTCCGTAACATCAATGTGCGAATCGATTTGTGGAAAAAACTATTAAGTTTGCTCTCGACACTGAAATACCTCAGGATGATCCACCGCCAACCGCTATAGATCATACTGTCTCACAGATTACCGGCAAGAGGCTTCCAGCTGAACAACAGACACAATGACCCCGCCTTCAACATTCTGGATGACAGCATAGTGCGTCACAATATCTTGATAATTACGTGCATTAGGGGGTGCATTTCGTGAAACTTTATTAGTATTTGTATATTTTTCAAATAAGTAGGAGTGAATTGTAGAATCAATCATCCATACAACAATCATTAGTACATCCATGCATACCATAACCATCCATACTTCCATTCATTCTGTGACAATTTCTCATTACATATACGAAGAAGTGTTCTCTTTTGATGCGCCCTTTTTCAATCATTATCAGACCCAAGTCTACAACAAGGGGTTAATTTTTTTTATCCAAAGGTTCATTATTGAAAATTTAAAACCAAAAAGGATATCATTGAAAAAGAAACAAGGATTCCAAGGAAAGTTGGATGACTTTGATCCGACAACACCATTCATGCTTCGGTTCCGTTGATAGTCAGAAGTTGGACCTTCGTGTTGTCCCTCCAAATGTCCCAACTCGTACAACTCGACATCCAAGAACCTGATGTCCGATTTGTGACTATGCTACTTTGATGGTCGGACCACAAGTTTAACAACAAATCGTACCGAGCTTTAGAAGTGACACAACAAACAGTGACAGTAACAAAACCACTCAAAAATAACCTCTCAAAATCCGAAGTCAAATGTTGTCTGATCGATATGTTCTTAGACTGAAATCTCGTGAAAGCCCAATAGTCTCTCACTTGAGCCATTTGAGCATTGAGGTACTCACAAGCCCACGATGGGACCATTAACCAACCCCCCCAGTGGTCAACAGTCATAGAATATGACACCCACAAAGTGACGAATATGTACGTACATAGACTACTACCGAGATTTCAACTTCACTACTCGGAACTGATTCATCCCATTAACGTCCAATACTTCCGACCTATGGATAAAGAAATAACGCATCTAGGTTCTACACTAATACATTACATAAGAAGGAGATGGCCACAAGGTAGACCAATCTACATAGACGGTTCAAAAATTGGAGAAAGCGTGGGCTGTGCATATTATGCTCCAACCGACCGAGTCCAGGAACAGTTTAAACTTCCTAACGAAACATCAATATATAATGCAGAAGTTATCGCGATGTTCAAAGCCGTAGAATACGCTCTAGCCTCCTCAACTCCTACCTCGCACTGGATCATACTAACTGATTCCATGAGTTGCCTTAAAAAAAATCAGCGCCACTACGATCAGAAGAGCAGACAACCCAATTATTGGAGAATTGATACAACTTATATCACGAGGGAGAAACAGAAACGTCCACTTCACATTCCTATGGATTAGAGGACACTCTGGCATTCGTGGAAACGAAGTGGCTGACGCACTAGCAAGGAGAGCGACGGAAATGGGAGGTACCTGCAACTTGCTCATCCCGGCAACGGATTATTATTCAATCATTAAAAAACGCGCCCAAACCGAGTGGCAAAATAAGTACATACAACCGAAAGATGCCGGCAACTTCTACCGACAAATTCAACCAACCGCACCCTTTCGACCCTGGTTCAAGGGTCATGCTGTCTCCAAACCACTATGCAGAACAATTACGAGAATGAGAACGAACCACGGCGTATGCGATTCCTATCTATTTCGATTCGGACGGCAAGAAGGACCCGAGTGCAGTAGGTGCGGTGACCCTTTCGGTAATTTAGAACATTTAACAATGGTGTGCCCCCTCTTTTACATAGAAAGGCAAGAAACGTTCAACAAATTATCAACTGTTGTACAATTACCTGTTAATTATGAAAACTTATTGTCAACGAGGAATATTAATGTATATAGGATGATGCATGACTACATACAAGCATGTAATGTATACAGGGTGTAAGCCTAACTGGTCTGCCATACGGTACCAGTCGATTCTATAACTAATTTGCAACAAAAAATGTCTCTTAGCAATTTCTTTTTAAACCCTTCGTTTTCGAGTTATTTTAACTTTAAACTTTTTTTTCGTGATTTTGACCTTATGTCATTAAATTGGTCATAACTCCGTTAATTAGCAGTGTAAATTACAATTTGAGGATACCGTTGGAAAGAGCATTAAATTTCCTATCGGATACATGCCTTAACTTTTTATTGAGTCAAGGTTTGAGACATGAAAACGTCCTCTAAAAAGAGAATTTTACGTAATTTTGGAAACCTCAAATTTTTTCAATCCCAAATTGAACTACGAGAACCCATACTTTTTCAAGATGCAAGAACAGTGAAAACTGGGCCAGAATCTCAGCTTTCCAATGGTATAATCAAAACATATTCTACAACCGAATTTAGGGGAGAATTTCGTGTTTGAACGCGGAAAAACGTGCAATTTTTTCAACGAAATCAGCGCTCCGCCTAGTCGATCTGAGGGGTCGGACGATGGGAGTGGGTGCCGCAATAGACCTCGACAGAGATAGGCGAATTCCTATTCATAAATACGATTATGAATACAAATCATATTTGCGATTTTATGATTATGAATACGAATACATGTATGAATATGAATACGAATTCGAATACAATCGTATTCACAATTGAAATTCGTATTCGTATTCACAATTTCGTATTGAATACGATTTTCCCCCGTATTCGTATTTTGAATACGATTTTTTTTCTCCATAATTTCCCTAAAAATCGAATTTTTTTAACGATTTTCCCTGAAAATTATACTTTTTTAATGATTTTCTCCCGAACTCTCGACATATTTATGACCTAACATCGTCAAAATAATCAATCAAAATTCGAAACGCTCACCAATTCTTATTGGATTTTTCATGTAGAATCGAATGAGACCAACCCCAGACATTTCCGCTGAAAATCGTATTTTTTTCAACAATTTGCACTAAAAATCATTAAAAAATTATGATTTTTACCGGAAATTTTTTCGTACTTTCTTTTCAGTTGGTCGTAGCGACCTGGGGTTGGTCTCATTCGATTCTGCGTGAAAAATCCTATAAGAATTTGTAAGCGTTTCGAATTTTGATTGATTGACAATGTTAGGACATAAATATGTCGAGAGTTCAGGAGAAAATCATAAAAAAAGGATGATGTTCAGGGAAAATCGTTAAAAAATTCGATTTTTAGGGAAATCATTGAAAAAATCATAAAATCGTATTCAAAATACGAATACGGGGGAAAATCATATTCAAAGAGTGAATACGATTGTATTCAAATTCGTATTCATATTCATACCTGTATTCGTACCTATTCATAATCATAAAATCGCAGATATGATTTGTATTCATAATCGTATTTATGAATAAGAATTCGCCTATCTCTGTCGAGGTCTATTGCGGCACCCACTCCCATCGTCCGACCCCTCATATCGACTAGGCGGAGCGCTGATTTCGTTGAAAAAATGCACGTTTTTCCGCGTTGAAACACGAAATTCTCCCCTAAATTCGGTTGTAGAATATGTTTTGATTATACCATTGGAAAGCTGAGATTCTGGCGCAGTTTTCACTGTTCTTGCATCTTGAAAAAGTATGGGTTCTCGTAGTTCAATTTGAGATTGAAAAAATGCGAGGTTTCCAAAATTACGTAAAATTCTCTTTTTAGAGGACGTTTTCATGTCTCAAACCTTGACTCAATAAAAAGTTAAGGCATGTATCCGATAGGAAATTTAATGCTCTTTCCAACGGTATCCTCAAATTGTAATTTACACTGCTAATTAACGGAGTTATGACCAATTTAATGACATAAGGTCAAAATCACGAAAAAAAGTTTAAAGTTAAAATAACTCGAAAACGAAGGGTTTAAAAAGAAATTGCTAAGAGACATTTTTTGTTGCAAATTAGTTATAGAATCGACTGGTACTGTATGGCAGACCAGTTAGGCTTACACCCTGTATACAGGGTGTCACCCTAACTCGAGGACCAAACTTCAAGGATCGATTCTACAACTAATTTGCAAACTTTTTTGTCCCCTGACATTTTTTTTTTAAACGCTTTAAAATTATACTTTTTTCACTTTTAAGATTTTGTTCATGTTCTCGACCTTGAGCCATTAAAACGGCCATAACTCCCTCAATTTACTGGATAAACTCAAATATGAGTATACCGTTGGAAAGAACGTTAAATTTCCTATCAGTTCATCAGGACACAAAAGCTTTTTAAGCCTTTCGTATAAGTGAATAAATTGGTCAAAGTCAGAAATTTAAAACTTTCTCGAAAATCACCATTTTTCAGGCTGATTCATCTTATGTAATAAACAGTCGTATCGGCGGGCACTCAACGGAAAAAACTTGCCCAGAATCTCAGCTTTCCAACGGTCTATCAATTTTTCTTTTTAACATTCAAATTAGAAGAGTAAATGAAGTTTGAATGCCCGAAAACGTGTGTTTTACAAGCAAATCCAGTGTTATAAGCGGTTTCTGGTCCCCCTCGACCTCAAGATGGCTTGACGATTTTGGTATCATTTCCTATTCGTTTTTCGTACATAAAATACGCATTATTCTTAAATGTGGTAGTGAGCATGAAGTAACACCTTTGAACTCAATAAAAACACCGAATTTCTAGTTGATTGAAGTTTTTGTTGAGTTCAAAGGTGTTACTTCATGCTCACTACCACATTTAAGAATAATGCGTATTTTATGTACGAAAAACGAAGGTTTTCTTCGGAAAATCCACTTTCTAGCAGTCGGAACCATTCGGAATTATCACTATTTGATTCAGCGTAGAAAATTACATAGGAAATGATACCAAAATCGTCAAGCCATCTTGAGGTCGAGGGGGACCAGAAACCGCTTAAAACACTGGATTTGCTTGTAAAACACACGTTTTCGGGCATTCAAACTTCATTTACTCTTCTAATTTGAATGTTAAAAAGAAAAATTGATAGACCGTTGGAAAGCTGAGATTCTGGGCAAGTTTTTTCCGTTGAGTGCCCGCCGATACGGCTGTTTATTACATAAGATGAGTCAGCCTGAAAAATGGTGATTTTCGAGAAAGTTTTAAATTTCTGACTTTGACCAATTTATTCACTTATACGAAAGGCTTAAAAAGCTTTTGTGTCCTGATGAACTGATAGGAAATTTAACGTTCTTTCCAACGGTATACTCATATTTGAGTTTATCCAGTAAATTGAGGGAGTTATGGCCGTTTTAATGGCTCAAGGTCGAGAACATGAACAAAATCTTAAAAGTGAAAAAAGTATAATTTTAAAGCGTTTAAAAAAAAATGTCAAGAGACAAAAAAGTTTGCAAATTAGTTGTAGAATCGATCCTTGAAGTTTGGTCCTCGAGTTAGGGTGACACCCTGTATACAGGGTGTCCCCGAAAACGTCCCCCCCCCCCCCCTGCTAAAATCGTCCAGGTAGTGGTAAAAACAAAAATGTTTTTTTGAATCTTCATGATTTTTCCCAAGGATCCCAAAAATATGACCACGGTGCGCATTGCGCACGTGCGCAATCGTGCGCAACGCACACCAACTTCGTTTTTTCAAAGGAGACCCCCATTTTTTATTGCAGATTCGGATTCTACGTGAAATTTCATGAACATTTCACCCCTCAACCGATTTTTTTTGTTGCGCGCAACCCACTCAGTGCGCGCTCAAAGATGCGCAACCGCAAGGTTGTGTCAAAATGAGCATGTACGAAGTACCTAAGTGTGACACATGAAATTTTAGTATTTTTTTACGCTGAATCACGTGGTGATGTTAGTTTCTTGATTTTACTGCATTTATATCAAATTATCGACGAAAAAATAATTGGTTGCCTGTAAAGTCGGTATACGGGCGAAAGTTTTATTACGTGACAACGACTTTGAGTGGTAAAATAATTTTAATGTTAATATTCATTCGTATAGTAGGAACAAGGATAATATTAATAAATAAAGGAGGATAATAATATTAAATAGGATAATAGTATTAATAAGGAGGATAATAATATTATAAGGATAATATTAATAAATTTTTTTATTATAATAAAAAATTGTATGCAGGCGCCTAAATAGAAGCGCAAGACATGAACCGGTGTGTATGCCTATATCTCTCGCTCTGTCTCTCTCGCTCTTAGGCGGAAGAGAGAAAGAGCGAGAGAAGTGAAAGGGACGCGTGCCTCTCACTCGCTCTCATTGTGAGCGCATAACGTGAGCGAGTTTCTTGAAGTGTCACCCGGCAAACCAATTTATAAGACGTTGTCACGTCAAAATGAACTTTATTAAAAGGAAAATTGCATTTTTTAAGGGCAAAACCACCCTGTCTACTTAAAAACTTTTTTCCAAGATAATCGAAAAAAGATTTTCAAGTAGACAGGACGGGGTTTTCACGAGAAATTACAAGTAGAGAGTCCTTGTGAAATTACTAGTGAAGAGTCCAGTGTGATAAACAATCATTTGACATAGATATGTCTTTTGGCTGGGGGTCAAGGAATTTTTTGCGGCACTTTTTTTTAATCACAAAAAATGCAATGCTGCAACCAGTAAACAAAATCATAGCTACAAATCGGTAGATATGAAGCAAGGTTCTTTAGAACACTGCAATACATTACGTGCAATCGGAGAGTTTTTTTTAAATGTCAAAACATGAATTTCAACATGTCCTACAATTTATTAACAAGGATGAAGTTAACGGATGGGCACAGAAGATGCGTAATGAGTAAAAATGCAATTTTCCTTTAAATAAAGTTCATTTTTCGTCGATAATTTGATAAAAATGCAGTAAAATCAAGAAACTAACATCACCACGTGATTCAGCGTAAAAAAATACTAATATATCATGTGTCACACTTAGGTACTTCGTACATGCTCATTTTGACACAACCTTGCGGTTGCGCATCTTTGAGCGCGCACTGAGCGGGTTGCGCGCAACAAAAAAAATCGGTTGAGGGGTGAAATGTTCATGAAATTTCACGTAGAATCCGAATCTGCAATAAAAAATGGGGGGTCTCATTTGAAAAAACGAAGTTGGTGTGCGTTGCGCACGATTGCGCACGTGCGCAATGCGCACCGTGGTCATATTTTTGGGATCCTTGGGAAAAATCATGAAGATTCAAAAAAAAAGTTTTGTTTTTACCACTACCTGGACGATTTTAGCAGGGGGGGGGGGAACGTTTTCGGGGACACCCTGTATATAGTAAGCAACTAGGATACCTATGTAGATGAACAATTTGTAACTGTTCAATATTATACCCTATGGCTGTATAGCTCATGCTAATGCCAATAATAAAAAAAAGGTGACTAAAAAAAACCTTCGGAGCACAAATAGATCCCAAACGTAGACGATATACCCAATTTCGTCAAAAGTGATAAATGGGAACTGGGCAAAGTCCGTCCAGGATACGGAATACTGCGTACCTACTGGGAATACCGTATAGGGTACGGCATACGGACGGAAAATTGTTTATTCTACTTTTAGATTCTATGTACGTTGAATCGTGAACCATCAAATTTTGAAGAGGGGGGGAGGGTACATTTTTTCTTGCACGATTACAAAGGTCCATTATTGAAAATAATGAACCAATACAACAAAAAGCATCAAGTCAAGCATAACTTTAAAAAAAAGTAAAAGTAAATTAAAAGCATCAACTTTTAATGAAGTAGCATACAATGGTGTTTCAAGACAACAGTGGACATGTTTCGCAGTTCCCTTGGGAATTGCATAACCAAGTTACTTCTTGCACCAATGCGGTTTTCAAGAGAAGTAGTACCTAATACCTAAGTACTGCCAAAATCTAAGGGTCCGCGAATAGACTAGCACCTAGGCACTATCTAAAGTGAAGCTACGAGAGATTAATATCATCTTGTAACAAATTAACAAAGGTGGAATTCGTGGAATTATTGTGCCGACACTCACCATAGGCCCATACATCGGATTTTGAAGAAAATCGAGTGTAATTTAATACCTCGGGAGGAGCCCACTTGATAGGGAATTTGGTACCGCCAGAACTAGTATATTGATCGTCCAACACATATCTAGAAAACATGCGAAAAAATTGTAATCATGAATACAAAGAAATTATACTAATTTCACCGTTTTGTAACAATTTAAATAATTATTCCAAACCTGGCTAATCCAAAATCAGCAACTTTGACGACATTTTCCGATCCAACCAAACAGTTTCTTGCAGCTAAATCTCTGTGAATGTAGTTATGCCGTTCAAGATAAGCCATGCCTTTGCAAACCTGCAAACCACAACACTCAGTATGTATAGTATTTAGAAATGAATAGCAACGTAAAATTCAAATTTTTTATCTCTTGTACATTTGGTAAGTTTGTTTTAATCTCGAATAGAAATCTCGGTATCTCGAATAGAAATTGATTGCAAGCCAACCAGAGCCATTTATTATAGCAAGGTGATAAGCATTAATGATTAGAGCGTTTACGATGAACATTGCTGGAACTATCCGAGCTGGACTTACCTGTATGCACATATCCAACAATAGATCGACATTGCCTCCCAAAGTGTTTTCGTGACGACGCAAATAATTCAGAAGTGATCCATGCTTCATGTACTCAGTCACTATGTAAATGGGTCTATGCTTGCTGCAAACTCCATATAGCTGAACCAAATTGCTGTGCTGTAATTTCCTGAAATCAATAGTTCTAGGTAACACGTGTTTCGTGCAGAAAATCGATGCGGATTGACTATTACGAATTCATATCGCAATAACAAGATTTAGAAATGAATGCACTGGTAGAAAATTTAAAGAACGTCTTCTAAGTGGGTGTGGCACATTGCTTCCTGATATTCATTATCAGATTGTATACAGGATCCGATGCATAGCAGACAATCACAAAACATCAATACCTAGCACTACCCTCATAAGAGACCATCCTTACGACAACCTTCACAATCTCTGAGAAGTTCATCGATTCGGATGTAAAATATAGATGGCTGTTAGAAGTGTTTAACTTTTGTTCATGCACAGAGGCTACTGTCAATCCGGAGCGATGATCTTCACACACCGGCCCCCAGAATCCATGAAAATTTCATCAAAATCTGACATTACCTTCGTGAATTTTTGCCCATTAGAAGTATTTGCGAAACACACAAACTTCATGACAGTCAGAAAGACACGAATCAAAAATTGTTCAGAAAATAAAATGCGATTGGAAATTTTGACTTTGGAGTACCTTTCTTATAATGTTGAAAGGAAAACAATGCGTCCACTACCTTGGTAGACTCGACAGCAATAACAATAAAATCACGCAATGGTGGGATCATGCACCATGATTCCAATAAAATTGAGATGGCGCCATTTTTTGAGATATATTTTCTTCATTGCGAATGAAACAAAATTTTTACATTTTATTTAGCAATAGTTATTGATTTTACCAACAGGAAAGTCCCAGCATTACAAATTGAAATTAATTCAAATAAAATATCAAACGCTAATTCATTGAAAAACTAAGGTATGACACAATTTTAAAACGCTGCAAATTATTGCATAACGGTTTATTATTTTTCTATTTGGTTCACTCGTCTGCAAAGAACACAGCTTTGCCATTGTCACCACCAACCAACATGGAGAAAAACATCGATCGCATTTCGGTCAGCTAAAATTTGAACGGAGATTAGGCCTCTTTTGCGATTCACACTCGTGTTTCTGATTTATCGAAAGTCCAACCCTCAAGTTCCCGTAGGGAGCGAACGGTTGGTCCTATAGGGCTCCGCGTGGTCTCTAAAAATTCAATACTATCCAAAATTGATGGAAAAACATACCTTTATAACAAAATTTTTTGAGTTAGGGCGTTTTCAAAATTTCAACCCTTGCTTTTCAACCCTTAGAAGTGACCTACATCAACCAAACGCTTCGGGCACAACTAGATGGAGCCAACATACCAAATTTCATCAAAATCGGTCAATGCTAACTGAGGAAAGTGCCGCAGACGGCGGAGGGATGGCCAAATTTTTATTCGATTTTTGGATTCTACGTACCTTGAAATGTAAACCAACAAATTTTGTGGGGGGGTTAAAAAAAAATTTCTTGGTCGATTCCAAAGGTTTACTATTGAAAATAATAAATGAAAATCACAATGAAAAAAAGGAGGAAGAATTGAAGATAGAAATTTAAAAAATGTACTGGCTAACGGGAAGGACCAGCAATCAAACTGCTTTGTTAACAAACAAATAATTCACCCGATCAGGGGACTTACGAAATACCACTCTGGGCCTGTGCAAAGAAATCGAAAATTAAACTAATACAGACTTTTCAGAACAAAATACTGCGACGTACAGTTGGAGCACCTTGGTATATGAGAAATGACGATATTCATCGAGAGCTACTAAGTAAAAACGTCTGCCAAGTGGGTGTGGCACATAGCTTCCTCGTATCCATAACCCGATTATATAGATGATCCGATGCATAGTAGTTAATCTCAAAACACCAATCTCTAAGTACCTTTCACTACCCTCATAGGGGACCATCTACACGCTACTCTGGATAATCCTAGAAAATTTCATCAAATTCGGATGAAAAATGTAAGTGAGTCACTACTCAAAAAATCCAAAAATTTCAAATTGACTCGCTGCACATGTGCTACGGGCGCCAGACAATAGGTAGTGTAGAATTTGAGGTTGTGACGTACGCACGGCTGTTACACGGATTTGACGTTCGCGCATGCGCATCGGCTACTATAAGTCCGGGGGTGATGATTTTTATAGGGGACCATTTACAATCTAATCCGCATAATCCCTGAGAATTTCATTGAAATCGGATGGAAAATGTAGAAGTTATGGCCGTTTCAAGGAAATTCACGTTTGCGCATGCGCAGTCGCTTCTATCAGTCCGGAGATGATGATTTTCATAGGGGACCATCTAAATACTAATCTGTAACATCTCTGAAATTTTCATTGAAATCGGATGGAAAATGTAGAAGTTATGGCCGTTACAAGGAATTCACGTTTGCGCATGCGCAGCGACTACTATCAGTCCGGGGGTGATGATATTCATTGGAAACCATCTAAATACTAATCTGTAACATCTCTGAAATTTTCATTGAAATCGGATGGAAAATGTAGAAGTTATGGCCGTTACAAGGAATTCACGTTTGCGCATGCGCAGTCGCTTCTATCAGTCCGGGGATGATGATTTTCATAGGGGACCGTCTACACACCAACCCGCACAATCCCTGAAAATTTCATCGAAATCGGACAATAACTTCGTATAGTTATGCGCGTTACAAGGAAATCATGACAGACGGACAGACACACAGACACACAGACACGGAACCAAAATTGTTCAGACAGGTCTAAAACGCAAAACGCGAGTGAAAATTTTGATTTTGGAGAACTTTTTTTTTCATCCTTGAAAAGTGAAAACAAAGCTTCCGCTACCTTGGTAGACTCGGAAGCAAAATCCAACGAGACCTTAGTCAAATAAGCGAAGAAACACGAACTTCGCCTCCAAAAACATGAGAACTTGAAAATGGCAACCGTCGTTCCGTTCTAGACAACGAAGGAGAACTTCGACACCCCAAACGAAACAAAACACTGGATTTGATAGTGCTCTAACTAGTGTTAGTGCAAACAGTGAAAGCCAACGATATTTTTTCCGCAAAAACATGAGCTAGTTGTTGCTGAACAACCCACCTTATACTAAGATTGAAATTATTATGCAATCAAATTTATTAACTGAAATTACATACACGGGACAGGAAAACCAAGCTAAACAAACTGAACTTGCTAATTCCATCACAGACATTTTCTTGGATTTTTTTCTCTACCCGGTCGGGGTAATTGGATGTGAGGGGGGGAGGGGGGGCTTCGACAGTGGTTACTGTTTGCAGATGGAAAGAATACGAATGGCTTAGTGAGGTGTCCTTGTGTATTACAGTCCCGAAAACATCCTCCTTCTTCTACCCGCCTCTCAAGCCAGGAAATAATGAGACCGAGGGTTATTGACTACCGACGAATGATGAAGAGGAAGGATTGATTTATTACAGACCGTTCGCGTACTTTGAGGCAGTGGTTCCCAATTCTATACAGGGTGTCTAGTATTGAGATCGACCAAACTTCAAGGATCGATCGTACAACTAATTCAAGTAAGAAAATGTATCAAAGCTGAAAAACTGACATATTTCCGCTGGAATCATGAAATTCGAACAATAATTGCCAGAAAAAAATGGGAAAAACCGTAAATTCAGTTATGTTTTTCCCATAAAAACCTAGCTAAATTTGAAATGTTCGAGGATTTCAGAAATTCATTAGTGCATGGGCCTTAGGGAATTGAATAACTGAAAGATTGTTGGCAATTATTGTTCGATGTTGATGACTCCAGCGGCAATTTTTCAGTTTTTCAATTCCCTTGGGCCGTGGATTAATCAATTTCTAAAATCCTTTAAAATTGCAAATTTAGGTACAACTGTTTAAGGTTTGCCCCTTCAATTTCGCGAAATACTGACCCGGAACGAGGAACGAACGGCGACCGACTGAGATCCCCCTTGTTTTTTCAATTTCCATTTTTTTTTTTTTTTCGTGTTTTTGACCATGTCACTAAAATTACCAGAACTACCTTAATTTACCGTAAACAAGTAAAAATAAGGGCAGAAAGGACATCAAATTTTCCTTTTTTTCAGTGCCTACAAAAAATTATTTCCAGTAAAGGACGGTGCTTCTTTCAAATTTTACAGGCGAATGAAGAGTAAACCTCAAGGGCAAGTGAACTCACAATCGAGATGAAATTCTTTCCTAACAATTGGCAGAGTGGAGTATAATAGAGATAACTCATTATGACTCGAGTTGGTCAATGCCCAAATTACAAAGGTCTGAGATACGGAGGCTCGGCCCTTTCCCCAGCCTGACTACCTAAGATTTTGGAACAGGTAGTCGTCAATGTTAGCAGGTATACCCTTTGAAAAATTGGCCAGCCGCGTTCTTTCTATCTGCTAACAGTACCTATGTTTTGGTGGTGAGACGTCCTTGTCGTCTAGGTCGAGCATGATTTCCCACAAAATGCATAGCATGAATGAAATGTGAATAGGATCGACATCTTTAGCTCTGCTTTCAAGTACCTGAATCCCCTAGTGCATTTCTTCTTGCACTTAATACGATTTACAGGAACATCTGATATTACCATCCTGTGAGCCATTGCCAGGGTATAGACAGTTACGTTGTTATATTCTTCTTATGGCTTTCGAGCATTTTCCACGCATTTAAACACACCAAAAACTCAAATTTTCTTGCAAAGGACGCGTCATGTCCAAGCTTTACACATTTTTGTACACTCAAACCGCTTAAGATGGGTGAGTTTTTCATGAAAATATACAATACATAATTTTTTACATTACAACACATCCAAAGTTATCAGTACTAACAAACTTGTCCCTCACACTAAAGTCAGTGGATTGAATTAGTGGTTATCTTACGTCATAACTTTTGCTTCTTCAATAAAATCATCCTCTGACATTGTTCCTTCTTTCATCATTTTCACTGCTGTGTCAATACATCCTCGCCATTTCCCTCTCCTCACGACCCCGAATTGACCAGATCCAAGTTCTTCCATAAGCAGCAGCTCAGCCGGGTCTATCTCCCATTTGTCTGTAAAAACGAAGGACACTCACTCAAGACAATCGAGAAGGGAGGTACGATATATGGGTATTCTCTCACCAAGCAAATACTTACCATGGCTTAGGCCAGCAGTAGGTGGCGCTGGCCTGTCACATGGCGAGGCCTTCAATCTGGAAGCCAGCCCGCCACTGTTGTGCCGATGATAATTGATCAAGTCAGGGATTGAAGGACAGGTGTGCTTTTCAGACAGATAGAAATCCCCATTACGGCCATTTTGTTTGATGTGATAATGTTTCACGTGTGGATGAGGTCTGAAACAAACAAACGACGTCGTAGAAAACAATAACTTATGGTGAAATATCATGTGCTCATAAAAACACGAAACCCTCAGTCAATACTGGAGTAGTAAGGCCCTGACGATTTTCATATTGTGCCAACCCGCACAATCCTTGAAAATTTCAGCAAAATCGGACAATAAGTTCTGATAGTTTTGCCTGTTACAAGGCAGACAGACAGACACAGAACCAAAAATGTTCAGAAAGGCCTAAAACGTAAAACGCAAGTGGAAATTTCGATTTCGGAGTACTTTTTTTCCAACAATGAAAATTGAAAACAATGCTTTGGCTTCCTTGGTGGACTCGGGAATATAATGATGAAACAATTTCAGTCGTGAAGCCAGTATGCGGATTAATGCACGATTCTTACGCTGAATACAGACATGAAACAGATTTTTCAAGGATGCTAAAGTTTTGTGCTGTATCACATCCCTCCGTATTTTGTAGCACTTTGCAGAATTAACATCACAATTTTAACATTACATAACAATTTTAATTAAAAATGATAGTTTATAGCTAGAAGGGACTAATTGTGGAAGGGGTTAAAAATCGAATGGAAACCAACTAAAAATACAAGTCATGAGAGGATTACTGAACAACTCACACTTTAGTGTAGAGGGACAGAGTGTAAAGCCCTTTGGTGGAGGAATTTCTCACGACAAAGCATCCTTCTTTTTCCTCCTGCTTGAGAAGGGATTCTGCTCTCTGCCGTGACATGTCACCGACATACCATCTAAAAGATGAGATACGAATGATAAAACTACAGGAAACGGATAACTTTTATTAGCTATGTAATAAAAATCTCGTCAATTTAGTTGAAAATGCGATGATCCATTTTGCTTCCAAGTTCATCAAAGGTAGCGGAGGAAATTTCTTTTTGTAACTCAAGGGATAACTTCAACTCCATTGATCCACTCCATATTCAAGGATTATTATTTGAAATCGAATTTCGCGTTTAGACAGTCTCACTTCAACACCAAGCATAGTTTATTTAGGCGAAAACAAGTTTTTAAGGGCATTATCACGACGGATCCAACCAGGTTGTTTCAACGAAAAATTGAGAGGGAAGTTCCAAAAATCAACACCTTACACCGTCATCGACAACATCCTTTTGAACGGAGATTAGGACTCTTTTGCGATTCACAATCGTGTTTCTGATTTATCGTCGTATTTAGTCCAACCCTCAAGTTCTTGATGGAAAAACAATACCTTTATATCAAACTTTTTTGAGCTAGGGCGTTTTCAAAATTGCAACCCTTATTTTTCAACCTTCAGAAGTGACTGACATCAACCAAAAGCTTCGGGGCACAACTAGACCCCTAATGGAGCCCATGTACCAAATTTCATCAAAATAGGTCCATGGGAACTAAGGAAAGTACGGCGGACGGACGGAAAATTTTTATTCGATTTTCGGATTCTACGTACATTGAAACGTAAACCGACAAATTTTGAGGGCGGTTAACAATTTTTTTTTCTTGGTCGATTCCAAAGGTTCATTATTGAAAATAATAAAACAAAATATGGTTGGTAGGTAGTGGCAATGGTAAAGCTGTGTTCTCTGCAGGCGAGTGATCTATACAGAAATATAATGAGCCTTTTTGTAATTATTTTCATAGTGTTTTGCACACCGGTAAGTAGCCAAACTGACGATGTGAGGTGTTGAAGAGAGATCAGCTATTAATGAACTGAAAATTCGAGGCCCTCGAAAGAGCTTGAAAAAGTTTCATTCATGCAGTATGGCATAACAAGCGAATTTTACGATTTTCGACAATTTTGCGATGATTGCAAATAAACCCAATGATTTTTTATTTGAGATGGCAGTTTTCCTTAAAGACATCGAAAATCACGTTTTTGATAATTAATTTTCAACATTATTTGACCGTTAATGGTAGGCCATCACAAATTGGTGTACACATTAAGTCAAATATGGATCACGCAGAGATCTCTTGACGTTTGGTTGTAAGAACAAAAACAACAACAGGTGTTTTCATGAAAATCATACGTATAAAATTAGCTACTTACTCATATTTCTGTAATCCTATAAGCTCCTTTTCCTTAACATAATTGCTGGGGATGTAGCCAACAGTTCCTGTACTGTCTTTCACCTTCCACCAATGTTCTTGAGCATCATCGATAACTTCATATTCCGCACCCTACAGCAGCAAAAGTGCTGATTAGTTTCGTTAAATAACCGAGAATGTAGGGAACAGTAAACAGACTAAAGGATTGATTTCTATTACTGTAATTAATAACATCACAACACTACGAAAATTTGGTACAAGTCTATTAAGAGCTCTGTGAGAACATTCCATGATAACTGTTAAAGACTCTGAAATGTTAAAAATTGTCTCCTTGATTATAAACAAATCAATACAATAACAAGTGACATACCTTTTCCAAAGATAAATCACCTCCTTCGATGGCTTTGAAGGGGTACAAAGCAATTACAATTTTAGGCCTCGTCATAGGCTCCTGTAAATAAAATGAACTATTAAAATTGTTGATTAAAATCTCAAACTTAGATCTTTTTTTAACAAAACGGGGTTGATCTTTTTCAACCAATGGATAAAAGGCAGGAACAAGAATCTTCCCTTTTGAACGAGACGAATGATTTTAGCCAGGCTCGCCTCATGAGGAAAACTTTCAATGGGGCCTGACTTTTTTTTTAAATTTTTAATCGAAAGTAGACCTTATTCTGAGAATTTTGGCACCAGCCGTTCTCTTTTTGGATGATTAGATCTTTTTCTATGATTTTTCAAATTTTCGAATGTTTATGACGTCACGCGCCCCTCCCGCCTGGGTGGGACCTCCCAACCCACGGTGACGTCATAAACATTCGAAACTTAGAAAAATCATAGAAAAAGGTCTTCTCACGCTAGAAGGTCGCGGTTGGTGTCAAAATTCTCAGAATGAGGTCTAGTTTAGATTAAATATAACAATAAATAGTTTTTCCGACCCAGGCGCACACCCCATTCGTGCAGCATGAGAGAACGAGCGATTTTTCGAAGAAAAATAGCAATATTGTGGTTCACCAACTGAGTAGTTCGTAATTCCTAGGGTTAACTTGAATGCGTAGGTAAATCTGAAATGTTTCCAGTTACTATTGAAATACCTAAAGCAATATGAATGATTCGACAATACAATACCAAGTTTTAAAAAAATAAACAATACACACCTTGACTTTAGCAGACGGAGTTCCACCAGGCATTGTAGGAGTAGTCACTGGATCTAAAACGATTTTTAACTTCATTACAACGAGAAGCGAAGAACATGGGTCATTGTCGAGGTTTCTGAATCAATTTTTTTCTCGAAAGTTCATGAAAATATGAGAGCCAAAATGTGTGGAATTGAATATATACTCATGCCTTCCTTAGTTTTCACAACACATTGAAAACAGAAATTTTGAAAAATAGCGGGGAAAAGCCAGGATGATGAAATATCATCATTAGTTTGCTAAGAAATTTAAGTGCAAAAGGCTCCAGTCAAATATGGGATAATTATGGACTGTCATAGAGCTGTTATTCAATTTTTCGAATCAATTTATAATCTTCAAATAACAATATTCATCCACTATTCAATACCCTATCTCAAATGAGATGAAGATGATTGATAATCTATTACCAAACGTGTTGTTTCTGTATACCTACTCGATAATGTACCAATGAGTTTTCGGAACACGGAAAAACACAGCAAGTGAAACGAGACTTCGTTTGAAGTTAATTGTCCCTAATAGAAGCTGGATTCTGCCGATAATATTGATGCTGGAACTACCTCGTAGTAAATACCAAATCAAAACACCACAATTCAACTTACTTGAGACTGTCTCTTGAGGAGCAGTTGTTGCGGGCCACGTAGTTGTGTTAGTGCATCCAGCAGAATTTCGAGTGGACGCTCGACAACACGACCATCGCTTTCCATTCCATACCCCGTTGTGGAATGTGTTATTCACATCGTTATGCGCGCACACTAAAAAAATGAATCAAATCAAGATGACACTTATTTGACAATGTTGGATATGAAAGTACCAATAAAGTTTACAAGGTAGGCACCCTAAATGCAGTAAACAAAAGCTGAGCAAGCTGAATGATCACTCCAAGTGAAACACTTAGAAGACTCCAGGAGTTTCAGAACGAAATCAATACACCCTGCGGACATGCTATTATTCTGTATATGTACTGGAATTTGAACACCTACGAGACCGAAGAGCGTTTATCCAGTCATCGCGTTCCTGATTTTCATTGGTTAAGACATAGAGAACGTAGTCCTGGCCAGACTCCACATAACCGATCTGCAGAGGTAAACCAGTTTGAACGACTGAGCTGTCCGCGCTCAGATCTTGAAGTGTTGCGATTTCCACGAATTTTATAGACTTCAGTGAGATCCTCCCTTTTTCTTTCCGTTTCTGAAAAAGAGAGAAGACTTTCCTGTACATTCACCTACTTGGTGAATGGAATCGAGCAGTGATTCCGAATACACCCTGTGCCAGTACCTAAACACAGTTTTCTAGCATAATTTACAAAACATTCGCCCATTTACCGCTGTTTATGAGGTTTTTAGTCAACTCCAAAGATATCTAATTATTTTTGTAGGTACAATAATTGATAGTCATAACATCAACAGTTGTTTGTTAGTTGTGATTTATCTTATCAACCAACACACATTTCAAAGGTTTGAATTGTTTGTGCCAAAATGTACATAATAGCAAACGAAAGAACGAGTTCGATAGCCAAAAATTGTATTAACTCTAAGGGATCAAAGTTTAAAAAAACGCAGCAAATTATTACACAAAGGTTTATTTTTTTTATAGATCACTAGACTACGAAGCACACGCTTTTCCATTGTCACTAGCTACCAACCATGAATTGTGTCATTTCGCTACACAACTATGTTTAATTTGAAGAAATGCGACGAACTAAAGAGTTGTGGGTGCCTTCATAAGGAAATTTGATTCAGGTTGCAAAGGACGAAAAACTGAGTACAACTCGAAGAAATGAAAAACGATCGCATTTTTGTCAGCTAAAATTAGGCCTCATATGCGATTCACACTCGTGTTTCTGATTTATGGTAAGTCCAGCCCCTGCTCTGGGGAGCGAACAGTTGGTCCTACAGAGCTCTGGGTGGTCTCATTCGATTCTAAAAATTCAGTACTATTTTAAATTGATTAAAAAACAATACCTTTATATCGGAAGTTTTTGAGCTAGGGCGTTTTGAAAATTTCAGCCCTTATTTTTGGTTTATTATTTTCAATAATGAACCTTTGGAATTGACCAAGAACAATTTTTTTTTAACACCCCCTCAAAATTTGATGGTTTACGTTTCAAGGTACGTAGAATCCAAAAATCGAATAAAAATTTGGCCGTCCGTCCGCACTTTCCCCATTTAGCATTGACCGATTTTGATGAAATTTGGTATATATAGGCTCCATTTGGGGTCTAGTTGTGCCCCAAAGATTTTGGTTGATGTAAGTCACTTATAAGGGTTCAAAAATGAATTTTGAAATTTTGAAAACGCCCTAACTAAAAAAATTTCAATACAACAGTATTGTTTTTCCTTCAATTTAAGATAGTAGATAATTTTTTGAGACCACGCGAAGCCCTGTAGGACAAACCGTTCGCTCCCTACGAGAATTTGAGGGTTGGACGTACGGTAAATCAGAAACACGAGTGTGAATCGCAAATCGGCCTAATCTCCGTTCAAATTCTAGCTGACCAAAATACGTTCGATGTTTTTCTTCATGTTGGATGGTTGGTGGTTTTGCAGACGAGGGATCTATATAGAAAAACAATAAACCATTGTGCAATAATTTGCAGCGTTTATACCCTTAGATCAACCAAACTTCTACTTACATCAACCAAAAGCTTCGGGACACAACTAGACCCCAAATGGAACCCATATACCTACCACAATTTCATCGAAATCGGTCCATGGTAACTAAGGAAAGTGCCGCGTACGGTAGACGGCGTACGAACGGAAAAATTTGTATTCGATTTTTAGTTTCTACGTACCTTGGAACGTAAACCAACACATTTTGAGGGGGTTAAAATTTTTTTCTTGGCCGATTCCAAAGGTTTATTGTTGAAAACAATAAACCAATTGGGTAGAAAAATGAGTTTTCACCGAAACTACCACCTTAATCATAGTATATTCGGATTCAGAGCGAACTTTCTGAAGGAGGTATCATTTCAGAAACCAAAAATGGATGACATTTTGTATTTTGGGGATCAGCGATGCATGAATTCGTCGTAATAACTCAATAGTAGCCGAGTGGGTACTCTAGGGAGTTCGTAGAGACGAGTACGGGCAGTACATGAAAATGGACTACTTAAGTTTTCAACAAATCCTGTGCTTAAGGTATACTGAAAATCATTTTAAAAATTCAAAAATTTACTTTTCGTAGATACTCGTCTCAGTTTGGGGTGAAGAGGACAGTATTTTTTTTTTTTTTTTGAGGTTTAAGAAGCGAAATAAATCAAAACTAGAAATCGCCCATTCACTCTAAAATTTAAGTACGAAATGTGCTATAACATTTTTTTTATTCCACGAAAATCCGAGTTAAGTATTTCACTATTAAGATTTTTTTCTCGTGTTTTCGACCTTAAGACATAAAATTGGCTATAACTCCCATAATTTACATTTTACCTGTTTATAGCGCCCACAAAAAAATATTTTTGTGGTCCTAGTGGGTGAAAAATCAATTCGTAAAGTAAATTTCGTGAAATAGGTAAAATCTCATGTTTTATCTTTTGGTAGTTCGGGTTTTACTTACTCGTGGTTGTTCACGTACCTCAACACAAAAAACTGCGCTAAGATCTCATATTTCTACCGGTATAGTAAGTTTTAATTTCATTTCGCTGAGTGGGGAGAAAAATACGTTTGAATGAGAAAAAAACGTTGTTCTGCTTATGAAAATCGAGGTTTTTTGACCCAATGGACTCGGGCTGGTCCAAGAATTAGGGGAGGAACTCTACACCATTTTCAACACTGATTCGAATGGTTCCATCGCATACGTAATAGGCGGTTTTGGTTGCATCGAATTTTTTTTCCATTCAGTTATTCGGCACATTTATGCACAAATTGAATTTTAAATTCTCGCAGCTTCATTCATTCACAGGAAAGGAATGAGATACCTCCTTAAGGATCCCAATTATCGACTGATCAAAAGCTAATAATGAAGGAAGTTTCACAATTCAATCATGGTTAGTTCCCTAATTCTTGAACCTGTCCGAGTCAAGGGCCAAAAACCTCAATTTTCATAGGCGGAAACCACGTTTTTCGCATTCCAAAGTATTTTTCGCCCGTACTCAACAGAGTCAAATTGAAACTGATTATACCGTTGGAAAGCTCTTATCTTAGCGCAGTTATTGGTGTTGAGGTACGTGAAAAACCATGCGGAAGTAAAACCCTTACTACCAAAAGAAAAAAAAACCTGAGATTTTGCCAATTTGACAAAAATTACTTTACAAGTTGATTTTTCACTCATCAAGACCCCAAAAATATTTTCATGTAGGCACTAGAAACATTGAAAATTTGACGTCCTTTATAACAGAGTGATCAAATCAGAATTATACAGAAAGTTATAGCCATTTTTATTGCTTAATGTCGAAAACACGAAAACAAATTTAAAAGAAAAAAAGAAATTCAAATAACTCGGATTTTTGAGGAGTAAAAAAAAGTTATATACTAAAATAAGTTGTAGAAATGACTCCTGAAATTTTGCGGTCCTTAACATGGGAAACCCTGTATAATGAAAATCAAATCTATTTACTCTCTCCCATTGTATAGAGTTAGTGATTTCCGCGGTAGTTCTGAACTATCGAGATGGATTAGGTACAACGGAAAAGTCCCTCTACAGTGATTTCACTGTATCTCTAGGTGAAGATAAATGCAGAGTTAATAACACCGTGTTATAAACTTCCGTAAGTGCATTCATGGGGAAAGTCGACTTCATCACCTCTAATCCATAGAGAACCCGGTTGTTCCTGAGAGCGGCAATGTGGGATTCCCATGTCAATCATTGATCGATTATCATCCCCAGGTTCTAGACTGTCTCAGAACCACAGGCCGTGGGGCAGAGTATGTAATGATGTAATTCTTCAGATGTGCTTCAGATGTTGCCACTCTCCGGATAACTGCGGTACCGTCAGCAAACGCTTAGAGATGCCCCTTCACAGCCAAGCCTGCCAAATCATTGATGAAAACCATAAATAGGACCGGATAAATCACGGTCCTTATGTGGTTCCACACAGGACGTCATCCTCAGAGCTCCTCCCTTCTACTCGGCAAGAAACTCTTCTATTACCTCAATATATCATCACCGCATTGAACACTTTGTTCAGGAGGACAAGACTTTCTCACCACGACAAAATTTTTCGCTTGAACGAGGTCTAGATTCCCTGCCTTCCTTAAGCGGAGTCCACACTATGCGGATTGAGGGTGGGCACTGTAAGATCGGCAAAGGGGATTCGAATAAATCTGACAGCTACATTTGCAGTATAGATGTGTTTTATTGCAGGCGATATTTCTTATTTACTTCCTTTTTTGAAATCGTATAAGATATTAATATGATGAAGTATTCTTATAGGAAATTTCACGCTGGTTCCAATTATAGCTCAATATTAAGATGTAGAGGATGTGAATTGCCATTAAAAAACATTGAAAACCACGTTTTTTACTCTTTTTTTTTAAACAAGTGGTATATTTGGAATTAGCGGAGAATTTCCTATAATAATACTTAATCAAATATATCTTACAATATATACTAAAAATGCACTACACATGCAATGTTGCTAGGAAGAAAATTGCAATTCGACTGTTCCTCAAAGGCGATCAGCACGTCCTGACTACGGAATACTTCTTTGATCCAGACCGAATCGAGTCGAGTTGATATATCCCTCAAACACGTATCCTTCGACACGAGTCCTACTAGGGTTTTTTTTTTTTTTAGATCCGCAAAGGTGGGTACCCTCAATCCTCTCAATGTGGACGCCTAAGATAATTTCTAGGATTTTTGAAGAAAAAAAAAAATGCTCAGTAGGCTATAGTTCCTCATGTCGAACTTCGAGGTCGCTTTCCAAATTGTGACAGCTACCAACTGAAACTTTCCAGGAAATATTCTATATAGTAGTTCAAGGAGCGAGATGAATGAAATTTAGTATAACATGAGTGAAGGTCTAGTAGCACGCGGAAATTGTGGTTACATTCAGTGGATGCAATGTTGCAAGCTTTACCATCCGGGCATAGATTCTCCGAACTTGACAAAGGGACCAGACCACCTGGCGCACAATATCTTCAACACCCTAGGAGAACTTTCAGGTTCAACGGAAAACAGGTAGAAATTACGAGAAACCTTCATTCAAACGTCAGCTTATCCAATACACTCTTACTTTTTCAATTTATCGAATCAAGTTTCATATCATGAAATGCATTCATCGTGCGATGTAAGTAAGCAAGAAGGAAACAGACCTTTTGAAATTTAGTTTTTTTAACCAGGCCAGATTTGCGAATAACACACTGCCAATAATAAATACAAAAGGGGTTTTCCTTGAATTCGATTAAAAATTATTACAAAATAATTTATTTTGGCCAAATGAATTTCCGTGTTCTAGTTTTATTCCAAGACGACAAAGAAACTCCTTTGAGTTAATCACAGTTCATGGTTCTTGGACCTACCAAGAAATGATCTTCAGATCGAATTGAAAAGCGAGTGACATGCTAGTTTGTTATCATGATATAATTTTACTGGATGTTAACCATAAAGCTGATGGAGGAACAGGAATTAGAGTAGAGGTACTAAAAGATAAGGTACATTTCTCACTGATCAACGAACTACATACCTACCTATATTGACTTGGGATTCTTATGAAAATCTTGAACAATGAAAATATCTAGTAGTAATCTATATAAATTCAAGATTAATAAATCAATGAAGACAAAGGATAGGCATAGATTTATGAGAACAGTAGTTTCCTGACGGAAACGAGAAGTTATGAGGACATAACAACCAACAACTTAGTCGAAGTATTATGAAATGAATAGGGTTGTGGACATTCACATGAAGTACCTACAGATAGTTTATTTGGTCTCGGAAGATAAACTTGCATATATACAAAAACCTAAACAAAGAGGGGAAGCTGGTCAGTCGATTTCAGCTGAGAGCTGATTCTAGAAGTGGATGTACACATACGCGAGTTGGAAAGTTAAGGAATATCACAAGCCAACATCACTATTTGCCAAGGAAGTAGGCGGGTGTATCAGAAAAAATGCCATGAATGAAAGGTTCGAGAAAGGAAATGCAAGAAAACCTGGTTACCTGGCTGGTTCCATAGGGGCGGCTACCCCTATTAACATCTGGGCTGATAACAATTGCACTTCCCCGCTGTCCCTCACCACCACCCGACACTGCCACAGCGATCTCTTTTAGTCTCTTGGGTGAACTAGGAGGATGTAGGGACCAAAATTGAATCGCTCGACGAGGTTGATTAAGACGTACAGTTGAGAGCCAATAGGTGGGAACATGTCCAGCCGAGAAATTTGTACGCACACTTGAAAATTTTTACGGTGGGGGTATTCGCAATGACCGCGTTTACGTGAGGAGAATCAGTGACTTCCCTGGGGTAACGACGATCCTGGAGGTAGTTGCATTTGTTGGAGGATTCGATAAGCCGTCGGAGTAGTACATAGTGACGAAATCATAGAATTAATTAGTACAAAGGTAACAACTCTTTGGTGACCCGAGATGTAAGGCTACTGATGCTCTGAATCAGCCAGGGGGTGAACAATGAGTCAACAGACGGGCGTGCGAGGGGACCTGGGCAGGCAAGAACTATTGATTTTCTGGGCGAGTCTCCCTCTGAGCGTCGGAAAACCACCTGTTGAAGATACGAAGGGGAGGTTTGGATCGCGGCTTGGATTTCCGGCATGTGGATTTCCGATAGGAGACATCCGACAGGCACTTATGAAAGGGATTAAACACGTACCTACCGATCTCCCGGAAATTCGACAAGACTTTAAAAATCTATCGACCAAATTTTAAGGAGTGAAGTCAACAGCCGCTCGAGATTTTCAATCTCCAGAAAAGGCGGTTAGGCAGAAAGGGAACCCCTTAAGTTGAATTTTTTAGAGCGTGAAAATGCACGTAGGTACATAACTACGCACAAAAAAAAACAACACAAAAATGGATTTTTTCGGATTTCTAAAATACGTATTACTTATCTGAACATTACAGTTCGTGTTGTTGTTTTTCGTTGAATCATGTAATATCGATACAGTTTTCGATACCTGCGCTCTCATCCCACTATATGAACATATTTTGGCAGAATGTAGATATTTTGACAGGAAAAAACATAGCTGGAACACAGGAAAAAAAGATACTGCGTAGAAAAGTCATTAAAATCATACTTTGTAGTTTAATACACCCATAAACTCAATAACTACTTCTTAAGTAGAGTAATTTTCTTGCGCTCAACAAATTGAGTGAAGGGTAATTCTTTCATGAAAATTTACGTAGAATCCGCAACAGCAATCAAAAATGGGGGTTAGTTAGAAAAAGGTTCATCCCAAAATCGATAAACGATGAAGCCACCTGAATGAGCCAAGAACAACGAGAATTAAGGAACGGAAGTCTTAATTGTTGAATTGGGTCTTTATGCGATTAATCTGCGGTGAAGAAGAACAACACTCAACGGAGAGAAAAATAACCACATACAAATAGGTTTTAGACCATTCTGAATCAAAATCAGCCAAAAAAAACCATTGGTGTATGTCTGTGTGTGTGTGTGTGTGTATTTGGGTGTGATTATGTGACAAAATCGTGTTTACTCTGCCCAGGCCTTATTCTCCAACAGATTAGCGCGGTTATTTTCATTGCGCGGAAATCCATCTAGTTGAGCGCTACATTGCCGGAATTTCGACATTGAGTTTAAGGGGAAGGGTCGGGGGGTTATTTACTTAAAATAAGGCACATTCTGACTACATTTCTAGCGAGCTGCCTAGACCTCAATACGCAACCGGTTTGCAAGTTTCTTTTTTTGTTCGACACAGAACACTTTCCGGTTGCACAAAAGGGGTTTTCGAGCGCCCTTGCCCTTCGCAAGAGAAGCACATTACATGTTCGACCCTATGAACCGATTAAAATCATAAAACATTTTCCTACAGTCATTCCGAAGTGCATCCCTAAATTAACAAGCCTATTTTATCTAGATAACACGTTCTGTGTGCTCCAAGATCTTCAATGCCAAAACTACCACGTATCTACATATTTGAGGGTGGTTTTCTAGTTTTTCATTCGTTTTATACCTAATTATACTTTCATAATGAGTCAATTTTTTCACGAGAGCAGACATTGAACTGATAATAGTTTATTGCATCGATCTCATCGCCATATTTCAGAAATACTGATCGTGTAGAGTTTTCAAATATGTACATACTGCAATAATACATCAGTCCATTAGGTTTGACGAAAATAAAAACCAAGCATTTATTCAATTGTTCAGGGATCACAAACAAATCAATCATTTGAAGAACAAAGCAACAGGCTTACCTCGCCTTCAGTGTCGTAGTAAATGAGGTGTTTCCGGGTGAGTACGAACCACCGGGACTTGTAGTTGACAGGAGAGAAGCGCTTCTTGTTCTGTGATCTTTTGATCATCAACCCTTGCTTAATGACTTCTTCCTCTTCATTATTGCAAGCCATCACCGCCTTACAATAATCCTGGGAATCAAAGAAACAAACGGAACAAGCCTATAAGAACGAGAAGTCTCAAAAGTAGCAAGACAGGATGTTCGAGGAAAGTTGTCATTTTTTAATAAGCTACAAGTAATAATACTGTATTGGCTGATATATTAAGTACACATACACAAACTGCCAATCATGCAAATAATCGCCGGCAAAATTCAAATGGCTTCTACGAAAGTGGCAGAAACTTTATTTTCACTAAATTGGTAAGAAATGTCCACTAGAATCGATATTCCACGCTTTCGAGCTTCCTGACCCATTTTGTTTTAGTTTCTGTCATTAGGTCGGTGTGTCCGTTAACCCTCGTGAGTTAGTCTGACTTCATTGAAATCTAGAGGGATTGTGAGGGTTGGGGTGAGAATGGTCCTCAATAGATTTCATGGTCTCCGGATGGATAACAGCATTCTGCTCCCATCAAGAATTCCATCGCGCCCAGATCATTGATATCTAGTAATCCCAAGCCGTTTTTTCACCTCATCTAAGGGAACCCCCCCTCGCCCATCGCTTCCTCGAAGTGTTTCATCTACATTACTGACGACTGTAAAATGCATCTCACTCGGCGAAATTATGGTACTATGTGAAATTACATACTGAAATCAAGATTCAGGGATCTAAATTCACCTCATAAGAAGGAGAGGGAAATGGTCCCAAATTGATGATACCACCTCCCAGAATGATAATCTGGCCCGTAGGACGCATTTAGCCAGGGTAAGAGCAAATATAAAACAGTCTAATTTGAAATGCCCGCTGACAACATTCTAGTCAATAGTACATTTTACGAACCAATCAAGAATCATAGTACTGCGGTGTACTCCGAGATACCTAGACTCATTTTCACCAGTACTAGCAACATGACTTTCCAATCAATTACGAAGTCCAATCAGACTACGAAATATATAGGGAGTCATCCACAGCCACCCCCCCCCCCCCCCCACTAGGTATTCAATCGAAAACGGAAGAAAACAGTAGAAGTTATAGTTATGGATGATTTCACGTTGTCGCATGCGCAGTAGCTACTAATGATCCGATCAAAATGACATTGATGGAAATGGTTCAGCCCCAAACATTCACTCCCCAACAATTTCTTAAAATTCGGAAATATGAATTGTAGAAGTTATGGCTTTTACAGGATTTCAAGTTTGCGCATGCGCAGTGCCTACCATTCAATTGATCGTGACGGATATAATAGGAGACCGCCCAGAGTCTCACCACATATTTCCTGAAAGTTTCGTCCAATTCGGATGGAAACTACCTATGTGTTATGGGGTGCAATCTGTCCGGGGACAATGGAATTCATAGAGAACCATCTACACCCCAACCCGCACCATCCCTGAAAATTCCATTGAAATTGGACTGTAAATTTATATAGTTCAGGCCATTACATGCATTTGCGGTCTTTAATAAATAAATAAATTTCTTTTCTTTTCAATTAGAAAATAAATTTCTTTTCTTTTCAATTAGAAACCCCTAATTTTCAACACGATTTCGATTTTTACGCAAAATTTAATGACAATGAGGAAGACAAGCGTGGGCTCCAGATTGTACTTCATTTCATAAATCTTGATTCTAATTTAATCACGCCCGTGTAGGGGGAAGGAACGAACAAAAGGGATGAATACACTGATATAATCGAGTAGAGTCTAAAAATGGATAGCACCAGGTGAATTATCGTTGAAAATAATGAAAATTAATAAGACTAACTGAAGGTCACCAACGTCTAATGTATTACGCTATCCGTTTTTTGAAAAATTCGCCGCCGGACAGGTTGCGCGCCATGAACACAAAAGAAAAAAAAACGCTGCAAATTATTATGTAATAGTTTATTATTTTTCTGTTTCCATCATCCGTCTGCAAAAAAAACCCTGCCTTTTCCATTTATCACACCAACCAACCAATCAATCAAGTTCATTTTAACAAACATATTGTTTAGTAATGCATGCATTCCAGGAGCCGTCCCTGTTGGTAAGCGAAAAAACTTTTTCACTCGATGTAATTTATTAAGTATCTTAGGCAAGAAATAGCGACTCCCCCCCCCCCACCATTATCCACCACAACATTTCTAGAGGGATGGGAGCCTCGCATTTGAAGAGCATTTTGATATCCATGATCTACGACACCCAACATGCGAACTCGAGCCCCCCCCCCCCCCCCCCCACCTACCACTAATGGTGCCAGTCTGGCACCAAAGCGGAAATACGTTCATCTTTTTTTTTGGCAGTCCGTCGAAGTTCATTTCCGTATTCAAATTGAAAAACAAAAAAAACCCACGAAATAAGCGCAACTCCACAATTGCCCAAAAATTAGGTTTTGGAGAACCCTTAGTGTGGCACATGTTTTTTCATCATTTTTTGACGCTGAATCGCAGGGTGTCATCCGTTTTGAGGAAGAACAAGATTTCAAGAGGAAAAATTAACATTTCTTTCATGAAAACATCAATTTTGTGGTCGAAATCATGTTTATTTTTTATTTTTCCACCTCCTTGTGAACCACGGGCTTGAAACCGTCTACGGTGGAGTTAAAAATAAAAACTAGCAGCACGATCATGCTTGAACTGAATAAAATTTCCCAAAAACTCATAACGATTTAAAAAGAGTGATTTTTTCACTAATAACAACCGAATTTTTGGCCGCCATTTAGAAAAATTCCAGTAGAATTGAAAAACGGATGACACCATGTGATTTAGCGTAAAAAAATGACGAAAAAACATGTGCCACACTTAAGGTTCTCCAAAACCTAATTTTTGTGCAATTGTGGAGTAGCGCAATTTGTAGCGTTCAAAAAGCCAGGTTGCGCGCAGTAAAAAAAATTGGTTCGGGTATGGATGTATAATGAATTTTGACGTAGAATCCGAATCTGTTATAAAAAAGGGGGGGTTCCATTTGAAAAAATGAAGTTAGTGTCAATTGCGCACGATTGCGCGCAACTTTTTTGCGCAAAAGTATTTTTCCTGAGATTCTCACAAAAAATCATGAAGAATTGCGTTGGTCGGAATTTTTTACGCTGTATTTTGCGGAAATGAAGAGGGGTGTAACCTTTTCGTGAAACACCCTGTATAAAGGAACCAAAATATTGGGAAATCGGATATTTTGTGAATATTATCCCCCCATTCGCCCACTCCCATTGCGAATTTTGATACTCTAGTGAAATAATGAGCAATTTGGAAGATTTCTGAGTCGAACAAAAAAAGAAACTCGCAAATTGGTTGGGAATTGAGGCCTGGGCAGAGTTTACAAGATTATGCCCGCATACGCACGTTTTTTGAGCATCAACCCCCCCTCCCCCCTCGTTCACCCACCCCCCCTAAAAAGGCAAAATTCGAAATTCAGGCGACGTAGTGCACAACTAGATAGTTTTCCGCGTCGAATGAAAAAGAACCACGAAAATCGGCTGGAAATTGAGGCAGAGTACACAAGATTATGCCCAAAAACGTACGTTTTTTGAGTGTCAACCCCCCCTTCCCCCCTTAAAACGCAAAATTCGAAATTCCGGCGACGTAGTGCACAACGTTGATAGGTTTCGGCGTCGAATAAAAAAAGAACCACGAAAATCGGCTGGAAATTGAGGCCTGGGCCGAGTACACAAGATTATGCCCAAAAACGCACGTTTTTTTAGCATTAACCCCCCCTCCCCCCTTTAAAACAAAAAATTCGAAATTCCGGCGACGTATTGCACAACTAGATAGTTTTCCGCGACGAACAAAAAAAGAACCAGGGAAATCGGTTGAGAACTAAGGCCTGTGCAGACGACACAAGATTTTGTCACACACACACACACGGACATTCACTTATGGTTTTTTCGCGGATTTGGATTCAGAATGGTCTAAAACGGATTAGAGTGTGGTTATTTTTTTTCTGTTGAGTGTTGTCCAACTTTACCCCAGATCGATCGCTTAAGGACGCCCAATAACGTCAGTCTTACTGTGGGACGTCCTAAAAAAAGTGAGCAATAACATCGTTATCCGAGAGTTCATGACGTCATGACGAAATTTGGTGTATGGTTGCTAAGAATGCACAACTGAGTGACATGACACGCCATTTGAAGAAACAAAAAATTAAATTATAAAATTATATTATATTTTTATAAATTATATTATAAAGTACTTAAATTATAAATTGTAAAAAAGTAGAATTATTACTGTTACAAGGAAATACACGTTTGCGCATGCACAGTGGCTACTATCAGTCTAGGGGCCATGCCTATCATAGGGGACCACCTACAACCTAATCCGCATAATCCCTGAAAATATCATCGAAATCGGATGGAAAAGCGACTCGGATCGAAGCATTTGGTTATTGACAGTAACGAGTAAGAGGTGAAAAGAGGAGGAAAACGTTTTCGAAACGTCCTACCTAGATCGAAAACTTTCGATATACCTACAGGAATTGTTCTTTCGTAAATTTAAAATAGAGACGATTTTTAAGAATTTTTTTACACCACTGAGAGCTCTGTCGGACCAACCGTTCGCTTCCCATGAGGATGATTAATAATTAATTTTTATCAGTATAATAATTAATAAAAAGTGGGTGTGGCACATAGCTTCCTCGTATCCATAACCCGATTGTATAGATGATCCGATGCATAGTAGATAATCTCAAAACATCAAAACGAGTTAATCTGTAACATCCCTGAAAATTTCATTGAAATCGTACGGAAAATGTAGAAGTTATGGCCGTTACAAGGAATTCACGTTTGCGCATGCGCAGTGGCTACTATCAGTCCGAAGGTGGTGATTTTCATAGGGGACCATCTACAACCTAATCCGCATAATCCCTGAAAATTTCATCGAAATCGGGTAGAAAAAGTGGAAGTTATGGCCGTTACAAGGAAATTCACGTTTGCGCATGCGCAGTGGCTACTATCACTCCGAAGGTGGTGATCTTCACTGGGGACCATCTAAATACCAATCTGGAACATTCCTGAAAATTTCATTGAAATCGGATGGAAAATGTGGAAGTTATGGCCGTTACAAGGAATTCACGTTTGCGCATGCGCAGTCGCTTCTATCAGTCCGAGGATGATGATTTTCATAGGGGACCGTCTACACACCAACCCGCACAATCCCTGAAAATTTCATTGAAATCGGACAATAACTTCGTATAGTTATGCGCGTTACAAGGAATTCATGACAGACAGACAGACACACAGACACTGAACAAAACGCTGCAAGTTATTACACAATGGTTTATTATTTTTCTACATAGATCACTCGTCTACAAAATCACCAACCATCCAATATGAAGAAAAAAACGTCTGCCAAGTGGGTGTGGCACATAGCTTCCTCGTATCCATAACCCGATTGTATAGATGATCCGATGCATAGTAGTTAATCTCAAAACAGCAAAACAAGTTAATCTATAACATCCCTGAAAATTTCATTGAAATTGGATGGAAAATGTAGAAGTTATGGCCGTTACAAGGAATTCACGTTTGCGCATGCGCAGTGGCTACTATCAGTCCGAAGGTGGTGATTTTCATAGGGAACCATCTAAATACTAATCTGTAACATCCCTGAAAATTTCATTGAAATCGGATAGAAAATGTAGAAATTATGGACGTTAAAAGGAAATTCACGTTTGCGCATGCGCAGTGGCTGCTATCAGTCCGAAGGTGATGATTTTCATAGGGGACCGTCTACACACCAACCCAAATTAAATTAACCCAAATTAAATGGAACTCTCCAATCCCCATCGCTCCTCTCCAAAGTCAACATGAATGTGCCTCCCTACAGCACCCGCCAGACACATTTGTTTCAAGTGCCATTCGCGGCACGCAACTACCTACAAAACCGCCCGATGTGTCGTTTGCCTCGTGAAGTTAACGCCTTCCTGGAGTCCAGTGATTGTGATTTATTTTGTACTTCCTCCTACGCCCTGAAGCGCCAACTGGCCGATATTTTTTTCAAATGATTTGTACCTTATTATTATTATTTACATTAATGTTTTGTATCTTTGCTGTGATCTGTTATATCGTTATACCATTTTGTAATTTATTATCTCGCTATATACTTTCTATGTTTATTGGCTTTTTGCCGTTCAAATAAAATAAATAAACCCGCACAATCTCTGAATATTTCATTGAAATTGGATGGAAAATGTAGAAGTTATGGCCGTTACAAGGAATTCACGTTTGCACATGCGCAGTGGCTACTATCAGTCCGAAGGTGGTGATTTTCATAGGGAACCATCTAAATACTAATCTGTAACATCCCTGAAAATTTCATTGAAATCGGATAGAAAATGTAGAAATTATGGACGTTAAAAGGAAATTCACGTTTGCGCATGCGCAGTGGCTGCTATCAGTCCGAAGGTGATGATTTTCATAGGGGACTGTCTACACACCAACCCGCACAATCCCTGAAAATTTCATTGAAATCGGACAATAACTTCGTATAGTTATGCGCGTTACAAGGAATTCATGACAGACACATAGACAGACAGACAGACAGACACACAGACACACAGACACACAGACACTGAACCAAAATTGTTCAGAAAGGTCTAAAACGCAAAACGCGAGTGAAAATTTTGATTTTGGAGAACTTTTTTTTTCGACCTTGAAAAGTGAAAACAAAGCTTCCGCTACCTTGGTAGACTCGGAAGCAAAAAAAAATCAAAATCACCAACCATCGATCGCATTTCGGTCAGATCTAATTTGAACAGAGATTAGGCTTCTTTTGCGATTCACACTCGTGTTTTGATTTATATATATATTTCAATATAAACCCTTAAATTTTCGTAGGGAGCGAACGGTTTGTCCTACAGAGCTCCGCGTGGTCTCAAAAAATTCTAAAAATTCTGTAGAATCTTAAATTGAAGGAAAAACAAGACCTTTATATCGAAATTTTTCGAGTTAGGGCGTTTTCAAAATTTCAAAATTGATTTTGGAACCCTTAGAAGTGACCTACATCAACCAAAAGCTTCGGGGCACAACTAGACCCCAAATGGAGCCTACATACCAAATTTCATCAAAATCGGTTAATGACTAAGTGGCAAAAGTGCCGCGTACGCCGTACGGCGGACGGACGTCCAAATTTTTATTCGATTTTTGGATTCTACGTACCTTGAAACGTAAACCATCAAATTTTGAGGGGGTGTTAAAATTTTTTTTTCTTGTTCGATTCCAAAGGTTCATTATTGGAAATAATAAACCAAAATTGTTCAGAAAGGTCTAAAACGCAAAACGCGAGTGAAAATTTTGATTTTGGAGAACTTTTTTTTTCGTCCTTGAAAAGTGAAAACAAAGCTTCCGCTACCTTGGTAGACTCGGAAGCAAAATCAGTAATTATGTATTCATTATTAGTATAATTATTATATATTAATGAATACATAATTACTGACATTTATTCATGAATTATGGATAGCATTCAAGTTGTATTTTCTTTGCCTATTTTATTAATGTTTTGAGGTCCAAGTTTTCGTATTTATCTCGATTAAATATAAATAATATTACTTGGATTTTAAATTTTTGCTTTCGGAACTACCAAGGTAGCGGAAGCTTTGTTTTCACTTTTCAAGGTTGAAAAACGCTCCAAATTATTTCACAAAGGTTTATTATTTTTCTATATGGATCACTCGTGCGCAAAGAGCACGGCTTTGGCCATTGTTACCACCATCCAATATGAAGAAAATCATCGATCGCATTTCGGTCAGCTAAAATTAAAACGGAATTCGAACGGTTTGTCCTGCAGGGCTCCGCGTGGTCTCTAAAAATTCTAAAAATTCAATATTATCTAAATTTATGGAGAAACAATACCTTTATATCAAAATTTAGTTAGGGCGTTTTCAAAATTTCAACCCTTATTTTCCAATCCTTAGAAGTGAACTACATGAAATCATCGGAGCACAACTAGACCCCAAATTGAGCCCAAATACCAAATGTCATCAAAATCGGTCAATGCTAACTGAGGAGGAATGTGCCGCGTACGGCGGACGGACGGCCAACTTTTTATTCGATTTTTGGATTCTACGTACCTTGAAACGTAAACCAACGAATTTTGAAGGGGGGGGAGGTTAAAAATTGTTTTCTTGGTCGATACCAAAGGTTCATTGTAGAAAATAATATACCAAAAAAAAGGTTCTCCAAAATCAAAATTTCCACTCGCGTTTTACGTTTCAGACCTTCCAGAACAATTTTGGTTCCGTGTGTGTCTGTCTGTTATGGAATCCTTGCTACTGCCAAAACTTCTACAATTCTCGTTTGATTTCAATGAAAGTTAATCCCCTATAAAAAATCATTAAACCTGGACCGATAGTAGCCGCTGCGCATGCGCAAACGTGAAATCATTGCCACAACTATAACTTCTACAATTCTCATCCGATTTCGATGAAATTTTCAGGGATTGTGCGGGTTGGCGTGTAGAGTCCCCTATGAGGGTATTGGCTAGGTACTTAGAGATTGATATTTTGAGATCAACTACTATGCATCGGATCATCTATACAATCGGGTGATGGATACGAGGAAGCTATGTGCCGAACCACTTGACAGACTTTTTTATTGCGATGGAAATACAATTGAATTGAGGTAAGGGATGGTAGATAGATAAGGGGGGGGGGGTCAAGGTGTGGAATAATACTCCCGAGGGGGTCCCTGGAAGGGCTAATAATATTCCTGGATCGTTTAATTCAATCTGATCAACAATCGAGAAAAGCAGAGCCGTTTTTTGGCTGGTAAAATTAGGTACCTTTACAACATTCTGAACAGAATGAGGGGTTCATTCTTTCAGAAAGTTTTATAGGTACCTAATTTCACTGGGGTAGTGAAATCCAATTTGCAGCGTTGGTCGAGTACCTACTCATAATTTACGAGTTGAATCAATTGATAGAAGTCCACGCCCAGTTCGCTCAGAATTGGGAATTTTATTGGCGAAAGAAGGTACAGTATAGGTAAACTGCTTGACAAAACATCTGCCTAGTGGGTGTGGCACATAGCTTCCTCGTATCCATAACCCAGTTGTTTGGATGATCTGACGCATAGTAGCTAAGAAAAAAATACCCCCCCCCCCCCCCCGCCATATATTAATTTGTTGGTTTACGTCTCAAGGAACGTAGAATCCAAAAATCGCACAAACATTTTGCGGTCCGTCCGCACGCGGCAATTTCTTTAGTTACCATCGACACATTTTGATGAGATTTGGTATGTGGGCTCCATGTGGGATCTGGTTGTGCCCCGAAGCTTTTGGTTGATGTCATTCACTTCTAAGGTTTGAAAAATAAGAGCTGAAATTTTCAAAACGTCCTTGCTAAAAAAAATTAGATATACAGGTATTGTTTTTTCATGAATTTAAAATAGCAATGAATTTTAATGATTGAATGAGACCACCCAGAGCTCTGTAGGACCAACCGTTCGCTCCCTATGAGAACTCAAGGATTGGACTTACGATAAATCAGAAACACGAGTGTTAATCGCAAGAGAGGCCGAATCTCCGATCAAATTTTAGCTGACCAAAATACAACCGCTGTTCGTTTCTTCAAGTTGTACTCAGTTTTGCGTCCTTAGCAACCAGTAATCAAATTTCCTAATGAAGGTGCCCACAACTCCCTATTTCTTCGAATTCAGTGTGAAGCGTTTATTTCTCCAAAATAAACTTGATTAGGAAGCGATAACATGGTGGATAGGTAGTTAAAATGGCAAATCTGTGTTCTTTTGCAGGCGAGTGATCTATACAGGAAATAATTAACATTCGTATAATAATTTGCAGCTTTTTCTTAATGTGTGCGACGAGCATCGGGTGCATGTTACTCGTTAATTTTAACCCAAACTTCACTCTGTAACGAGGACGAAGCGTCTAAAATTTTGTAAATATTGGGATGAGAGCTATTAAAATTGTCTTTGAAGTGCGCAAGAACCAAGAAATGACTCGCAGGAGTTGGTCGTTCGATTAGTGCCCGATGTTCAGCTGGCCCATAATGGTCGTGGTTACTGACATAGTAGTCGTGTATGTAACTATCGTAACTGTCAGCAGCAGCATTTCTGTCACCCAGTCTCAGAAACCACATTTAGTCGAAAAAGGAACATATCTACACTGGAGCGGAGCAAAAGTGAAAGGCTCACTCAATCCCTGGGGTCGCCAGTGGAAAAGGTTTTCAGTCTCTGGTGGCTTATACTCTTCCTCTTTAAAGGGGTCTAGAAAATGGGGAGTATAAGCCATCAGAGCCTGAAACTATTTTCAACTGGCAACCCCAGGCAGTGAGTAAGTCCTTTCACTTTTGCTCCGCTTCGGTGCAGATATGCCAACGTCCCTCGATTCAGAGTTAAAATGGGGATAAATCATGTAATACTCGGGCTCTACCTCATAGTAAAATTCGCCAAAAATTCACTCAAGCGTTGAAAGGGTTGCAGGCTGTCAAAAAATAAGGATTACATTCTAAAAAAAAGAAACCCCACAGAAGGATTTAATGTCAAGTTGAACAACGAAAGACAAAGAACAGAACACACTACCCTATCTCCCTACAAACGCAAACAGCATCCAGATGGCTGTACTAACTTACAAACAGCCTAACGATCTAGGAACTCTTCATTTTAGTGAATAGTAATCAGCTATTATAAAATAAATAAAAAATAAGTTAATAAGTAAGTTAGATTAGAATATATTTAGAATTTAGAATAGAATGCCACGTGGTAGTTGTTTAGTGATTCAATATGTACAATAATACGTTAGTAACACAATTAGCTAATAGGGCATATCTTAATCTCTTCCTATCACTCGATTGGACAGACAAACAATCTTTCATTGCTGTTTCCTTACCCTTCCTTTTCTGATCCCTTCACCACCCTTTCACTCATACAATATACGAACAAACAGAACCATTGACTGAATTACTTTAGTACTCTTTCTACGGCCTGATAACGATGTCCTTACATCAAAAGCTCTCACCTCCTGTATCGAATTGCTGGTTACAACTGATTCTCCTAGAAGGTATGTAAACAGTAATTGTATTCTTATAACTAGCGGAACTGAACCCTCACATCCAATACTATCCCAAGAGGACCCCCAAATTTCGTATTGAAGGCGCCCACAACGTAGGGATAGCGATATTTTGATGAGAGTCTAGCCCCCAGCAACCCTTGTCAGGTTTCAGCGCTATCTCCCGCCATTTCAACAAAGCTGATCACACAGTGTTGCTCCATCTAAGCTGCAGTAGGAACGCGTCACTGTCCCTAACTGAAAACCAAAATGCTGAATGTGACCAGCAGGGTCTTGTCTTTGAAAGCCAAATCACCGCTGAAAATTCCTGCTTGAAATTATTTTCAAATATATCAAACACTTCGAAAAAAACACAAACGGTGGATACAGCTTTCGTACAAGTACGCAACCACGAGAGACATTTTATGTCTTATGTTCAATAAATTGAGAGCTTTCCAATGAGTGGTGAACGATTTTTGTGGGGTGGAAAATGAGGAAGTTAGTTTTCCCTAGGAACGATTGGTTGTACGTGAAAATCATCAGAAATTTCCGCGTAACGCTCCCCTCGTAACGCTCTCCTCATAACGCTCCCCGCGTGACGATCCCCGCGTGACGATTTTTCATTTATGTGCCATAGTAAAGACATAAAATGTCAAAAACGCTGCAAATTAGTACACAGTGGTTTATTATTTTTTATTTTTCAGTAGGTATAGATCACTCGTTTGCAAAGCCACCAACCATCCAACATGAAGAAAAACATCGATCGCATTTTGGTAAGCCAAAACTTGAACGGAGATTAGGCCTCTTTAGCGATTCACACTCGTGTTTCTGATTTATTGTATGTCCAACACTTAAATTCTCGTAGGGAGCGAACGGTTTGTCCTACAGAGCTCCGCGTGGTCTCAAACAATTCTAAAAAGTCAATACTATCTTAAATTGATGAAAAAACAATACCTGTATATCAAAATTTTTTGAGTTAGGGCGTTTCCAAAATTTCAAAATTCATTTTTGAACCCTTAGAAGTGACCTACATCAACCAAAATCTTCGGGGCACAACTAGACCCCAAATGGAGCCTACATACCAAATTTCATCAAAATCGGTCAATGCTAAGTGGCAAAAGTGCCGCGTACGACGTACGGCGGACAGACGGCCAAATTTTTATTCGATTTTTGGATTCTACGTACTTTGAAACGTAAACCATCAAATTTTGAGGGGGTGTTAAAAAAAAATGTTTTCTTGGTCGATTCCAAAGGTTCACTATTGAAAATAATAAACCAAAATAGGATCCAGTGACAATTTGGCGATCAGCTTTGAAATTGAATGACTTGGGGCACATTTTGTAACATAAAACGACACTAGGCATAATTTTCACGTCCATAACTGTTCAGAGAGAAAACAATAAGAGAAACGAATGTGAGAAACGAGAACGATAACAAGACAACTTTCATTAGAATGGTAGTTATGGTAATCAAGAATGGTAGTTCGTTGAAGTGGAAGGAGGTAGCGCTGAAACCCGACAAGGATTGTTGGGGGGCTAGACTCTCATGATGATTTGCTGGTAGTTATTTACTATCAAAATAATTTTGAAATTTAACCTTGCTCGACAATATAGTTCGTAGGTACTATTAATAAAAAGCCGTGTTTTTGGCTGACGAGCGATCTTTACAGAAAAATAATAAACCATTGAGTAATAGCTTTTGCAGCGTTTTTTAAGTTACGAATAAAAGATTTGGGTGTTACTGGGAATTTGATTCCACCAAATTTCTCCCGTTTATGGTACCAACAATAAACACCAGTATTGTTCACAACACGTTACATATGCATAATGTTTAATAAGGTAAACTCGAAACATGAAAAAGTCAGAGTTAGACTAGTTGCCTAGGGCGGGTGCTGCTGGTCCTCTGTCATTCAGCAGGATGTTAGTAGATAGACACCAGAAGAACGGGTTGCATAAGGCCCACTACTCATAGTAAGGTAGGCTCTGAAATTTTACATCCCCAGGTCAAATAACCGCCATCACTCCAACACCTCTGAATTGGCATATAAACTTAATATAATACTAAGAGGCTTCCAAAGGTTTTAGTAGCAGCACAGGTTAGTTAAGTATTAAGGTTAAGGTTAACTTTTCAGGTTAATCAGTCTGGCAAAACAGCCTCAAACACCGAATACTAGATGTTAGCAACCTAGTGCTCGAATGAGCGTCTCTACTTCATTCAAACCGGGTGGACGGCTGCAAACCCTCCATCCCCCCTTCTCAATGCTCTAATTTTTTGTATCACCGACATTATTGATAAGTGGGTACCTACACTTGAAATGTATGAAGCAGTCACAGATGGAAACTTGCCCAATCGTATTCGTAGAAATGGAAGCCTTGGATGTAAATTTTCACTAAAAACCACAAAACCTTGTTTTATAGGGATTCGCGACCCTTAATTTTTAAATTAACAAATCTTTCTTACCTAGAGAAACGTAAAAAATAATTGGAAGATTTTGAAGAGAAAATAGGATAGTTCCATAATAATCATAATTATTAGGGAACTCGAATTTTAACTGCACTCCAATTAATAAGCAAATAAGTACCTAAAATTAACCAGAAGCCATGGCTAACTCAGCTACTCTAACAGTAAGTAGCCAAAAAAACAGGAGTAATTGTTGGCTTAAACCTCAGAGAAAACAGATATCTCAACAATCATAGCAACAGAAACAACAATACAACATCCGTTCCCACGAACTTACCTTCACCAACATCCGCAGGGGAACGGAAAACATCATTTTGTTTTCTGAGTGAGATAGGCAAGAAGCTGTAAAGAAGAAGTCTTCTGTTATGACCAAAAAGTGACTTCGTTTTAAAAATCTGGCCAGTTAACCAGCTGTACCTACTGTTGAAAGGAAAAAACGTCTGCCAAGTGGGTGTGGCACATAGCTTCCTCGTATCCATAACCCGATTATATAGATGATCCGATGCATAGTAGTTAATCTCAAAACACCAATCTCTAAGTACCTTTATAGGGGACCATCTACACGCTAATCTGGATAATCCTAGAAAATTTCATCAAATTCGGACGAAAATGTAAGTGCGGTAGTGATTGGATCAAAAAATTCCCTAGCTTGACTGGGAGTTGAACCTGGGACTTCTGGGTGGGAGTCCAGAGCATTGCTTACTGTCCTATAAAGGGGTTGGGGTTGAGATCCTCAGGTCACACACGACTGTTACAAGGATTTTACGTTTGCGCATGCGCAGAGGCTACTGTAAGATTTTAAGGCCTTGATTTTCATTGGGGACCATCTACAACCTAATCCCCGTAATCCCTGAAAATGTCATCTAAATCGGGTAGAAATTGTGGAAGTTATGGCTGTTACAAGCAATTCACGTTCGCGCATGCGCATCGGCTACTATCAATCCGGGGGTGATGATTTTCATAGGAAACCATCTAAACACTAATCTGTAACATCCCTGAAAATTTCATTGAAATCGGATGGAAAATGTGGAAGTTACGGCCGTTACAAGGAAATTCACGTTTGCGCATGCGCAGTCGCTTTTATCAGTCCGAGGATGATGATTTTCATAGGGGACCGTCTACACACCAACCCGCACAATTCCTAAGAATTTCATCGAAATCGGATAGAAAATGTAGAAGTTATGGCCGTTACAAGGAATTCACGTTTGCGCATGCGCAGTCGCTTCTATCAGTCCGAGGATGATGATTTTCATAAGGGACCATCTAAACACTAATCTGTAACATCCCTGAAAATTTCATCGAAATCGGATGGAAAATGTAGAAGTAATGGCCGTTACAAGGAATTCACGTTTGCGCATGCGCAGTCGCTTCTATCAGTCCGGGGATGATGATTTTCATAGGGGACCGTCTACACACCAACCCGCACAATCCCTGAAAATTTCAACGAAATCGGACAATAACTTCGTATAGTTATGCGCGTTACAAGGAATTCATGACAGACAGACAGACAGACAGACAGACAGACAGACAGACAGACAGACAGACACACAGACACGGAACCAAAATTGTTCAGAAAGGTCTAAAACGCAAAACGCGAGTGAAAATTTTGATTTTGGAGAACTTTTTTTTTTCGTCCTTGAAAAGTGAAAACAAAGCTTCCGCTACCTTGGTAGACTCGGAAGCAAAAATACAGATAGCTACCTACTTATTCAAAATTCTTCGCGATTAGCCTGGAATTTGGATGATGATTGATGGTGTACCTACGGAATTCTAGAATTACAGTTGACACAACAAGATACAATTTTCTTGACATAGGTACTTACCTACCTAATCAAATTTGAAAACAAGAGAGATTTATACCGAAACCTTGGCAGTCGTGGCGTAGTTCAAAAACACCGTTTATAGCAGAAAATTATGCTCAATCTAAAATAACATTTAAAAAAACAGAGAAGAGTTGTTTGTCAATTTACACTATCTGTGGCTAAGCTGATTCATAAACTCATTCATTCTGAGACTCAGAACTGAGAATGCAGCATCGAAACTGCTGAAGGTGGCCTGTGCAGAATAGGATGTGAGCACGTTTTTTTTCTTATTCTTCTCCTTAAAGAAAATGCCTTGAAAATGAACAAAATTCGGCTCCCACACAAAAATAGAGCCCCCACAAAATTATAGATGATAAGGAAATGTATTAGTTTACCAATCGTATCAAATGCCACGTCAAAATACCTGGGGAAATGCGATTGGCTGGCTGTCTCGCTGTTGCCAACATCGTGAAAATCCTTCTAAACTAAAACTCCCATCATTACCATACACCAACAAAAAATATCTCTCCTCATTATAACCACGTTGACAATGCCATCAACTTCAACACACCAAAATCCCACATTTGCTGGTGGTCCACTTAACACCCCAAGCAGTCATTTAACCCGAGTTTCTCACATGAGATGACTGAGTGATGACGTTGAAATAATTGGGCGAGACATTAAACGGTCAAACTTTCTGAATGCAACCCCTGATTCAAGAAAAAGTTTAAGGTTATTATCTCTGACTTTTCTGAGAACATTATTCATGTGTTTTCCCCCCATTTTCGTTTTACGGCCCAAACCCTACTTTGGCTGGGCTATATCCTATTCTCCTAGAAGTGTCACAAGAGATCCATACATTCCGCAAAGGTAAAACAAATGAGGAAGGCGTATGGATAAAAACCCATTAATCCAGTCAAGAATTATTTAATAGACTACTTCCTGTCTAATAACCAAGCCATCATCAAACCAGGAATCAGGTAGATCAAAGGGTAAAATGTAAGTAGTCAAACAGGTCTTGAGCGTTCAATATCAGTTTGGGCAATGAGAAGTTAGATTATATAAGCAGTCCATTCTTTGCAATCATTCCTTGTTTCCTTTAAATCAAAACCGATGAACAAGAAGTTAACAAAGCAATAGGAGAAGTAGATATCTTCGATTGGGAATTGAAATCACACTTTTCCCAGAGGTTGAACAATATCATGTTTCATCACAATTATGATACAGAGAATAAACAGTATACGATAATTGTTCCAGTCCAATCCCATGATGTTGCGTATTATTTTTTTAAAAACAGCAATATACGTGTGGATACTCTATGAGGTAGGGTGATGAGGAGAGCGTGACTATAGACTACTACATTTTTTTTATTAATACCTTGTGCATATAGTAAGGTGGTATGGTTTACTGAAAATAGGAAACAAATAAGAATTTAAGTATGAGTACTTCCAAGTGGGTTCGGGGTGATGAGGAGAGATTTTTTTTAACCAAGGGACTTGTTGTATAATGGGGAATTTGCCTCAATTTTAGATTCTGGAATTTCAAGTCAAATCCTATAATAGGGCCCTAGAATAACGTTTAACTCTAGGAATAACCAAGGGGAAAAAATTACCGTAGGAGAAAATGCCTAAACAAGTGAAGCCTCTGTTACAAAACACCGCGAAAATCGAGGAATATTGTTGACGTCATACGAAAAAAAAACGACGCGAAAACAACTCCGACAACAGACAGAGTTCTAGCACCGCCACACAAAACGATCCAGTGAAATGGCTACTCGAATAATGTGATTCAAATCTTGAAACTAAATAAGAGAAGATGAAGACTAATAATGCTTGATAAACTAGTAGGTAGAATCGTATTGTAAAAAAGTGAGTAATATTGTTTCTTTTGGTCACTTTTGTGTCTGGGTTCTTCCTGCCAGTTCGCGGCGCACTCTTGTGCACACTACATGTAAGCTAAAAGTTCGTGTATGTTCCGCTTCTGTGGTAAGCGCCACAGAACCTCCTTTGAAGTCAGATTGGTAGAATATCCGTTACGTTTCAAACATGGCTGCCTCTTACACATTGCCACCACATTTAAAATTTCCATCTTCCTTAAATTCTCTAAATTTTTTGGATGCGTTTTCGAGCAGCTCACTATGGTTTTATTCCATAAAAATAAACCCTCATTCGAAAAAAAAATGTGAGGCAAATTCCCCATTGTAACAATTCGTACCGTATGCCACATCCACTAGGTTGATCACTCTCTCATATAGCTAATATTCTTATATTATCTAGGATGTCTTCCATCCCACCAATAAAATTCAGTAGGTATCCCACCTATCCACTTGGTAGGGGCTTGAATTAGAAAAACTCCACACACGATCGATTTTTTTTTGTTTTAGTTTGCTTTCTGCTAGTTTTTTTTTTTTTTGGGGGGGGGGGGGGGTTGAAACTAGCAACTGAAATAGACTGAGTTGAAGAAGAACAACCGTACAAACGAAAGTTTCACTCTAACCTGACTACAATACTAGTGAATTGCTATTATAAAAATTGTTAGGTACCTACCTTAACTAAACTCTCATTATAAAAATGCACCAGTCTCGAGGAAAATTTAATGCTATTCCAAAACTGTAATCAAACTTCGAAAAAAATTGAGTTCAAGTGAAACAAAAAATTAGTTTTCTGTAGAGAAACGTTACGAAAACAAAATGTGAAACTCAGCCCATGCAAAGATTTACTAAAGAAACATTTTTTGTTCCAAATGGTGCATTGAATCGATTCCCAAAGGCTCAGCATTTTTACAGGGGACTCCTTGTAAATACTTAAATTTGTACTGGACAAAATGCACTTACACACTCTAGGAATCGTAGTTTTCTTTGCTTTGTTGTCATTTCTCCATTTGGACTCCTGGGGGGGGGGGAGGTTCTATAACAGGTGTTCGGTTTCTGCCCTGGAGATGAATGCCCTTGAGAAGCATCGACTGAATGTCCATGTTGAGAAGGGAGTCAAAACGAGTCTCGTTGAAAGGCAAAACGAGGTGGTGAAATGTATGGCTAACAGCAACTCCGCTCTATTGCTGGTATCTTGTTTATCATTGTCACGACATGGGAGTAGAATGCAAGGTGTCTTTCGTATTAATTTTAGTACTTGTGTTGTAGAGTATTAAGATGTTATGTGCTAAGAGTATTATTTGATTATTGATTGTGTAGTTTCATCAAGGTGTAACATGAACTTTGGTAAATCCTGATCCAGAGAATAATATGTAACTACAATGTCATTAAATTGTTTTTTTTTTTATCTTCAGCCTTTCTACTTAGACTCATTTTACATTCAAAGACTTCGAAATAAATTACCTTTTTAAGCCTTTAGTAAGTTTATTTTCTTCGTATTAGATAGTTATTACAACGGATTGCTTCTTGTAAGGGTTAAGTGGGGGAACACCATTCCAACTTTGGTCATTATTGTGTACTGCAATATGAAATAACTCTTGTATATTGTCTTTAGGAACACATCGTAGCAAAGAGTTTACAGAAACACCGAATATCTCAAAATAATAACACAAATTAGTATTCCTGGGCCATTGAACGCACTAATGAAGAACCCTCACTACAAGCCTGTTACTACAGTACAACTTTCCTATACAACTTTTAAAAAATTCAAATTCCTCCCCACTAAACCATTTCAAATTTTGTAGAAGTGTTGTTATCTATTTCTATGCCTAGAGCAGCGTGCTAGATACTTGGAAAACATTTAAAATCGTGACTACATTTTAGAATTTTATTTGAGCGATCTTGGTTTTATGTTGGAGAATTTAAAAAAAAGCTTCACTCAAAAAATATGGGAAAAATTGAAATAGGTACCTCACTACTTGTCTATCAATCGTGATCTAATACTAACCAATGGCACAATATTGTGTGCACAAGGGTATGAAAATGGTTCATTGTAATTTTGAATTGAAAGTAGATCCCATCCTGAGAATTTTCGTCAATTTCGTCTTAAGACGAATAGACCTTTTCCTATGCATTTCCATAGTTTCAAATATGGTTTAGTCACAGTGAGCAGGAAAGAAGTATTTTGAGATCAAATAAGCACATCGCTAATTGAAGCGAGCAAAGATAATAATAAAAGAGATGTGATACCATTTGATATAACTAACTACACAGCACTACAGGCCGATGTGGCCCTTGGCTTCTCAAACTCCCCTCCGCCACCGGGCACAGTCACCCGCTGGAAACCTCCGCAATCCCACCACCCAGAGGTCCCTCAAGACATCATCAAGCCAGCGACTCCGAGGACGACCTCTTCGTCTTCTAGTTCCCATCCTAGCTCGTAACATCATTCTCGGGCAGGCCTCCATTTGCATGCGGTCGACATGTCCCAGCCATTGGATGCGCCCAGCTTTGATGAATCGGACTATGTCTTCATGCTTTAATAACTCATCAATTTCTACATTCTGTCTTGCTACCCTTGGCCCTCCCTGACCGCTCCATAGATCCTTCTTATAATCCTTTTCTCAAATATCTGCAGTCTAGCCTCATCCTCAGCCCTCACGGTTCAAGCCTCTGATCCATTACAAACCACAGGCCGCACTAGGGATCTATACATATAGCCTCATCTTCGTTAATCTGTTGACCACACCGCTCTTGAAGAATTTTATACTGACATAAAATGCTCGGCTGCCTGCCATTATTCGTGAGTATATATCATCCTGTACTTGATTTCTTTTTGTGACCAAGCTCCCCAGATAGGTGAAGGATCTGACTTCATCAAACTTATAAGAACCAAACGTCACACCTCTGGGCACCCGCTGGACACAGCTCAGGGGAGATATGTTGAGGTAGACCCATTGGCTTTCCCCCTTCATGCAAAACCCCAAAAGCCTCCTGCAGAACTTCAAGATTTCGCCCCAACAAAGCAATGTCATCGGCATAAGCCAGAATCTGCCATGTTCTGTCGACAATACCATTTGATATGCCCTATTAAATTCTATTGAACTGAATGTAATAGAAAAGAAATACAGTCGTCGTATGGGAGAGGATCTGTCTACATTTACAATTATTATCACATTTCAGCTGAATCCAACCGTCTTGGTTACTAGTAAACAGGTGTTCACAATAATTAACGAAGTTGGGTCGCTACTAAAGAGATAAAAATGAAAACTTAGCTAACAAGATAACAGATTCAACTAGTACGCGCTCAAAATCATCTTTATTACACCTAACCTCGTGTATTCATTATGACCACCTCCCAACGTGTCAGTAAAATAAGTCCACAAGTGTAGAGAAATAATCACTATAGTGAGTTAGAGATGTAAACGGCCAAACATGGCAGCCTTTATCGATGTTGGTCATTTGTCCAGAGAAGCAGTCCCGAGGGGCTCAGAACTGGACACGCCCATTCTTGCCTGACCGGAGAAACTCAGAACCAGTCCAGAACTGCAAGTTCATTGTCTAGAGAAGAAGTCCAGAGCAGTTTGAAACCACTACAAGTGGTCCTCGATTTTTTTTTTCCTAACTTATAGTTCGAGACGTGCGCAGTAGATTTTTCACGTTTATCACATAAGATTACTGATTGATGAGTCTCCTGCCTCATTTCAACTGTGTGTCTTCTCTTTTTTACCAGTTCAACTGTTACACATCCTTAATAAATTGATTGTAGACCATTTAACGATTTCCAAATCTTACGATTCCGTCCGAGTTTTATACATTTTTCTCTGCTCAAAATGCCACTTTTTTCAATTTGCATTTATTCATGTTTCGACCTCGCGGCACTAAAATCGTCATAACTTCCCCATTTTCCCTGCAAATTCAAATCTGATTACGCCTTTTGAAAGAGCGTAAAATTTACCATTTGATCACTACTAGGACAGTCTTTCTACCTCAAACTTCAAAATTTGTCAATTTCTGTTTGTTAAACATTTTGGTGGTTTTTTTCAAGGGTAATTGGTGAACTAACATTACAGTACGTCCCGAAACTAATCAGCAACATTTCAGCAATCGATTCTATGACTAATTTGCAACAACTTTTCCCTCTAAGGAAGCCCAACTGAGTGACATAGAACTCTATTCAAAGAAATGAATCGGTTATAATCGAAATTATAAATAAAAGAATTTGATCAGTTGAAGTTTTGCGATTCACACTCGTATTTTTGATTTATTGTAAATCAAATACATTATAGGAAGCAAAAGGTGTTCACAGGCTTCTGGTTTCCAGCGGGACGTTATGGAGGGAAAACCGACCCTCCCTCCTCCCACTTTTACCCCCCTCTTTCCGACTCACTCCGTCTCTTTCTGGCCAATCAGAGGGCAGAAAAGCGAGTCGGAATTGCAGAGTCGGACGCTTGTGAACCCACCTTTCCTTCCCACTCCTCATAGGAAAAAAGTCCATTCATGCAGCATGAATTAATGAGCGAATTTTCAAAGAAATCATTCAGTTGAAGGTGTGGTTAAGAAAAGGACCAATGGTGTTGCAATTTGTTGTAGAAAGTATTTTTTTCTCACGATTCTATAGTTTTTTATATATAGTTTTTTTTAACGATTCTTGGTTTATATACAGGGTGTCACCCTAACTCGAGGACCAAACTTCAAGGATCGATTCTACAACTAATTTGCAAACTTTTTTGTCTCTTGACATTTTTTTTTTTAACGCTTTAAAATTATACTTTTTTCACTTTTAAGATTTTGTTTGTGTTTTCGACCTTGAGCCATTAAAACGGCCATAACTCCCTCAATTTACTGGATAAACTCAAATATGAGTATACCGTTGGAAAGAACGTTAAATTTCCTATCAGTTCATCAGGACACAAAAGCTTTTTAAGCCTTTCGTATAAAAAAATAAATTGGTCAAAGTCAGAAATTTAAAACTTTCTCGAAAATCACCATTTTTCAGGCTGACTCATCTTATGTAATAAACAGCCGTATCGGCGGGCACTCAACGGAAAAAACTTGCCCAGAATCTCAGCTTTCCAACGGTCTATCAATTTTTCTTTTTAACATTCAAATTAGAAGAGTAAATGAATTTTGAATGCCCGAAAACGTGTGTTTTACAAGCAAATCCAGTGTTTTAAGCGGTTTCTGGTCCCCCTCGACCTCAAGATGGCTTGACGATTTTGGTATCATTTCCTATGTAATTTTCTACGCTGAATCAAATAGTGATACTACCGAATGGTTCCGACTGCTAGAAAGTGGATTTTTTGAAGAAAACCTTCGTTTTTCGTACATAAAATACGCATTATTCTTAAATGTGGTAGTGAGCATGAAGTAACACCTTTGAACTCAACAAAAACTTCAATCAACTAGAAATTCGGTGTTTTTATTGAGTTAAAAAGTGTTACTTCATGCTCACTACCACATTTAAGAATAATGCGTATTTTATGTACGAAAAACGAAGGTTTTCTTCGAAAAATCCACTTTCTAGCAGTCGGAACCATTCGGAAGTATCACTATTTGATTCAGCGTAGAAAATTACATAGGAAATGATACCAAAATCGTCAAGCCATCTTGAGGTCGAGGGGGACCAGAAACCGCTTAAAACACTGGATTTGCTTGTAAAACACACGTTTTCGGGCATTCAAAATTCATTTACTCTTCTAATTTGAATGTTAAAAAGAAAAATTGATAGACCGTTGGAAAGCTGAGATTCTGGGCAAGTTTTTTCCGTTGAGTGCCCGCCGATACGGCTGTTTATTACATAAGATGAGTCAGCCTGAAAAATGGTGATTTTCGAGAAAGTTTTAAATTTCTGACTTTGACCAATTTATTCACCTATACGAAAGGCTTAAAAAGCTTTTGTGTCCTGATGAACTGATAGGAAATTTAACGTTCTTTCCAACGGTATACTCATATTTGAGTTTATCCAGTAAATTGAGGGAGTTATGGCCGTTTTAATGGCTCAAGGTCGAAAACACAAACAAAATCTTAAAAGTGAAAAAAGTATAATTTTAAAGCGTTTAAAAAAAAATGTCAAGAGACAAAAAAGTTTGAAAATTAGTTGTAGAATCGATCCTTGAAGTTTGGTCCTCGAGTTAGGGTGACACCCTGTATAGTGTGTTTTTTTTCTACATAGGATGTCTGGAAAAAGAGGGATCGTTTCAGAATGTTCCAAAACGGATTTCAGTGAGAAAATTTTTCGAAAAAGTCGATTCTAAAAAATTTGAGGCTATTGCAATAGCTTCATTTTTCTTGAAAATTCGCTAAAAGTGCAATGATCTTGAAAGGTGTCCTCTGAAGACCCTCTCCACCCTTTCTAACCTCTAACCCAATCCTCTCATCCAGACGCATGACCTCACACAACCCTTGAGATTTCTTATTGTTCGGCATGTGACTGGTTAACTGCAAACAAAATGGTCTAGGCGTCACTCAAGGCACCAATCTGTCTGCCATGTCCCACCAGTTTACGGGTTGCTTTGGGAACAATATCATAATAAATGGCCGTTCAAATGGGTTGAAGTTCATTGAAATCATTCCTATTCATCACAATTGTTTGAGACAATTTTCAACTTCAAATAACTACCGATACCCACATTGAAAACTAATACCTACTTATATCAATTTCTCACGATTTGTCACGGATTTGTATACATAGACAGCAAGATAGCAGAAAATACCGTAATGAGTACGTACCTAATGCCATAATATGAATAATAAGTAGGAAAGGATTTCCGACTTCTAATCTATAAAAAAGTTCAAATATTGAGATACTCAATTCAAAGTTTTTGGAGTTCATTTAGAAGAAATGGAGTTCTTGTAGTAATTAAAGTGTCTTTGAATCCTTGAAAAGAGTGAACGAGTAATGAGAATGCATTAAAATTCGAAAAAAATTGAGGGAGAATTGCGAAAAAGGCATGCAGCACTTAGTGCGCCAATCTTTCCTTGGTGTGACACTAAAGGTATCTGTTCCTTTGAGGGTTAAACAGAAATTGACAAATTTTCAAGTTTGAGGAAGAAAGATTATCCTATAGTTTGGTCAAACCTTGATGGCACTTGAATTTACTAATACACTGACACAACAACGAGGTAGCGAAGGATGACCGAACTCAGATAGTCAAACCGTCGAGCCTTTCCAAAGAGTCTTTGGCAAAGACCACCTCAAGCCATCGGCCCAGTGAATGTATTAGTAACAGACCCAAGACCCCAAGTGCCATCGGGGATTGATCAGCCTATAATATGTTTACTCAGATGTTTAATCAGATTTGAATTTGAATAGAAAATAAGGACGTTATGGCCATTTTAGTGCTGGCATGTCGGCGTTTTGAGTGGGGTTCTGAACCAGTCCGAAAACCGTCCAGACAACAGGAGTAGGAACTAAAGTCCTGGACGCCTCTTTTCCCTCCCCTTTTCAGTTCTATTGGTTCTGGTTCTCTGAACAAACCTTTACAGAACACCAAGTTAGCAAAACCACTTCAGTAATTACTCGTTTATTCCTTATAGAACACACCCCCCTAGTTGTGATCACCACAAATTACAGTTATTGATGGAGAACTTTCCAATGGTTTCCTTCCAGCTTTTTTTAGAGAAAATTAGAACGAAATCTATTTTTTCCAAAAGCTAGAAGAAACGCTGCACTGGGATGCAGGCTACGCTGGGAGTCAATGGGGGGGGGGGGGGATGGAGAAGTTGATCTTGAAAACCCGCAGGATGGATACTTGGACCCAACTCTTCTTCCTCTTCACTTCCAGCTTCATTTCCAGCCGAAAAAAAGCTGAAAAATCGTTCGAGTGATACGGCCTTTCCGTTATAACCACAGAGTAATGGAGACAAGTTAACAGAGAAGAAAGCCAACGTTAAAATGGTGTGCAAGCATTTTTGAGGCTGCCTCAGTTGCGCTATCTACTTTCAGCTAGGATCACTGGGCTGAAAGCTGAATGTGGGAGCCCGAGAAGCATTCTGATTGGTGGAGCTCCAGGACGTAGTTATAGCGGAAAGCAACAGATAGCGTCCATGATCACTTGTTCCCAACCTTATCACAACAAGTCACCTTATTTATCACATATTTTTCTCCTTGGTGCTTTACCGGCTGCATCTAAGTAATTAATTTGATAACATTCAGTTATATTCGCGATATGTACGAAAAAATCGAGCGATTTTCAATAATACACTGGGTTTGAAAGTTTCTATGGGTGGCAGTTGTCGATTCAACATTCAAACTACTGGTGATAGGGACAACAACAATTGCATGAGGAACTTCGAAAATACCTTTCGCCTTGATTGGTTTTTCCAAGTAATTTTTGCAAATCTAAATGATGATGAAACGAAAAGTTATAAATTTCTGGTCATTCGAAAGGATCTGAAAAGAAGTGGTATGAAGAGTGTGCACTCTCCCCCCACCACTTCCGTATTAGTTCCTCAATCCTAGCTGAAAGTAGATGGCGTAACTGAGGCAGCCTCAAAAATGCTTGCACACCATTTTAACGTTGGCTTTCTTCTCTGTTAACTTGACTCCGTTACTCTGTGGCTAGGATTGAGGAACTACTACGGAAGTGGTGGGGGGAGGCCATACTCTTCATACCGCTTCTTTTCAAATCCTTTCGAATGACCAGAAATAATTTCTGATTATTTTCAATAATTTCTGATTAATTTCAATTATTGATAACTTTTCGTTTCATCATCATTTAGATTTGCTAAAATTACTTGGAAAAACCAATCGAGGCGAAAGGTATTTTCAGAGTTCCTCATGCAATTGTTGTTGTCCCTATCGCCAGTAGTTCAAATATTCAATTGACAACTGCCACCCAAAGAAACGTTTGAAACCCAGTGTAATATTGAAAATCGCTCGATTTTTTCGTACATATCGCGAATATAACTGAATGTTATCAAATTAATTACTTAGATGCAGCCGGTAACGCACCAAGGAGTAAAATATGTGATAAATAAGGTGACTTGTTGTGATGAGGTTGGGAACATGTGATCATGAACGCTATCTGTTGCTTTCCGCTATAACTACGTCCTGGAGCTCCACCAATCAGAATGCTTCTCGGGCTCCCACATTCAGCTTTCAGCCCAGTGGTTATAACTGACATCTGTTACAGTAGGTATACTTACAGTAGGTATCAGACCGATTATTTTGAGGATGTAGATGCCTTAGGTCATCTAACAAAGGTCCAACGTAGGTAGGTCTACCTGTCTTCTATTTGTAGCGATTTCTATTAGAAAAAGTATAAAATTGGGCCGCGGGAAGAAGAAGAGTACGGAGGAGAGAGCGTGAAAAGGAGTCAAATATTAACATATTTGTGGGCACCAACACAAAGAAGAGTAGGTTTGCCAGGTAAAAAGACACTGGAATATCTAGTGTGGGCAGTTATTTTAGCCTTTTGTTTGGTAACCACCCATTGTGGACTAAAATTAATGATCCAAAACCATCCTGCGATGGCTGAAGATGTCAACTTCAACTTGCATTCATCATAGATTCCAATAAGAAGGTTCATGATTCTGGAAGTACCTAAATCCGAAATTTGAGGATTGCTGTCACTATTGCTGTCCACCGCACAGAACAACTCTGGAGTCAGTTATGGGCTTGAGTGTTTTGTAGAACCCTTTAGGTTGGTTCCCTTTTGGGTGCAGTATTCTAACCATTTTCGGTCGACTAATACATGTTGATTCGGATGTATATTTTCTCGACTGGTTGGAAGAGAAACTCTGATTTAGACAAAATGACTAAAACACGCCCAGGTTTCCACTGGATTTCGCCAAAGGAAAGCGAGCCCAAAAACAACCAATACGATAAGGAAATTGTACAAAAATAAATTGTAAGAACAAAAGAACTTAACGGAATGGTAATCTAACTTAAAAACGAAAGAAACGTAAGCGTATAATGAAATAATAAAATAAAAACTCACTTTAAACAACATGGAGACGTATCCATCAAAAACATAGGACGTGAAAAAACCAAACTAATAGTGAAAAAATAAACAAAACGTCACTAGTCCCCACTAAGTAGAGGCTCACGCGATTTTATTGAAACAAGAAAATCAACATTCGGCAGTGGCAGAAGGCAATATACACATGTATTTATTTACACCCTATGACTATTGTTGACAGTGCAAGTGATATCGATAACATTACTTGAGAATTCAGCGCGAATAGAAACATAGACGTCACAAAGGGGTTAGATACACTAAACCTTCAACGCTCATGTTGTCAATATGTTGATGTTCTAAGCAGAGCAAAAGAAGCTTAGGTCTTCTTATTCGTCGGCTTTTTTGTCTTCCTTCCATGTCGGACACTAAGCATGGATGGTGTACACTTCAATTGAGCAAACAATTGTAGGCACTCCGCCCTTCGACTGCTTCTCTCTGAGCCTCGGTCGGCCATTTTCGCCTTCCGTCGGTTCTCAACAGGTTGGCGCGCAGGTCAGCAATTTTCTCACCACCACTAAGTAGGAACCCAAGACAAGTATGTAGCTCTCATCCTCGCTGGCAACAAATAACTGTATTAAACCTCTTTTTCCGTAGCTGTCGCAGAAACTACCCAGTTATTCGATTATCAGACAATTTAATCTTTGTATCATTCTATCGAGGTGCGAATAATCAGTGTAGGTAGGTCTACCTGCCTACCTACCTACACCGTTCACATGGTAGGACTTGCAATTTTGGCATTGGGCACGATTTTGCTATTTCTATTAATAGATTTCAAGATAAACTGAGGGTCATCCCCATTTGCACAATCTCAGGATTGTGCAAATAAGCGATAAGTGCAAGCGATAATTGTGCAAGTGATAAGTCATATTTATTTGAAAAGAGGTGGAAACTGCAAATTTTCCACCCCGGATCCCCCCAGAGGCTGGAGATGCAAAGGAAGCCACGGGATGGAGCAGCATATTTTTCAAATTGTCTTCAATTGATAATATCTTCTGAGCAAGTATATCAAAATAACTCATTTGGTATTGAATTCTTAATCATATTCCCTACAAACTTCCCTTTTAGATATTTTTTATTTTTCAAATAAAAATGCTGCAAATTATTACACAATTTTTCTATACATACATTTTTATTTTTTATGGTTTATTATTTTTCTATACATGTATAGAGATCACTCGTCTGCAAAGCCACCAACCATCCAACATGAAGAAAAACATCGATCGCATTCCGGTCAGCCATAATTTGAACGGAGATTAGGCCTCTTTTGCAATTCACACTCGTGTTTTTGATTTATCGTACGTCCAACCGTTAAATTCTCGTAAGGAGCGAACGGTTTGTCCTACAGGGCAAAAAACGTGGTATCAAAAAATTCTATACTATCTTAAATTTATGGAAAATCAATACCTTTATATCAAAATTTTTTGAGTCAGGGCGTTTTCAAAATTCATTTTTCTACCCTTAGAAGTGACCTACATCAACCAAAAGCTTCGTTCGTTCGGCGTACAGACGGGCAAATTTTTATTCGATTTTCGGATTCTACGTACCTTGAATCGTAAACCAACAAATTTTGAGGGGGTGTTAAAAAATGTTTTTCTAGGTCGATTCCAAAGGTTCATTATTGAAAATAATAAACCAAAATTAGGTTCAGATGCCTCTCAAAAAATTTTACCAATGCAAATTATGTATTAATGAGTGTAAAAAAAAACCTAACCACAAGGTTGTGTCTTAGTAATGTAATTTTTAAATTAATTTGTGTGTGTTCCATTCACTCGTTTTGACCTTTCTTTAAAGTTCATACTCCGGAGTACATCAAACCTCACAATCAGAGTAGAACGATGAATGGCCTTGGTGGAAGGTCTACATGAAACAAGGCACGAGAAATCGTATTTCAGTTCGAGCAATGCAGTGAGCCAGGCAATGCAATGGATCCATGGCTCCTATTATTATCTAGGAGTAGAGGTATGTACTATAACATTAGTTATGAAATAATAAAATAGGATCAAGTGGAAAGGTGGAGGATAAAAGTTTTGTTACAATGGATATAAAACAACATTCCCTCAAATTTTTATTTAAGAAATTACATATTTGGCTTATTTAACTATGAGCATTGTTCCCATTATAATTTTACCGAAACAGCACATTACGACAATGTTCATGTTCCAGATTAGAATTAGGTGGATAATACACTTGCGGCATGGAAACCAAAATGTTTTGATTATTCTTAATAGAAAAAAAGTCGTATAGACTATGAACCACAAGGTCACACGAAACTCTAATCCTAAGAAAAACAGCTATAAGTTGCTTTCAGGAGGAAAGTTCATATATAAGTACTTAGGTACCAACTGCAATGAGGAGTGTGTAAAACCTGACAATTAAATCTGATGATGGTCCAGCGTTGTGATGAGTAGGTACTACTTGGTCGTAGAGTCCCTCTCACTCTACACCTACCCTATAGATCAAGTCAACAAGTAGCTACACAGCCTACCTACTTGAAGAACTTCAGATCAGAGAGCTAACCTCCATAAACGAAGATTGGAATATAAACTGACATTCATGCCACTTTGGATTTCATGCCACAATAGTAATATCTGAATTCACAACAACTATGAATAACTCAAGTAAGTCGAAATCACAGGATTTTCCAATCGGAAAGTACGAATGATAAGATCATATATTTTCAAGAAAATATAGGTTTGTACAGATTCAACGTTTTATAATATATTATGCCAGAAGATTTGCTGTATGTATGATGCCAATAACTATGTTAGTCCTTCAAACCACTAGGTATCAAACCATCAACACTTTACTAAACATTAACGATAAATTTTTCCAGTACAATAACGATTTACTAGGGCCATCATCAAAGTTCTGTGAGTGAAAATTGGCCTTCATATGGATATACATTACTAAACTCATGTTCCATAAGCAGTAATGTATAATGACATTCAACTAACACTTAATGATCCTTTTGCTATGTTAACATCTCTTAAGTCATAATTACCTATTTCAGTAAAAATAAGGTACCAGAAGAAATGTATCATTAAAATAGGTTGGGGAGGAGAATCGAAGACAATTTCAGGTCACAATTTGAACAAATAGGTTACCCAACTAAACTCTTATATTCTCCAGTAGTAACGTTTCATGCATTCGAAAACGAATAATACCACCTAACAGTTTAGTTTTACGCTGGTCCTCATCACCCGCACTGGGATCAGAAGACTAGAGAAATATGGTCCTCCACGGTGCTTTCAAAATCTTAATAAAAATGTGCCACGACCTAAAACAATTACTTTCGTTACTGTTGTTAGTTACGTACTTACTATTTGAAATGCAATTTTATAGAATACAGAACAGGTTGATCAATTACATATAATAAAACAACCAAGGCTGATGAAGGAAATTGGGTAACACGCGGAGAACGTACTCACAGCACAGAGAACATCTCTAACACACTGCTAGTACCTACTACCTGGGCATTGAGCATTGGTCTTATTTGACTTAAATATGACAACTTCCCTATATAAAAGGAAATTCTCACTTGCTTATCTCGTGCTATAGCATGCCTTCTCGCAATTGTAGAAAGTTGGTAATGATGAGGAGCTATTTTGAACGTGCACCAGCAAAGCAAAAAAGTTGCTATTTTAGCGCCTTCCCAACTACAAAAATTTCTATCAATAATATTAATAATCGTAGTTGGTTGTCAATATGAAACGAGTGCTATGTTCTGATTACTGAGGCCCGGTTACACATAAAAAATTCCTGACTGAAGTTCAGCTAAACTGGGTTTGAATGGATCTCGTGGAATGTATCTTTGTGTTTCATCACTTCAAATCTCAGTTGAACTGTCGATTTGGGAGAAATTGGTTCGTTAGGGATACCAACTTCTACCAATACCAAAGTCCACTACTGACGTTCCTTGACGTTGTTCCTACTGACGTTACTTGACGTTGGGTCAAAGGGAAGATTGGCAGAATCAAGTAGATATAATCATATAAAAATACAATGAGTAATTGAAAAAAACTAGAAAGCTTCTGGAGTTAATTTCCTTACACTAATATTTCGGTTGAATCACTTTTCAAAATAAACAGGTAGGTAAGTACTCCATCTATCAATTTCTTGTCCCTCCAGCTACCTACTTATGAAAACAATTTTGAATCGATCATATCCCAGTCTAGAAGGATATGAAATGATCCGTTACTCATTCAATACGATTGGGCAGCAACTAAACATTCATTTGAATATAAACCAATGTAATCTTCTATGATACGAAACACCTATACGAATACTACTCTCAAACATTTTTCATTGATTGCCAATCTCCCCTAGAACAAACTAGAAAATTGCAATCAGGCAGACAAGTAAAACAATGATAATCAATCAATAAAGAAGGTACAAGCAAGGCTTCAATCGATTACGAGCTAAATAAAAAATAGATACAGAGTGGAAAGTGAATTTGAAAGGTTTGGATACACCTAGTGACAAAATTATGCTATTACCAGCAGATGGAAAGTCGAGAGTGGCATCCTTATGCATGTATCTACTCACCTCCAGTTATTATGGACTAGTAAGTGTGTTTTCAACTCGCATTTGCTGTCAACGCTTTTTACAAGAATCGTATCCTCAGTGAAGTTGTAAGGGGTCACAGATCATCAGACTGGATTTTTCCCGCTTGTACGGCCACTTTAAAAGAAATACTAATAGCCCAACGTCAATGGGTATGTTGAAGATGAAAACGAGAGTTCATCCACATATTTTCGTTTTTGTTTAAAAAAAATTTTTTAAATCTTTCTTCAACACAGTTCTGGAATTCACTACGTTTGTAAATGGATAGACAAGTTATACTACGGAAGCCCTGTACAAAATGCGAAAGTGTAGCAAGTCTTGTATAATCTTGTATAATCAGTAGCAGCGACAGATTCATCTATGCCAATCCAGCGTTCAACCTTTTGCCAGGGTTACCGTTACTTTCAAATTCTCCGATTTGCGATCACAAAACAATTTATCCACCAATTATATGTTACCTACCTATTTTAGTGGCCAATATACTAGATATTTGTATGCAATTATGAAGGTAGGTGATTTGTGATTTTCAGGACGCCAGATAGAGCATATTTAAGCACTTCGATTCATGTTACAGTTTTCACAAATAATAATTTCATACACCAGAATGGAAAAGAAACTGAATCAATAATTCCTAAGTGTAATCAATACCAGAAGAATCGTGGACATCCTTGAACAATAATTAACAGAACTCATGAGAAACAAGAACTTCAAGTAGAAATGCTTGGATGGTCACAGATACCTAGATGTATAGCGTGATCAGTGATTAGATTTCAAAACGCTAGGAGACGTTTGTGCAGCTGAAATGCAACAAAAGTTCCTATTAACCCATTTCTAATTCGCAAGCGTAAGGAAGACTTTCAGATTTTTTTTTTGGAGAACCCGTGATTTTTCCCCTACAACTAACCATATTTCCTCAACTATTGGTCCTACAGCAAATTAAAAAAAAAAAAAATTAAAAGCTAATTAAATTTCCTTAAAAAAAAAGAATATTTTCAAGATTCCAATTTAATTCTTGTAAACAGAAGAACATTTTTAAATTTTGAAAATGTTTAAAGATTAGAAAATTTGTCTTGAAGCAAAAGTAATGAATTTTTTCTCTCTAAACTGTGTGGATTTCATAAACACTTCATTTTTTAATAAGCTTCCCAACGGTAGATATAACCGAGAAAAAATTAAAAATCGAATTTAGGGGAGCAAAAGTGTGTTTGAGCTCTGAAACGAACCCTTCATCAAAGCTTGGAGCTTGGACTTTTTCTCCCCTAAATTCGATTGATTTTTTTTGTATCATACCGTTGGAAAGCTCATTGAAAAGTATTTGTGTTTAATTATTTGTGAAATCCGCACAGTTTTGAGGGGAGAAATAAATTTGTTTTGCTCCAAAACAAACTTCCTACAATTTAGACATTTTCAAAGTTTAGAATTGTTTCTGTGCTTAGAAGAATTGAATTGGAATATATTTTCTCCCACTTTGCTAGGACCAATAGCTCTTTTTTTAACTATTTTAATTTTGTTTTAATTTAAAACTATATTTTTCCCAAAAAGTACAAATTTCGCAATGTCTCCTTTACATTTGAGAATAAGAAATGGGTAAAGAGGGACTTTTTTGTTGTAGTTGAGGTGCACAAATACTTCCTAGCATTTTGACATCTTATCACCAATCACTCTGTATAACTCATTGATAGAAATGAACCAAGGTAAATTTGTCATAGTACTGATGATCTACATACTTGAACGAATATACAACTATCTGCCATTCTAATCATGTACATCCCTTCTAAACCAACCGATATCGAGTTGAACCAATAAATCATACTGGACCTTGGAATAGCAAAAAATATTATGAAGCAATCAGATGTTTGTTGATTTACACTCTTGCTTTGCCATTTTGTGAGGGAGGAAGCAACAGGGAAATGTGGGGAGGGGGGTCATAAGCATCTGATCACTTCGTCATAACTTTTCAAATGCTAACATACGAGTAGGTACTCAACAAAACATTTCTAATGGGTGCTCTATCATCCATAGAAAGCAAACTTTCTCACTATAACACTGATTGTCATATTTTAGCAATATTGTAACTTCTACTAAGTTAGAGTAATTAGAAGGTATTTGTAGTCTTCAAACTATTCAATAACTGTTTGCCTCAAGGGGAGTAAGAGTAATACGTATCTCATATAGACCAAGCCTCAATTCATTCAATATTATCCATTTCATAATTTCCAAAAACTAGTATGACAACGTAAACGCTGCACATGTATATCGAACTAATTATATAGTACCTACCTATACATAAATAACAGATAATTTTCACTGAACACAGCCACAAATAAAAATTTACTAGGTACTTGGAATAGGTATTACTAACAAAATTCATATATTTTCAATACAACGTTCTAAGAACCAAAATTGTGTAAACTGGTTCCAGATGTATGAGCCGTATGGTTCGAGTACTTTAAATTCACCCATCTGAAGGTCGCTGGAAACAATTTTTGTTTAGATCGCATCCAGATTTTTTTCGCAAAACAGACAGGTTTTGCCTTCAGAACAAGATGGCGATTCTACTATATTCTCAATAGCAATTCGAGGACTGGTTAATTGTTAGAACGCGAGAATACCTCGATGCTGATAGCAAACTTTGTGCTGATACGAGAAGTTACGATGAACGAGACAAACTTTATGGCAAACTGCTCACACGTCAGGACCCAGCTCAGTCTAAATACGTGCCGATTGCCAATTTCCATAAGAAACAAACTTCCACTACTGAAAATAACTAAACAACAGATAAGATAACACGATGGAATGATAAACATGTAAGTTATACCAACTATCCACATGCATTCTGCTCATTTCGAGACAAGAACTGAAACTAGCAACATCTAAATTAAAGACGCCAGCAATCCTACAAATGCAAACTTACTAAGATAGGTAGTTCAGACTTCAAGGAAATATTATCGTTTTTTGTTATCTAAATTTTAATAAATACCAATAGGTATACTTTTTTATTTCACAAAACCACGTTAAACAGAAAACAATTTATTTATTAACAAAATACACTTCTAACAATCACACGATACGTTTCAGGGTCAAAATCGTTTTACTTAATTATAAAATTAAGAAATTCTATTGGTAATTAAGTATCGTTATCACAATACTGACAGATCAATGAAGTAAATACCATAAGTAGGAGAGTATACATCCATTGAAGGCATAAAGACTTCTGTATTGTGTATAATGAATGGTCAGATTAGTAGAGACTCAAGAAAATCACTCATCGCTAGTACGAAATTGTTAGTCCAAATTAGTGAACTTCAAACATCCATTAAACTAAATAATTTATTGGCGAAAAATTCAACGGAATACGAGCTTTTATGCTCGTACATTTCTACAAAAACCCCTGAGCCCTAAAACATACATTACGTCAATTACAAAAGCATCACATGATTGAGTGAAAAAAGGGTTAGTACAGCAAAATGTGTCTGTAGCTCAAGCCATCAAATGAATAACATTTTGTGTTACGACGCGTTTGACAATTTTAGACGCTTTGTAGTTTGAGATTGGAATAGAAGTCTGTTGGATGGAATGGTTGAGGAAGACACGAAGGAAATAGTTATGATGGTTCATAAAAACGGTGGACTTAAGGTCTCCGCCCACTAGGCAGACACAGGACAGGAACCAGACGCGAGACACAGGACGTTTTTTTTCGCTTCTGTGTATTTCAAATGGGGAAGCGCCCTCTAGGCGGGACACCGCCAAAACGTCCCATGCCAGGCACAGGACGGGAAACGCCGCTTTCGCCCGCTGAGCGAAAACTTCCCAGCATCCCGCGGGTCGTTTGCCCCCCCCCCCTCCCGCCACCTCCACTCACGCCTCTCTTCCTTCGTAGGAATCAGTGATTTACATTTTACTTTGTTTTCATTCCTAGTTGAAGCAGTGTTTATTTCCCGCGAAGTTTTTCATCTAATTTCTTCAAAAGTTATAAAAAGAAAAAGTAATGTGGATTTGTTATTGTTTCTTAGTTTAACTTTTGTTGCTGAGTTAAGCTTGCCATGTGGTTGGTTTGTCCTGATGGTGATAGTAATCATGAATTGTTTTTGATTTGACGTTAATACTGTTGGGTATATTTATATTATTTTACCTTGTTGTACGTCGACAATAAATGCAATTTGAATTTGTAAAAAATGTTTGATACTGATGACACTTTTAAGAGATCTATCTTTTGATTGTAGAGATCTCAGGAGTCAAGAGATATCCTGGTCACAACCAGATGCAATAGGGCTCATAGGGACAGTCGCTTAATTGAAAAGAAGATCACAAAATATAAGGTAGCCCCGAAGAGTTGATGAAGGGAATTCAATGAAGATTAGCTTGTTCATTGTTCTTCTGAAAACAGAATTAGACAGAGGAACGTAAATATCATGAAGATAAAACGATAAAACTAAAATTGAGGATATGAGCAACAAAATTTACTCATTCTACTCTAATGTAATTTTCATAAAACAACACAGCCTTTAGAAGGCCTTCAGAACTCATATGAATAGATTCGTAAATAAACATTGAGTCAGTTCCTCATTGATCATCGCCAGTTCTTTGTTTATCATGCAACCTAAAAGAATGACATACCTTGGACATAGCAATTCTGGATTGAACAATAGCTAGGTGACGTAACACGTAGTCTTCCTTGGGGGCAAGCTCGTGAGCTTTTTTGAGGCATGCTTCGGCTCTATCAAGAGCACCTCTCTCAACATATACAACACATAAATTATGTACTCCTTGGATGTTGTTCGGTTCCAATTCTAGTATCCTTTTGTAACACTGAAATGAGATGAATGTCAGTAAGTGACTATTTAATGGTCAAGAACAAACAATAATTATTCAACTGTAGTTTCTTACATTTTCAGCAGCATCAAGATCCTTTATATTGTTGATGTAGATGTCACCCAGAAGAATCAGACCTTTGACGTGATCAGGATGGTACTTAACCAATTGATTAAGAAATGGAGCTGCTTCCAAAGGCTTGTGGTCATCGGCCAACAAAAGAGCAAGGTTAAATAATGCAGAGCGAAAATCAGGTTTAATCTGGATCGCTCTTCTAAACCAATCTTCAGCGCCCAACAAATCTCTATCATCCATCGCCAGCATACCAAGGTTGAAATGAACCCTCTCGTTGTTCGGATCTTTGTGCAACAATTTGAGTAAGCGTTCTCTAGCGAGTTTTCTTAGTTCAGCTCTGCCCAACTCTTGCAATAGGATGGCAGAATTAAGCAAAGCTTGTTCATGATCAGGGTCATACTCCAACGCTTTATCAAGATATGCCAATGCTTGTGATGCTTTACCTTGCTCCAAAAATACCACTCCCAGCTGGAATAACAGAATAAATGAGGCAATTAACAGAGGCGTCACTATCAATTTAGTACATACACATTTTCAAACATGTAAACGCCTAATATAGGTTGTGTGGTATAATGCATACTCAAGTATAAATTCTTGGAATGAAATAAACTCTTGGAAGGATTAGCTTTTCTATCAAACAACTTCAGAAGATACGAGTACGTTGATAAATTGCCAATGATTTTGGTCATTTAATTAACCTTGCGTCGGTCGCGCCTTCCCACACGCAAAGTAGATCGTGCAATAGTGAAAATTTGACAATTTGCAAAACATTGGGTAGAATATGTAGACTTAACAAAACAAGAAAACCTCAGAAAGCCTTGTCGCGCAGCTGTCCAAACACCGCTAGGTACTCAGCGCACGCCTTACTCGATGACGCCTGAAACAAAACTGAACAGCAACTTTTACGTCGCTCACAAGGTGGCAACTCATATGCAATCTAGGGATTGGGATCCTAAAGAAAAAAATACAGAGGGGGTTGGGTGAATTTTCGGAAATTTGGTCAAAGGGAAAGCGTTTTCTTCAGAATGCGGTGTAAACACCGCAGGCGCGACCAACAGAAGGTTAATTATACACGAAAAATCTGGTGTTCTCAAATTTGATATAAAAATCTTGGTAGTGAAGAAAACTTACGTTATAGTAGATATCAGGATTATTGTTGTCATAAAATAATGCTCGTTCATAAACTTCTTGGGCTTCTTTAGTGCGATTGAGTTTCAACAAAACATCCCCGCGATTAATGTATGCTTGAGTGTAGTCAGCCCTCATACTTATGGCTTGTCGATACAGGAGATCAGCTTCTTCTAAGCGTGTTTCATTCTTAGCAATCAAATTAGCCAAATTTAAAAATACGTTCAGATGATTCGGGGCTATCCGAGCTTGATAGCTCTGTCCAGGTTTAGCTTTAGGGAGTAAAGACTTGGCCTAAAAAACATGAGCTTGGTTAAAAAATAACATTAGTTTATTTTAACGCATTACCGAACTCCATCAACGTTCCAGAATTGGATCGTATAATAATAATTATGATTAGTATAATTACTTTCAAATACGCTTCTTCAGCTTCTTTGTACATATTCAAATGGTTGTAAGTGCGCCCAACGTTAATGTGGGCCCCAATATCATCTTCTTGGACACTGAAAAAGAATAGTTTCTGAATCAAACAATTTGGTCAATTTGAAACTCAATCAAGCAATAATTGTTTCCATTGATCAATCATTAAAAATTCTAAAATAATATAGGTTACCCACCTAACAGCCTTATAGAAAAATTGGAGAGCTTCAATGTAACGTCCTTGTGATTCAAGAGCATGGCCAACATTGTTGAACAGTTTGGCGTTCCTCTGGTTCACTCTGAGTCCAGCCATGAAGAGTGCATATTCATTTTCCCAATCCCAATTCCTCCTGTACGTTTTGCAGCTATGGAATAATATCAGTAAAGCCAATCCAAACCATGCGATTTTTCTGAACCTGCGGGATTTCAAGAAATATGATGTGTGAATAGACAATGTATATTTTTTTCTTGCATAAAATCACGACTCCTTCGTATTTTTCAATGAGTGTTCACGTACCCATACTCGTACAAATGGTACCATCCATATGCGATTAACACACAGAATCCCATAGATGGCAAATACAAAACACGTTCTGCAACAACGAATCCCACTGGGAAGAATATGTTTGACGCTGGTAAAAATGGAAGAATCATGAACGCTAAACCCTGCAAAACAACAATGCTTAGTTTGTCAATTATCGGAGTTTGGATAATATAAAATTAGTACTTACAGATAAGTATTGAATTATTGAACAAATTGAGATGAAAGGGCCTGCGTAGTTACAGTGGAAGGTACCTTGGAAGGTTGGACTTTTTGAAAACTGATTACATCTTTTAATCACGACTTGATGACTTTATATCCGCTTTTAGGGTTTGGTGGTTTGAGAGATTTTGATAGGTTTTCATGGACTCTAAGGAATTTTGATAAAGTTGAAAGAGATCATAACATAATTATTTACAGGAACAGTATACAAATAACAGCTTAGGTTCCATCGGTCGCCTTTCCTCTTATAAGCTTCAATACAAAATATTTGAGATTTTAGTAGGCCATGTATGGTACCTTGGAAGCTTGGACTTTTTGAAAACTGGTTACATCTTTTAATCACGACTTGATGACTTTATATCCGCTTTTAGGGTTTGGTGGTTTGAGAGATTTTGATAGGTTTTCATGGACTCTAAGGAATTTTGATAAAGTTGAAAGAGATCATAACATAATTATTTACAGGAACAGTATACAAATAACAGCTTAGGTTCCATCGGTCGCCTTTCCTCTTATAAGCTTCAATACAAAATATTTGAGATTTTAGTAGGCCATGTATGGTACCTTGGAAGGTTGGACTTTTTGGAAACTGGTTACATCTTTATATTATGACTCGATGACTTTATATCCGCTTTTATGGTTTGGTGGTTTGAGTGATTTTGATAGGTTTTCGTGGACTCTAAGGAATTTTGAAAAAGTTGAAAGAGATCAGAACATAATTATTTACAGGGACAGTATACAAAATTTGTATTTGTATTTTGTAAGTTGTTATTTGTATTTGTATTTTGTATTTGTATTTCGTATTTTGTAAGTTGTTATTTAATAACAGCTTAGGTTCCATCGGTCGCCTTTCCTCTTATAAGCTTCAATATCAAATATTTGAGATTTTAGCAGGCAATGTATGGGAGCTATTAAAGAAGGCCTGGAAACTCCAGCTAAAGAATGCATTTGAAGAGGCTAACCAAGAAGTCATGGGCAGGTAGGAAAGACATTAACCAGATGCAAAAAGAGCTGTTGTACAATTTATAATAGGGGAAGCAAAATGTGTCAATTTGCTGTCACCCGTCTACTTAAAATTACCACTGTACCCACCAATACAGAAGAAGATTTCAACTGTACATAATAAGAAAAAAAAACGTTATAACCCATCTTGCCTAAAATTGAACACGTTATAACTCACCATTATGATTACAGATGTTTTCTTCCTGCTGTTGGAATTATATGCAGTATGTATTATTGCAGTAATTGTAGCATACATTGCAAGAGTACCCAAATTCCTAGGGTCAATCAATGATGAAACCAAGGGAACAGTTCCCATAGTCCAGTCACAACATAGGTCACATGGGAACACTAATAGCCATGCATTCAGAGATATTAGATAATGATATGATAATTGTCTAGTAGGAGTAGGTGATGCAGAAGCTGGGTTGTCAAACCTGAAATAATATAACAATGTTAGAGAATAAATTATTGATTTCCAAGCTAACTCTGTAATAAATAAATACGAGTATAAAACAAGTACCTCGTAAAAACAGGTAACCTGGAGCCCATGATTATTATTCTAGAGACTAATAAAGTGATTGTCATCAGAGTGAGGAAGAGCAGCCTCTTGGTGGCATGTGGTGACCAAGTGGTAGTGGTAACTGGTTTTCCACTCAGGATCCATTTAGCAAATAACACGAGTTCAAATGGTTGTATCTGTAAAGAGAACGAAACATCACTCGCGGGTAGCTAAAAATTTAATTTTGAGCAGATCAAAATTTGAAAAACATTTTCTTCTAAAGAACAAATGGGTCAGAGCGCAAATTTTTGCACCATGTTTCATTGACTAGAATCCCTTCAAAGTGATCATAACGACGTTATTTCGTATTTATTGACTAGAATCCCTTCAAAGTGATCATAACGACGTTATTTCGTATAAGTGATTATCCCCTATGTCTTTAAGTAACAAAGAAACTGTAACATTTGAAAATAAGGCGGAGGAGCCATTCTAACAAAAGGGGCTCTGTGATTGGTGAAAGCACACCCCATATATGACATAGCTGGAACTGTCTTCCACTATTGTGAAGAACTTTCACCTTTTGGTGCGACAAACTCACCGCCGAAATTTCAAACCATCCAACTTTCGAATAACTTTTATTACATCCACCAACAGTTTTGGTCGCATTTATTTACAAGACAGAGCATTCCTATATCCATTTAAAGTTGATTCAATTACAATTTTTTCTGTCTTCAAGTTTGTTAGTACCATTTTTACGCCCACATGATTCATCCGAAAAATTAAATAGCCTTTATATCAAATAACATCAATTTCTAAAAAGGAAAATCACATTGGATGATCTGAAGCGAGATTAAATAGTGTGGATGGGCGAAGTTGTCGACGCAGTTCCCTCTACAATCGTCTTGCTTAATATGTCTGACTCTAGTTGCTGGACTCCACACACTAGGTCGATTCTATCAGTTGGTTCCCTCGTTCCGAACTGAAGGATATGCTATTAGAATTGTGGTATCGTTGGTTAAGAAAAAGAAAAACACGCAAATATTGGGTGGGTCCCTTCAAAGAGCAATACTATCACAATCGGCTGTATGTTGGAGGAAGAGAATTGGAAGAGAGCGTGGCTAAATTTCTTGCTTTCTACAGAATGTCCAAAGACTCATACAGAAATCTTGTGAGCACTCTAGCTCCAGCCTTACATCACATGGATTCAAACATGCGGGAAGATTTGTTGGGGGGGGGGGGGGGTGAAATTAATGTTCTTAGTGCCGAATTAGGAAAAGGTACACCATGTACTGACTAGCTCACACAGGCAAAGAAATGATGGCCTTAGTAACTGTTCTCCTCGAATGCTCAAAATGGACTGGTGGGAGAAGAGTTGTGCAAACGCCCGCTCGCCTGGTCCGGCTGCCTCTCTCCCTCCCCCCCCCCCCCACTCATACTTGTGTGGCCTACTGGATGACCTGCTATTATAGGAACGTGATATCTACTAGAGTTAAAAACTACTACTAGAGTAAAGCACCTTTACCTTCTGTGCAACAAATATTTCGTAAACTGCACAAATGGAAGTTATGGTGATTCCTTGTTCCTTGCATAGCATAGCTGCAGTGATACACAAAACAGCTAAGAAGAGAGAGCTCCAACCTGTGGAGAAAAAACAGAATTACTGAAAGCCACTATTTCTGTGTATTGCCACAGATGGAATGCGAGGGGGGACGTTTATGCCAACAAACATATTATTTCTTCTTCATGGGTCCTCTGAGACATTGAATACTCGTATTCATTTTGATATATTATAATTCATGCACTACAATTAATTAATCACTTTATTTAGTACAGTTGAAAACTTATGATATAGATCATTGGGTCAATCTATCAACGCTACACAGAGAAGTTTCAGTTAAGCCTTGGAGTAAGGCGAAGGAAGACACATGTTTGATGTGGTTTTGGCTACATAACGAAGCCACCCTAGAATAAACTATTACACAATGATTCATTATTTTACCGTATAGATCAACCGTCTGCATAAACGCTTATCTTCCATTAATACTACCTAATACCAATAACATCGCTATCTGAGAGTTGCGGGTGCCTTCATTAGGAAATTTGCTTCTTCGTTGCTAAGGATGCACAAACACCATTCAGAGAAACGAACAACGATCGCATTTGATCAGATGAAATTTGAACGGAAATTAGGCCAATTTCCGCGGTGAACAGTCGTTATCGATTCACACTCAGTTTTCTGATTTAATATAAGTCCAACACTCAAGTCCTCATAGGGAGCGAACGGTTTGACCTACATAGCTCCGGGTAGTCTCATTCGATTCTAAAAATTCAATTCTATTTTAAATTGGTGAAAATACAATTCATTTCCCCTATGGGTAGGTACGGCGGACTGATGGATTTGTTTTAAATCCAATTTTTGGATACAACGTACCTTAAACCATAAACATTTATTGACGGGGGGGGGGGGGGGGTTGTCAACAAAATGTTCTTCCTCGATTCCAAAGGTTCATTATTGAAAATAATAATCCAAAATACCATTCTACGAGAGAACTCACCGACTTTGTGTTTTTCCTTGGTAGCTTGACTATATAAAATAAATGCTCCTAGGAAAAAAACTGATGAAAGCGTCTCTGCTCGACCAACAACACCAGTTACCTGAAATAAATAAGCTCGTATAATTGAAATTTCTTGCCTAATACTATTTATACAATTTTTGTTAACAGCAGGGGGATAACATTTTTTGTTAAGTAGGTACCTATAAAAATGGATAGTCCATTAATTTGTACAATGACTTGCAACTAGAACTTTCAGTACAACTAATCAATGAGTTGATGGGAGGTGCCTATAACAGGTAAATCCTCAATAGGTAATATTACTTACAGCTTCAGTATGGATTGGGTGAACCGTGAAAAGAAGTGCAGCTATGAAGGCAGGGAGCTCTTGTAGGAACATAGAACACATTCTGAAATGGATAATAAAACAGTCAATACTTAACACAATAACATTCAAATTCAATTATGTGAGTTTAGATGACTTTAGCGTGGATCGATGCAACACGGACTCAAGCTTCCTTTTTTCACAGTTTGAAAAATCGAGATTGAAGTTTCGAAATTTCATTCTATAGCGTTACAGAGATATCAAGCTCAGACTAGTCTAAATAAATTATAGGTTTGTTTGGAGAAGCAGTCCTGAACGGTTCGGAGGGGTTTGGAAAAGTCTGGAGGAGTCCAGGCGCCTCTATCCCCTCCCCTTTTCAGTTCCGGTCTGGTTCGGGACTGCTTTTCTGGACAGACCATACATGTAAAACTGCCTGTTGAGTTCATGCCCATAAAATTGGGGGCGCTTATAGAGGTAAAATTGAAAACAACATACCTACCTAGTACATTGGCTTCCCACTTATTTCGATAAGAAACTATAATTACATAAGTAATATTTGGACACACACTTTACTCACTTGAAATACATCCAGCAGACCAGACTGTGAAGGAATACGTTGACGGCATGATAACCAAATGGCTCCAACTGCTGCAGGAAATAATTTAATCTAAATGTAAGGACACAAAGAGGTCTATAAGACTTATGGCTCTGCTCCTGAAAAAAAAATAATAATAATAATTAAAATTGATAGTAACGACTACCTACCTACGCAGTTACTCGTCTCCAGGAGAGAGCAATATGATGTCATTGATCATGATTTATGAGAACGGTCAAGATTAAAATAATGATTAAACAACCAACATACTTAGTTATCCTAAATTTCACACTAATTTAATTCATGTAGGTAGGTACAAGTATTAATACATCGGTATTATGTCGACCGGTAAAATTAGTTTCATCGGTGAGTTGGTTCAGCAAAATCAGTCGAATAGCAGTGCGTTGGTACCTATTAAGTACTAGTAAGTTGGTACGTCCCAAACTTTATGAATGGACCAGTAAGCAGTAGGTGTTCAACATAATAAGTGAGTACTCACCTTGTGAATTGGAGTACCCCAGAAGTCATTGAAAAAAATATTTTTGAGTGGGACGTGCGGCCTCAAATCTCGATTTTCTTTAATTGCACTAATATCATCAAAAACGAAGCCACAATTCAGGCTATTCGAATAACACAATAAACTAATGACTAAAATAACTAATGACCTAAGATGATCCTTTTCCATCATAAATATAATCGTATATGAAATTTGGCAAAAATATACTCCATTTATAATGAATTTAATTTAGAGCGATTTATGAATGAAACGAAGTTTCGGGCGTTTTATGTTTCTTGGGGGTGTCGTAGTTCATGATGGTGGAACTGCTCCCGAAGAAGCGCCTCAACTCTTGATTAAATCGCATCACAGTTCGACACTTGGTGTTATTTTTGGGCTATACAGGAACTCTGCATTCTGAATTACGGATTCGATCCAGAAATTTTCAATTTGATGCAGATCAAACAACATATCACCGAAAACGTAAACATTGCTAATCACACCCGGAGGAAGGGGGGCTGAAACGGTTTGAGGGAAACCTTTGCTGCTCAACGTAGCCTCTCCTTATTCTTCTTCTTCAAAAATCTCATCATTACATGGATGCGTGGAGTCAATGGAGACAAGTGCGTGGAGTAGTTGGAATCGATGAACTATGGAAATAGCAGTAAAGGAGCAGAAGCCATTAACAATGACTTGAACGCTGGTAAGTACTACCAAATTTATAATGAAATGTCTAGAGTGGTGAGAAGGAAAATTGATTTCAGTTGAAAATATCAACTTCTCACTAAGATAATGACGTCACTAGAACAACATTGCGCCTGGGAATCACCCACTACTTCCCAGTAGAATTACTATTCTACTTCTTGTTGCTTGTTCAAGCCGAAGCTGTTTTCACTTTTCAAGTTTTAAAACAAATTGTTAACTTAACTTATTAATTGTTAACTTAATTGTTAATTTATTGCTCGTATAGGTGAGCGATAAAACTTATTCACTCAATTTTATTTAGTACCTATTCTAAACTAAAAATTAATGGTGCCCCCCCCCCACAACATTAGCTTCCATTACATTTCTAGCGGCATGGGAGCTTCGAATTTGAAGAGCATTTCAAAATCCATGGTCTACGATACCCAACATGCGAATTAGAGTTCACCCCCTTCCCCCCGCCTCTAATGGTGCCAGTCTGGCACCAGAGCGGAAATACTTCGTAACGTTGAACTTTCATCAATTAGTTTTGGTAGGCAGTCCGGCGAGGTTCACATCCGTATTCAAGGTTAAACACGAAAAATCCACGAAACATGTGGTTTATGGTGTCCTGGCACCATGGTGGCACAACTATTAGTTCCATGGTGGTACAGAGAATAATTCATGAGAATCCGGAGGTATAATGAGAATTTTTCCTAAATTCCAAAGGTTGGGTACAATTAGCACCCAAAGTAATAATCATTTAACCCTCGGGTGAGCGCGCCTCTGAGTGTAACAAGAGCGGGCGCGGGCGGCCCTGAGGGCCGCTCTTTGTTGTTTTGCGTTCCTAAATGTAGGATTAAGGCCGCGAAAAGGAAAAAATGTACTCAAAAATATGTGAGCATTTAAAAGTACTCATTTTTATCAACACAATATAGTTTCTTAATAGTACTGCAATATTCCCCTACATTGGTAATACATAAGTAGGTATCTCACTTTTTTCTCACTAAAAAAACTCAGGAACTCGTAACTTGCGAAAATGTATTTAGTACTGTCTACCTCCATATATTTTATCCATCTCTTTTCTAGAGAAGATGAAAAAAATGATTATTTCTGACTTTGAATGAAAGTTAGGAAAATGTGTAATGGTAACATTTGATAAAACAATAGAAAAAATAGAAGTAGAGAAGATAGATAAGAAGTAGAGAAAGAAAGAGGGGTAGCGGAAATGTTGGAGGGGGTCTTGTAGAAGGATTACCGGGAGTGGGGGTTCAACCTTTCCCGATAGTTTTCGAATCTGAATAAAAAAACATTAACGGCGGACCTGAGGTCCGCCCCGCGCCCGCCGCTGGGTTAAATTTAAATTTAAATCACTCATTAATTATTAAATTTGTATGCTATAAAGGAACCGAAATATTGAAAAATCGGATATTTTGTGAATATTATCCCCCACTCGCCCCCTCCCCATGCTAATTTTGATAGTCTGGTGAAATAGTGAACAATTTGAAATATTTATGAGTCGAACAAAAATAGAAACACGAAAATCGGTTGGAAATTGAGGCCTGAGCAAAGTTTACAAGATTATACCCGAAAACGCAAGTTTTTAAGCATTAACCCCCCTCCCCCCTGTAAAACGCAAAATTCGAAATTCCGGCGACGTAGTGCACAACTAGATAGATTTCCGCGTCAGAAAAAAAAAACACGAAAATCTGTTGAAAACTAAAGCCTGAGCAGAGTACACAAGATTTTGTCTCACACACAGACATACACCTATGGGTTTTCTTCGCGTATTTGGATTCAGAATGGTCTAAAAAGGGTTATTTTGCTTCCGAGTCTACCAAGGTAGCGGAAGCTTTGTTTTCGCTTTTCAAGGGTGAAAAAAAGTTCTCCAAAATCAAAATTTTCACTCGCGTTTTGCGTTTTAGACCTTTCTGAACAATTTTGGTTCCATGTATGTATGTCCGTCTGTCTGTGTGACTGTCATGAATTCCTTGTAACGGGCATAACTATACGAAGTTATTGTCCGATTTCAATGAAATTTTCAGGGATTGTGCGGGTTGGTATTTAAATGGTCCCCTATGAAAATCATAGAGAATGGTTTTTCATAGAGGGATTTATTCATAGAGGGATGGTCCCCTGTGAGAATCTCAAATCCTATTCATTACATTTCTAGGCCTCGATAGGTCGGAGGTAGCGCATAGAACTTTCCCTCGGGGGTCGGGTTCGAATCCCAGTCGAGGCTAAGTATTTTTTTGATCCAATCGCACACATCTACTCACTTTCATTTTTCATCCGAATTTGATGAAATTTTCTAGGATTGTCCAGATTAGCGTGTAGATGGTCCCCTATGAGGTTAGTGGAAGGTACTTAGAGATTGGTTTTTTTTGAGAAAAACTGCTATGCATCGGATCATCTATATAATCGTGTTATGGGTACGAGGAAGTATCGAGATATTTGCGCATTTAGTTAATCAAATATATTTGAATATTACCTCTTATGACATACCTCAGTTTGTGTGAAGATTTGAAGAAATATCAAGTCGTTTTAAACTGAATTTAATGACATACTTCGACAGAAAGTTACAGACATGAACCTTATTCCAACAGATTGGTACAAAGACAACCAGTTCAGAATTAGCCCGCCAGAGCAAGCTAGTAGTAGTAGTGAGGCGCAGTGTTGTTCCAGTGAAGTCATTATCGTAGGGGAGACGTTGTTATTTTCAACACCCCCTCCCAACGGCAACACGCAGAGAATGGAGGCAGGGCAGGAAGACAGCGCCCCATCACATGAGTGAAGAGCGGTGCGGAGAGTTGCAGCAAGGTTGAAGAGAAGAAAGTCTTCACTTTGCTGCCTTGAATCCATTGATACCATATAGGTGATGCTGTTTCAAAGCATCCTGTTTTTAAATGTCGCTCTGGTCATATAATGCACATGTCTAAAATCCATTCAAAGATTATTCAAACAATTCGAACTGAAATTAAGTCATTGTTGGATTACATTCAATTACATTATTGGATTACAACATTTACAGCTCAATTTTTTTAAACATTAGCAGGCTTAAGGTTTTTGAAAGTTCTTAATTTTATTCCTTTAAGGGGGTTTTAGTGGCTGTGTCAACAAGTTTGTTGTAAATGTCAATCCAAGTGATTTTTAATACTATACGAATTTGATAATCTGTCCAAGAGTTAGACTCGACCGACTTAGCAAGCCTAACAACTAGCTCACAATCGTTCCAAAAGAGCAGGTATCAAGTCTAGATTTTGAACGTTCTTAATCATATTTTTCAGACTAGCTAACTTTTCAACCAGGGAAACCAATTACCTAACCCACTTATTTTTGAAACCTAACAAAGTATTAACATCTTGTAATATACTAAGTCAGGACAAAATTTTACAAAGTGGATAGTGAGCTGAATATTATAGTGAACAAAAATACCACCCACTGAGAAATTATTACATTTTTTTTTTTTTTTTTTTTTCGAAATTATATCAAACGTTTGTTGTTGACGTCCACAGTAACATTATGGAGAGATTAAGAACGTCAGAATTTGATTTCCAACACAATTTAGATCATTTGTATTCCCAGTGAAAATCAATCCTAGGTCAATTGTCCGTATAGATACCTCCTTATTCGAATCACTGTCCCCCAATATTTATGAGAGAAGTTAAATTGTCTTTTACAAAGCAAATGCAAAGACAGAATGTCAGGGAGTGGGCCAATAGATAGTATGCACGTATTTATAAATTAGGATAAGCCATGAATAGATACAAAATTTGGCTCCCACACAAAATGAAGCCAATAGAAATTCCACGTGACGAAGAAAAATTATCAGTTCACCAATCTCGCCAAATGGCACGTCAAACTAATTGGAGAACTGTGGCTGGCTATGGCGCAGTTGCCAACATCGTGAAAATCCTTCTTAACTACAATCCTACTAATAACGTACGTCAACAAAACATTTCCTTCTCCATTATGACTGAGAATAAGACTTCCTTACAACTCCTGACCACGTAGACCATGCAACAAACTTCAACACACCAAAATCCCACATTAGCTGATGTGTGCATTTACTGCCCCAAGTGGCCAGTATACCCGAGTTTCTCATATGTAATAACGAAGAACTATTTTTCTAACTAATTTTGCAGAACAGCAAACAGTCAAATTTTCTGAATGCAGTTCCCTTATCCATGAAAACATTTCAGATTATAATCTCTGGCTTTTCCGAATCAGAGGGTTCCTAAAGCACGACCTAATAAGAATAAGACGTTGCTGTTGCTGTTCAATAGTGAACCAATAGCCTGCCAGATTAGAATTGACATAAATTAACGTGATTGCATGATTTTCCCATGTAGACATGCAAACCTGGAAGTCATACTGGCGAAACCAAGTTTTAGACTGACATCCTGATAGTTATGCTAATTACATTATCAACATTAAATAAACTGAACATCTGAACGTCGAGATATTAGTGGAAAATTAAAAATACAGTTCATTGAACTCCCAGCCTGAGGTGGCATTGAGGCGACACCATAATTGAATCAAGACATTAGACGAGTCTTCCAAGTAGACTTTTGTCTGAATTGTTCAAGTTATAAATTAATTGCTTCAATCCACTGATTGACATCAGGTGAATTGATGACTTCCAAATAAGGTTGGAAGGGGCAAGCCTAACAGTTCATTACTTTGAAGTTAAGTGATATTTTTAATGTTAGGTTATCTGGTAAGGACTGAACAACATTGAATTACATTGCCTAGCATCCCCACATTCCAGTAGCAAATACAATCAGCTTCAGGATTGATTATAAAGAACATAATGCTAACAGCCAATTTATGAATGTACTCTAGCATAGGTAGTTTACCAATAAACATATTCAAAAAAGAAAAAGGAGCCTATTGACGAATTTACGATAGCTGAAGACGTAAGTCCCAAAGTAGAAAAGATATCATGGAGAAATTCCTGATGATACAAGGTTGACTCAGATCTATTATTCTAATTCTCTATTCAGTCATTCAGCAATATACGCGATGTGCAGGATCGAACACTTTTCCTTATTGTACTTTTATTGTCAATGGTCCTTAATTCTAAACATCATCTATCTTAATTTTTCTTATTTTGGTATTTGGTCCCTTGAGTTTGCAAATCCATGCAATGAAATCTAACAGTGCTAAGTTATCATTTTTTTGTTTTTCTTATTTGCACAAAGATACTATAGACTCAGTGAAAAAGAAAGTGTCTTTCTATGCCTAACCAAGAGAAGGTAAGCAACCATCTCAGGTCGTCATCAGCTGATGACGGTTGCTGATTTCTAATTTCAACGAATGATGGTTGCTACTTTTACTCTACGCTTAAGTGGAGAGGGTTCATCAATAGCCCAACCCAAAAGGCTATCAATACCAGCGACACCACCTTTGGACAGTCACCAATCCAGACAATCTCCCAGGCAATCTCTCTTGGGAACTGGTTCATTAAACCAGCCAACGGCCGTTGATTTTACATCTAACCACTCTTTACTTGTTTGTGGAGAGAAGCGCAAGCCAATTGAGTTATCAAGTCAAGTAGCTCCTCTTTCCTGAGGAGTAATGAGATTGACAGCACATTCATAATGATTTATCTTCCCCCTCCTACACCAGGAACTACTAAATTTGTAGAGCCTACTTCTTCAGTTTCAAATGGACACTTTATTTCAAGCATGATTGCATTTTTCGGAGCAATAAAAGCATCATCAATGGGAAGCTTGAAGCCACCCACCAGAAACTTTAATGAAAGTGTACATGTTTCAACACATCAAGAGTGATTTCATTTTCAAAGTGACTGATTGATCAATGACTCCATCAGACGTGTTATCGTTATAACGGAGCTACAGTTAATAAAATAAACACATTGATGATTTGCTTACTTCATCCTTGAGAATACAATGATATTTTACCTGATACTCTAACATCAACAAGAATGTTTCTACTAAACATGATACGTCACTTTCCTCTTCAGAGCCAAGAATTTTGGACATAATTTCATTTCACCTGAAATGAACATTTTCAAGAATGGTTTCTACAAGACCTGATTCGTCACTTACCTCTTCAGAGCCTTGAATATTGGAATGAATTTAATTTCACCTGTTTCGTCACTTTCCTCTTCAGAGCCACGAATATAATTATCTGACTCAATTTCATTTCACCTGAAATGAACATTTTCAAAACTGGTTTCTACTTAAATCTGATTCGTCAGTTTCCTCTTCAAAACCACAAATATCGGACTTAATTTCATTTCACCTGAAACAAAGATCTTTAAGAATGGTTTCTACTACACCTGTTTCCTCTTCAGAGTCACGAATATCGGTCTCAATTTCATTTCTCATACCAAATTCATTGTCAGGAAATGAGTGTTTCTTACACATTCTAGGAGAGAACTCACTATTCATCAGCTGCACATAACAAACGAACGAGACATAGGAATTGCTAGAACGTATAATGTATAGCACAGATTCTGAAAAATTCAACCAATCAGGTACTAAATAAAGTACCGAACGATTTGAATATTTATAAAGTAACGACATTAATCTGATCGATCATTTTGGATACCTGTTTGCAAGTTGTAGTCAATCCATCCAGTTCTGTGACTTCCACAGAATTGATTTCTTCGTCTACCAACATCAAGGTTGTCCACACAACACATTGTTGATCGTTTGGCAAGGTTAACTGTTAACTACACTGAACCTGTGGACATCTCAAGAATACCTACCTACCAGGTAATGGCTGAAAATGGGTGTTATCAAAAATTGTTAGTAACAGATTGAAACATCCAAGGACGTGGTAGATGGGACTCAACTTTTAGTGTGGAACAACTGAATTGAGACCTTTATGTCAGGCAGGGAAGAGAAAACATGGATAGATTTCAATAGACGTCATCACGCACTAGGCGCGTGCAAGTTCACTTAAGTATGTACAAGGATGTAGAACTGCATGTTTTGAGAATGCATTATTCATCCATCTATTGGAAGGCAGACTTCAGTGTCTGGCCTCCCTGCCTTTAATGTCATCCAGAATCATGTTTTCTTCATTGTTGTTCATGATTCTGGTCTGCATCAAACGATTGCACATCATTCTGTTACAGTATCAACATTCCGTTTTTCCTTATAAGGAACTGCTTAGCAGACCTACTGTTTACAACATACTACTATGTAAAGTAAAGTTAACAACCATTTCAGGTTGTATTTTTGTCCGACTGCCATTCGTGGCATTGCGGACATCATCAGCTGTCTTCCTAAGGGAAGATCAGAATTCGTTCTGATGATTTCGCTCATGGCTTCCCATTGCCTCACCGCCCTGGGTTGTGACGAGGGGGAACTGCGACCAGCTTACCCGAAAATATGCTCCCGGGGCGAGCCTCGAACTCACGGCCCCACAACTGGTCCGAGTCTCATCCCCAGGGACACATGCCAGAATTCGCTCGGCCCCAGCTGAACCCAACGTCGTCAGCAATGACCAATCAAATGAATTGAGTAATTGACACAAGCAACTCAGCTATGAATATAGTCAACATAGTACTAAGTACCTGGAACATACAGTGTTCCCTGATTTAAGCAAAATAATCAAAATGTCATTTAAAAAAAAAATAAAATTGAAGGTTAGAATATATTCTAAACATTTTTGTAGGTATAGGTACCTACATAAGTCATTATAATATTGTCATGCTATTTGAACAATAAATTCAGTATCTAATTAATCTTATTATTGATTCTATCAATGTGGTACACTGATTCTATCAATGTGGTACACTGATTCTATCAATGTGGTACACTGATTCTATCAATGTGGTATTCTGAAATAGGGTTTGAAAATTAATATATTGGAAATTCAATATTTAACTGAGATTAAACTTAATATGAGTTCTGAGAGGGTGAGTTTTAATGGAGAACCAGGCTGTAAGGTGCTGAAACGGGCGGAAAAGTAGATAGCACACTCAGATTGCCCCACTGGTCATTCTTTCCCTCTTTTCGAAATGACAGTTGGTATGTTCTGGAGTAAACTCTTTCCCTCCAAGTAACTGCGCTTTACAACTGAGTGTGCTAACCGTTCACAACGCACCATTACCTTGTCAAAAGATGAGCGGAGGTAATGACAGCCAGATAAAGGAACTCCAAAAATTCGAAAGTTAAACAATTAACTCATGTACTTATTCAAGTTTTTTTTTTTTTTTTCCGAGTAACAGAATAGCAGGGGCTTTTCGATAGATTCCTGCTTATTATGAGACTCACCCTGTCAGACCATTTCCTGCTTGAATCCAGGTAGCTCCAGTTCATGTTTACTTCATTCAATTATAAAGTCGAACTCAGTCTTGAGTTTCTTTTAAAAGTAAATTCGTTTTTTTTTTTTTTTTTTGGTTTTTGATCTTCCTATTTTATTTTGGCGTAACTTGTACCTACTGACTTCCAAACATCCATCACCGAACATGGAGCACCACAACAGTGCATGGATTATTTCACTCACATACTTGGTGGTATCCATCACTAGACATGGAGCACACGACAATGCATGGATTATCACTCACTGTATGCTATGGACCATCCATCATCAGACATGGACATGGAGTCCACCCATTTCTGGTTTCCCACTTCTTCTTCCGTTATAGGTAACGCGAACATATGCCATTGCGTTAACGTGAAAGAACGTATCATCAAGACAAATAACAAATGACTTTCATTTTATCAAAATAACTGTCAGGCCACAGACTATTCCCCTTTGTGGTATGACATTCAATGAAGAATAATCCACCTGAATGAAAACAGTATTCAATAATTGAATAAATTATTTATTGGTCGCCTATTTGGCATTGGCATGTTCTCAGGACACAAATCATCGAAGATCATAAATCATCGAAGGTCATAAATCATCGAAGTTCAAAAATCATCGAAGTTCGTAAATCATCGAAGGTCTGAAATCATCGAAGTTCATAAATCATCGAAGGTCTTAAATCATCGAAGGTCTTAAATCATCGAAGGTCTTAAATCATCGAAGGTCTGAAATCATCGAAGGTCTTAAATCATCGAAGGTCATAAATCATCGAAGGTCAAAAATCATCGAAGGTCAGCATTTTATTGGACACCTAGTGGTGCCAAAAGGTAGCCTCAGCACCCATCATCGAAGGTCTTAAATCATCGAAGGTCTGAAATCATCGAAGGTCTTAAATCATCGAAGGTCAAAAATCATCGAAGGTCAGCATTTTATTGGACACCTAGTGGTGCCAAAAGGTAGCCTCAGCACCCATCATCGAAGGTCTTAAATCATCGAAGGTCTGAAATCATCGAAGGTCTTAAATCATCGAAGGTCAAAAATCATCGAAGGTCAGCATTTTATTGGACACCTAGTGGTGCCAAAAGGTAGCCTCAGCACCCATCATCGAAGGTCAGCATTTTATTGGACACCTAGTGGTGCCAAAAGGTAGCTTCAGCACCCATCATCGAAGGTCAGCATTTTATTCGACACCTAGTGGTGCCAAAAGGTAGCTTCAGCACCCATCATCGAAGGTCAGCATTTTATTGGACACCTAGTGGTGCCAAAAGGTAGCTTCAGCACCCATGTCCTGAGAACACCCATATTCACCTCCTTTCCACAACTAGAACCACAGAGTACTGGAGAATCTCCAGTCAAGATTAGATTAGATTCGATTATCTCCAGTGGAGATTATTATCCAGTTAACTAGAACGTTCAACCGTTTTCAGATCAGGGGCCCGACAGTGCATTCGTTTTCCATAATTCCATATTCATAACAAAAATAATACATAAAGGATTGAAACCAAAGTTCATGAACTAGAGACTACCTGAGCCTGCTTTCCGCCAGCAAGCCAAGCTGAGCTCATATCGAGATATTTGCGCATTTAGTTAATCAAATATATTTGAATATTACCTCTTATGACATACCTCAGTTTGTGTGAAGATTTGAAGAAATATCAAGTCGTTTTAAACTGAATTTAATGACATACTTCGACAGAAAGTTACAGACATGAACCTTATTCCAACAGATTGGTACAAAGACAACCAGTTCAGAATTAGCCCGCCAGAGCAAGCTAGTAGTAGTAGTGAGGCGCAGTGTTGTTCCAGTGAAGTCATTATCGTAGGGGAGACGTTGTTATTTTCAACAGGAAGCTATGTGCTACACCCACTTGGCAGACATTTTCCCTCTGTTGAGTGCTTTCCTTCGCCCCAGAATAATATCATAAGGACGTCCATGTCTTACTGTGAGACGTCCTAAAAATTGGTCACAACATTTTGATGAAATTTGTTCAATTCTGTTCAGTACAGGACGGTGGACGAAGATGGCAGACTCCAGTTTCCCGCCTTTGAATAATAATGATAATCTTCTAAGTGAATTAGAAGGCAAGCCATCAAGTAAAAATTTCCGTCAATTTGACGTTTTTAAACCTTTGCCATTTTTAAAAGACGGGCTTTTGGTGTGGCAGATATTCGTTTTCCTACTCACCGTGGTGGACATGGAAAAATAGTTTTAAATCAGTTAAAATAGTACTTTGATTCACTCATGCTGGGCGAATGGGACCAGTTTCCTCGCACGTTCCCTTGCACCAGATGTTTTAAAAATAAATACCGTAGGCATTAACATAAATAAATACATAAATCATCCAAAGTCTTTGAAGTTAGAATAAGAATTTCCATTTACTGGTAGGTTTGTTATCGAGACACGTTCCACGATAATAGTGATGACATAAGCCCATCTACGAGTAAATATCTCAATTAGGTGAGAGCCAGCTCCCAAACGACAGTTTGATTTATTTTTACTAGAAGAGGAACGCAAGGTGAACACAAAAGACTGGTTCTTCTTGCGATGGCGATTCAGACCAGTAGATAGTCGTCGTTTTTGCTTCCCTTCCTCCTTCTTGAAGGACTCAAGTATTTTTCATTGCCGCATCCTTCAGACATTTTCGCCACAAGGTACCCCAACGCCACACGCTACCACCAGGGATACTACTTCAGACGGATTTAAAATGAATTCATCAGCAATTTTAGCTATAGGTAGGTGTTAATGTAATTAGTTAATTATTTATCCTCCTGAAGTATTTAATTTTTCCTATTAAAATTTTGCTTCCCTTGTTACTCTACCTAGTTTATTCTAAAGTAAAGTAGAAAAGTAAACGACCACCACAGGTTGAATTTTAGTCTGTCATCCCTGTTTTCGCGGACATCATCGCCTGTCTTCCAAAGGGAAGATCAGAATTTATTGGTTCTGATGATTTCGCTCATGGCTTCCCATTGCCTCACCCGCTTATCCGACAACCTGGTTTTGGGTATGGTACCATACCATGGTTGGTTGGACCATACCTACCTATATTGATTTAAAACAAAATCGTTTTAACACCTACCTATACAAAAATGTATATAAGCAATATTCGTCAGCTACTATCGCTTATATTTTAAATATTACACATAACCATTGTAAATAATACCAAAACACCCACTGTTATTGTATATTATTATTTAGGTATGCTCAATAACCGAATGCGCTTCATTATTGAAAATAATAAACCTTTGGAATCGACCAAGAATACTAATTTTAATCCTCCGTCAAAATTTTCTAGTTTACGTTTAAAGGGACGCAGAATTCAAAAATCGAATGAAAACTGCAAATTTTAAAACATTGATTTATTATTTTTCTGTATTTATTGTTGTCCGTTATTGTTACAGACTTTGTTACAGAAAGTAACAACAACAGCAATAACATTGTCATCCGAGAATTGCGGGTGCCTTCATTACAAAATTTAATTTTTGCCTTAGAAAGCTTATCCGAGTGACAACAAAGAAACGAAAAAATACCGCTTTTGGTTAGATGTAATTTGGGCGATGATTTGGCATACTTCCATCAGTAAGCATTCATTAGCGATTCGCATTCGTAAATCTGAATTATTTTTCATCCAGTTCTTCCTTTCATTTGATTCAATCAATGAACTGCATCAAATTTTCTATCAAAATAAGGGACTGACTTGTATTTTGGAGTTCATTCATAGCCATTACTGGAAGAGTAGGAAAAAACGCTGCAAATTATTACACAAAGGTTTAATTTTCTCTCTTTAGATCACTCGTCTGCAAAGAACACGGCTTTGCCATTGTTATCACAAACCAACTTGTAGAAAAACACGAATCGCATTTCGGTTAGCTAAAATTTGAACGTGGATTAGGCCTCTTTCGCGATTCACACTCTTGTTTCTGATTTATCGTATGTCCAACTCTTAAATTCTCGTAGGGAGCGAACGGTTTGTCCTACAGGGCTCCGCGTGGTCTCAAACAATTCTACACTATCTTAAATTGATGAAAAAAATACCATTATAGAGCGTTTTCAAAATTTCAAACCTTAGAAGTGACCTACATCAACCAAAATCTTCGGGACACAACTAGACCCCAAATGGAGCCTGCATACCAAATTTCGTCAAAATGGGTCAATGCTAAGTGAGGAAAATGCCGCGTACGGCGGACGGACGGCAAAATTTTTATTCGATTTTTGGATTCTACGTACCTAGGTACCTTGAAACGTAAACCAACAAATTTTGAGGGGGGGGGGGGGGGGTTCAAAAATTTTTTTCTTGGTCAATTCAAAAGGTTCATTATTGATAATGATAAACCAAAAATCATAATGATAAGATAATGCTACTGCCCACTGCAGCCGGCTTTACAATTATTAGGGAATTATTTTGGTTTATTATTTTCAAAAATGAACCTTTTGAATCGACCAAGAAAATAAATTTTTAACACCCCCTCAAAATTTGTTGGTTTACATTTCAAGGTACGTAGAATCCAAAAATCGAATAAAAATTTGGCCGTCCGTCCGCCGTACGCCGTACGTGGCACTTTCCCACTTAGCATCGACCGATTTTAATGAAATTTGGTGTGTAGACTCAATTTGGGGTCTAGTTGCGCCCCGAAGATTTTGGTTGATGTAGGTCACTTCTAAGGGTTGAAAAATGAATTTTGAAAACACCTTAACTCAACAAATTTGGATATAAAGGTATTGTTTTTCCATCAATTTAAGATAGCATAGAATTTTTTGAGACCACGCGGAGCCCTGTAGGACAAACCGTTCGCTCCCTACGAGAATCAAAGGGTTGGACGTACGATAAATCAGAAACACGAGTGTGAATCGCTAAAGAGGCCTGATCTCCGTTCAAATTATGGCTGACCGGAATGCGATCGATGTTTTTCTTCATGTTGGATGGTTGGTGGCTTTGCAGACGAGTGATCTATATAGAAAAATTACAAAATTACAAAAATTTACAATATTTTTTGTTTAATGCGTTGTGTGCATTTCAATGTTGTATAAGGTGAAAAACACTAAAAAATCCTCAAATTGAAAATAGATACCTACTTCCGAAAGCTAGGGACTCCTTACTTTTTCTTGGTACCTACCTATTTTAGGTTGGTTATTAGTTATCGATTCCTGATGTTTCTGGACTGAATAAAGGGTGTTCCTTATTTCATGAGTCCATCGTTCTTATTTCCGTTATTTCGAGCGACTGAGTAAACGGTCATTCCCTTTAGTAGTTTGCAGGAAATTAAACTAGAATATTCTTGAGTGCAATTCTCAGCACTCTGCGAATCTCCTTCCCGAAGGAGTGAAGATCACCCAATATGCTGACGATGTATGTCTCTATTGCTCGGATGAGGATCCTCTGGTGTGCATTGGCCTACTGGATGAAGCGGCCAGAGCAATCAATGGATTCATTTCATTAGGACTCCAGATCTCCCACCGGAAGTCGTTTTTATGCCCCTTTTCACGCGAACAACGACTCCCAATTGGAAATTCTATTACGTTGGGCGGAATTACTTATGATTGTGTCACTCAGGTTAAATTTCTTGGAATTACTCTCACGATAAGGCTTAGCTGGAATACACACATCCTCGCCACGGTTTCTAGAGTTGAACCTTATCTGAACCTATTGAGAACTTTCACCAATGATTATTGGGGAGCCGATCCCAAGATTGCTCTCCTTTTTCATAGGGCAACAATCATTTCCGTATTCGACTATGGGTGCATGCTATACGGTTCAGCAGCCAAAACAGTTCTCGAGAAACTCGAAAAAATCCAATATAGAGCACTCAGGATCATCATGGGAGCTCTACGATCAACTCCCATTAACTCACTATTAGCAGAGACCGGCGAGCCCCCTTCAGGCCTCTGACGTAAGATGTTAGCCGACCGTTTCTTCCTCAGAACCTACAGTAAAGACCAAGACTTCACTCAGAAAATTGCACAACTATCTATAGATAATCTTACTGAGCGGTACTAGACGAAGAAGCTATCTCCACTCAATTATGAATGTTTCACTGATTTCAGCAACAATCTTCAATGGATTGCAAGCTCCCAAACAACCTCTTACGTGTCCACGATTCCTTTCTCCTTCTTTAAAAACGCTGCAAATTATTACACAATGGTTTATTATTTTTCTATAGATCACTCGTCTGCAAAGCCACCAACCATCCAACATGAAGAAAAAATTGGAAAATCGGATATTTTGTGAATATTATCCCCCCACTCACCCCCTCCTCTTGCGAATTTTGATACTCTGGTGAAATAGTGCGCAATTTGGAAGATTTATGAGTCAAACAAAAAAAGAAACACTCAAAACGGTTGGAAATTGAGGCCTGGGCAGATTTTACAGGATTATGCCCGCAAACGCACGTTTTTTGAGCATTAACCCCCCCTTTCTCCCCTTAAAATTAAAAATTCGAAATTACGGCGAAGTAGTGCACTACTAGATAGGTTTCCGCGTCGAATAAAAAAAGAACCACGAAAATCGGTTGGAAACTTAGGCCTGGTCCGAGTACACAAAATTATGCCCGCAAACGCATGCTTTTTGAGCATTAATCCCCCCCTTCCACCCTTAAAATTCAAGATTCGAAATACCGGCGCCGTAGTGCACAACTAGATAGGTTTCCGCGTCGAATAAAATAAGAACCACGAAAATCGGTTGGAAATTGAGGCCTGGGCAGAGTACACAAGATTATGCCCAAAAACGCACGTTTTTTTTTAGCATTAACCCCCCTTTTCCCCCGTTTAAAGGCAAAATTCGAAATTCCGGCGACGTAGTGCACAACTAGATAGTTTTCCGCGACGAAAAAAAAAGAACCATGAAAATCGGTTGAGAACGACACAAGATTTTGTCACACACACATACATTCACCTATGGTTTTTTCCGCGGATTTGCATTTAGAATGGTCTACAACGGATTACTGTGTGGTTATGTTTTTTCTTTCTGTTGAGTGTTGTCCAGCTTCACCCCAGATCGATCGCATAAGGACGCCCAAGTCTTACTGTGGGACGTCCTAAAAACGAAAACATCCCTGTAGTCATAACCATAATTTGTTGGCCAATTGGGGATTTCAGCGTAGCATGCTCTTCTGGAACTGCTTGATCTTCTGAGTCTGACCAGCTGATCAAGACATTCCCGCTGGGGTAGGCGGATGTTAGTCACATGGGAGGAAGCTATGGTGTATGATGTATTACGGAAGGAAGCAATGATGCACTCAGTTCTCCGACAGAGTGCGGTTCCACTTTTCTTGTATAAGAGCGCAAGTCAGGACTCACGCCTTCCTAAAAGAAACCATGATTTTCAAGGGCGATTTATATCATGTTAGAAGCGTCATTCGCATGCCCTTTTAATTGCAAACGATGCCCCCGAGGGTTGAAGAACAGAAAAATGAAGAAAAAAAATAACGAAATGGCGTTTTTGTATTTTCTCGAATTGTGGAGGAAAAAATCGAACCAATGCTATTCTTCATAATTTTTTGCGTAGAATTACAAAAAATTACAAAATTGCGCTACCAAGGGATTGTGCCAAAATTGATATGAAGGTAGACCTTAAGTGGCACATTACTTGGCACTGTTTTTCTAGCTGAATCGCTTGGTGATATCCCTTTCTTGATTTGATTTCATTTAACCCCATTTACAGCCGAAAAAGTCACTTGTTGAGGAGGAAACCATCGATTTTCTCATGAAGGGTAATGTATCAATCCAAATGAAGTGTAAAAATACTGTAAAATGTATAAAATTGTGTCAGAGAAGAAATAATAAAAGAAACGATACTTGGAAAAGATTCCACGGAAAATCGAGGTGGAGAGAAAAAGTCGGAGCGTGGACAGAGCGGCAGACAGCGATGAGCTCCTGCCAGCTCCTGATCTCTGGATACCGTTCCGTTGTGAAGTCTTCTAAAATGATCGTAAACGGCGCGTTACGGCGCAGTAGAAGCCGCAGTAGAAGCCGGAACCAGCGGTGCTGAACCGTATCGTCTGACGAACAGTGAACCGTCGTAGAGAGCGGGTTGAGCTCCTGCCAACTCCTAATTTCTGGATACCTTTCCGTTGTGACGTCTCCTAAAACGATCGTAAAACGCGTAAAAGCGTATTTTTGTACTTCCCGTACCTTCTCGTAGAAACGAATCTGTTGATTTTCGAAGCCAATGATTCAGAACGACATTATGAAACGACTTTGTGAAACAACAATAATTATATATAATTATAATTATTATAATGATAATTATTATAATTATAATTTATAATTATAATATAATAATTATATTATAATTTTATACGTATAACATTGTAATTATATATTATAATAATTATAATATTATAATTACAATATTATTGTTATCAAGTATTAAATACTTGAAAGGTGACATTAGTAACAGTAATAAATTTTATTACTGTTAGTAATACAGTAATAAAATTTATTACTGTTAGTAATGTTTTACAGTCAGCTTTCGAGTCTACCAAGGTAGCGGGTTTTGTTTTCACTATTCAACGACCTCCAAAATAAAATTTTCTGCTCGCGTTTTACATCTTCTTTTTACTTTTTACTTCTTTACAGCTTGGAAGAACATTCTTTTCAAATCTAACCATGTGAATGTAATCAGAACAAGCCAATCTTAAGCGCCATCATCTAACATGTTACAAAAAATTAATTTTTTTGAACTTTTTAAATTAATAATTGAAGTATGTTTTTAATTAAAGAATTCGAATACGACGTTTTCGTTTTTGGAAACTACTTTAGTGTACGATGGAATCATCACGAAACAATTTGTGAGAAAAATAGAGGCCGAAAACGGAAAATCAACGAGCGACCATTCATCCCAGCTTGTCGTTCATTCATTCTCTGACTCGTTACTCACCCTTCAATGATCCTTATACCCGTAGATTTGGAAGTCCTAGAGTTTCCTATATTGCTCCCTCAATTGGGAACTATTTATATTTTGAATGACAATATGTGTGTGTTGTATTATGTCTTCCCTAGTTTTCGGTAGGTATTATGATACTATTTCATCACCTCGAACGCGATCAAGATCAACGCGATCGTTCCGATATTTTTCTGACTTGGCAAACATAAATACGATTGTCAATTCGCTCCTATTTATGTAGATTTTGTGTTTCTCAAAGTAGGTAGGTACCTACCGTATATAATACTCTATTCATCATCATTAGATTATTGGAAAACAAAAATCCATCCACTTTATTTGCATTTCTTGTAAACTCTCGGACTTTTTGATACTGTTATAGCGTCAGTGACCTCCCACAAATTTCATCCTTTTAATAAAATTCGTAATTTGGAACCAACCCACATCGACCTTTTGGTTTATTATTTTCAATAATGAACCTTTGGAATCGACCAAAAAAAATTTTTTTTCTCACCCGCCCTCAAAATTTGTTGGTTCAAGGTGCGAATAAAAATTTGGCCGTCCGTCCGCCGTACGCGGCACTTAACTCAGTTAGCATCGACCGATTTTGATGAAATTTGGTATATGGGCTCCATTTGGGGTCTAGTTGTGCCCTGAAGAGTTTGGTTGATGTAGGTCACTTCTGAGGGTTGAAAAATAACGGTTGAAATTTCGAAAACGCCCTAACTCAAACAATTTATATAGGTATAAAGGTATTGTTTTTCCATCAATTTAAGATAGTATTGAATTTTTAGAGACTACGCGGAGCCCTGTAGGACAAACCGTTCGCTCCCTACTAGAATAAGGGTTGGACATACGATAAATCAGAAACACGAGTGTGAATCGCAAAAGAGGTTCAAATTTTAGCTGACCGAAACACGATCGGTGTTTTTCTTCATGTTGGTTGATGGTAACAATGGCAAAGCCATGTTCTTTGTAGACGAGTGATCTATATAGAAAAATAATGAACTTTTGCGTAATATTTTGCAGCGTTTTTGGTTCGTAACCAACCAAACATAACCGAATGGTTCGTTTGTTTGTGTGCACATAGAACCAATGGTCGTCGACGGCTATGAGATGTTGTATGAGATCAACTTGCTATCCCTCACAACGCTTGTCATTGTAATTGACATTGGACAATGTAGACGAGTGATTTTGCCCGGGATAAGGATTTACACTTTTGGTTTATTATTTTCAAAAATGAACCTTTTGGAATCGACCAAGAAAAAAAAAATTTAACACTCCCTCAAAATTTGATGGTTTACGTTTCAAGGTACGTAGAATCCAAAAATCGAATAAAAATTTGGCCGTCCGTCCGCCGTACGCGGCACTTTTGCCACTTAGCATTGACCGATTTTGATGAAATTCGGTATGTAGGCTCCATTTGGGGTCTAGTTGTGCCCCGAAGATTTTGGTTTATGTAGGTCACTTCTAAGGGTTCCAAAATCAATTTTGAAATTTTGAAAACGCCCTAACTCAAAAAAATTTGATATAAAGGTATGGTTTTTCCTTCAATTTAAGATTCTATAGAATTTTTAGAATTTTTTGAGACCACCCGGAGCTCTGTAGGACAAACCGTTCGCTCACTACGAGAATTTAAAGTTTGGACGTACGATGAATCAGAAACACGAGTGTGAATCGCAAAAGAGGCCTAATCTCCGTTCAAATTAAAGCTGACCGAAATGCGATCGATGTTTTTCTTCATGTTGGATGGTTGGTGGCTTTGCAGACGAGTGATCTATATAGAAAAATAAAAAATAATAAACCATTGTGTAATAATTTGCAGCGTTTTTACATACCTTTCCAGTAAAACTCTTAATTTGTCGAACGTTTTGGTTTATTATTCTGAATAACAGACGTAAAGAACAATACGTTGCTGAACCCCACCTCATGTTTTCGGGGAAGGCCTTGTTGTTTTTCAGGGCACGGATGTAAACAAAGAGTGAAAGTTGGATTAGCAGTGCTCAATGCCCACTGCTAATAATGCTACTGCCCACTGCAGCCGGCTTTACAATTATTAGGGAATTATTTTGGTTTATTATTTTCAATAATGAACCTTTGGAATCGACCAAGAAAAAAAAATTTTTAACACCCCCTCAAAATTTGATGGTTTACGTTTCAAGGTACGTAGAATCCAAAAATCGAATAAAAATTTGGCCGTCCGTCCGCCGTACGCGGCACTTTTGCCAGTTAGCATTGACCGATTTTGATGAAATTTGGTATGTAGGCTCCATTTGGGGTCTAGTTGTGCCCCGAAGCTTTTGGTTGATGTAGGTCACTCCTAAGGGTTCCAAAATCAATTTTGAAATTTTGAAAACGCCCTAACTCAAAAAATTTCGATATAAAGGTATTGTTTTTCCTTCAAATTGAGATTCTATAGAATTTTTAGAATTTTTTGAGACCACGCGGAGCTCTGTAGGACAAACCGTTCGCTCCCTACGAAAATTTAAGGGTTTATATTGAAATATATATATATAAATCCAAACACGAGTGTGAATCGCAAAAGAGGCCTAATCTCCGTTCAAATTAGAGCTGACCGAAATGCGATCAATGGTTGGTGATTTTGATTTTTTTTTATTTTTTTTTTATTTTGGTTTATTATTTTCAATAATGAACCTTTGGAATCGACCAAGAAAAAAAAAAAATTTTAACACCCCCTCAAAATTTGATGGTTTACGTTTCAAGGTACGTAGAATCCAAAAATCGAATAAAAATTTGGCCGTCCATCCGCCGTCCGCCGTACGCCGTACGCCGTACGCGGCACTTTTGCCACTTAGCATTGACCGATTTTGATGAAATTTGGTATGTAGGCTCCATTTGGGGTCTAGTTGTGCCCCGAAGCTTTTGGTTGATGTAGGTCACTCCTAAGGGTTCCAAAATCAATTTTGAAATTTTGAAAACGCCCTAACTCAAAAAATTTCGATATAAAGGTATTGTTTTTCCTTCAAATTGAGATTCTATAGAATTTTTAGAATTTTTTGAGACCACGCGGAGCTCTGTAGGACAAACCGTTCGCTCCCTACGAAAATTTAAGGGTTTATATTGAAATATATATATATAAATCCAAACACGAGTGTGAATCGCAAAAGAGGCCTAATCTCCGTTCAAATTAGAGCTGACCGAAATTTTGATTTTTTTTTTTTGATTTTTTTTTTTTTAGTTTTATTTTTCTTTTTATATTGGATGGTTGGTGATTTTGTAGACGAGTGATCTATATAAAAATAATAAACCGTTGTGTAATAATTTGCAGCGTTTTTTTTTATTTTTTATTTTTATTTTTTTTCTTCTCTTCATATTGGATGGTTGGTGATTTTGTAGACGAGTGATCTATATATAGAAAAATAATAAACCATTGTGTAATAATTTGCAGCGTTTTTGTAATCAATGAATAGTTACATAGTAATTACCCCTCTACATTTAGGTGGTTTGAAAAGTTACCTATTGATATTGATACAGGTAAATAGTAGGCAGTCACATAATTATATTTTGATGTAGATCTCGACCTGCACGATCCTTCATATTTCTCAAATTCGGACCATTACAAATTCTACCTACTATAAAAATTCGCATTCTGAATGACGAGCTACAAAAATAAAGTTTTACGGTTGCATTACAGAGACTATCATGAACATAATTGGAATCTGTAGGTGCGAAAATTATTGAGGCCATCTGTACACTAATAAAAGCTAATGAAGGTAGGTGCTAATTTACTAAAAACTGCCTTGCATTTTATTCCATGTGAATTTTCAAAAAAAAAAAATCAAATCAAGATTTGCAAATCTGCTTGAACAATGATTCAGGTAATTATGGAATGGAAATGCATGTCGGTACCATTCATTATCGAGTTACAAACTCCCGAACAAATCTGTATGAGCCTTTTTATGCTCCTGCTCGGAATCAAGTCGAGAAGTCAATCAAACAAATGAGTCGGTGGAAATGTCTAGGTGACAGAAACCATTTTCAGTAACCATGGAAACATCTTCTGGTAAAATGAAAACTTCGATGAAATTTTCAGTAAATTGGCGGGTAGGCATACGAAATTATGAAATCCTAGTAACAACCGTAACTAGGTACTTCTACATTGAATATATCGGAATTCGATGAAAATTTCAGAGATCATATGAATGAGACGCTAGATAGGTTTCGTAGGTTCCCCATGAAATCTATCACGATCAGTTCTATGGTAGATGCTGCGTAAGGGCAAACGTGAAATCCTTAGAACTACCAAAACTTCTATAGTTTCAATCCAATTTCGATTATGTGGATTTGAGTGTAAATGGTCTACGAATTCAATTGACTCGGATTGATAGAACCTAACAACCTAGTTAAGAGTATTTTGTTCCAGTTACAATGATGTTAATATCCTGCAGTGGAGTGATGTCCTTCCCTGATGGACTGAGAACTCCTCGACAGTTAACAAAACCAACGTCAACTACTACACCAACACCAGGTGACGTAGCCCACTTACCTCAAATTGGGTTAACTTAATTCCCAGTAGTCCAGGAAAAATTGTACAATAATGGACAATCGGGGGAACTGAATTAGCAGAAAAGAGTCCCCTAAACAAAAACAAAAAAAAAGAAAATTTTGGCAATTCGGACCATTTTTTCTTCTTTAGGAAATGGTCAACATTTAGAGGGTTGTAACTCGGAGAAAATTTGGTTTTCAGCCCCCCCTCCCCAAAAACGGTCCGAATCGTCAAAAAAAAAGTTTTTCGTTTAGGGGACCCTTCTCCACACATTCCCGGAAAATTAGACGATTTAGTTCCATCGATTTTCCTTATTTTCCTGGAGCATAGGACTCCTGCTGAATAACTTAGTGAAAGTTTATTAGGTACTCTGGCAAATTAATGAACAACTAGACAAATATTCGAGTCAATCATAAAAGTAATCCCACAAATTGGTTGGGAATTTTGGCTTGGGCAGAGTACCTACGGCACTTATTGATAAATAATAATATTACTGAATTGCGTTTCAGGTGTTGTCTATATGATACCCAATTGTGATTGTCAAACCACATCTGAATACAATCCAGTCTGTGGGACTAATGGCGTGACATATCAAAATCGTCAAAAACTGGAATGTGCAGCTTCATGTGGAACAGGTAGGTTCACCTGATTATAAATAAGGAAATGCGGGGTGTTCGAGCAACTAATATACTAGAAAGTAGGTATCATTAAATTCAAATAAGCCCGGAAAAAAACAAAATCACACAGATAAAATTTTATTTAAAACAATAAAAATTATCCTGATAAAGACGTCCTAAAGAAATAAAATTTGATTGGTGTTGTCGAAAGGATAATGCCGACCATACCAAACGTAAGTACAATGTACCTACTCGCGAACTGTACAATGACAAGCATTTGGTAGATCTTTCAAGTTCTAGGGAAGCCAAATAGCAGTGCACGAAGTCAGGTTTGACGATGAATGATTCTTGATTTGTAGAGACTTGTAATTTGGTAGGTAGCTTAATGGATGAGTTCTAAATTATCATTGATTCTGTTGCAGATGTGAAGTTGAGACGATCGGGTAATTGCGTAAGAAGCTTGGAGAGACTAATGGAACGCAGGAACGGCCAGAGGAATTAATTCATTTCAAATTAAATATTAATCAGTAATAAAAATAAATAATACGTAAGAAAAATACTGAAGTATTTACATTACCGTAAAGCTGAACTACTTTAAATTGAATTCATCCCATCTCCACAACTGTGCATGAAATGAATGAATAGCGCAGTAGCTACTAGGTACCCTATTATTGGGACTCATCGGCAAATAGTGTAAGACGTAGGTGATTTTATTTTGGCATCATTATCTTTCAGTTTCATCCTTATAAAAATCGAGTCTTTGAAAGGCGTAGCAATTTTCTAGAGGGTTAAAGGCACATTTCTCCCTCAGAGGAATCCTTGATCGTTTTTTGTACAGTTTTATCAAGACACCCGAGATAAAATACTACATTCTAAGGAACGCTTCGTGCACTATAGTATGACACTTACGTTGGGTAAAAGAGAGCGAAAAAACTCCTACGTTGACTTTTAAAAAAGTCCGTTTTGGTTTATTATTTTCAATAATGAACCTTTGGAATCGACCAAGAAAAAAAAAATTTTAACACCCCCTCAAAATTTGATGGTTTACGTTTCAAGGTACGTAGAATCCAAAAATCGAATAAAAATTTGGCCGTCCGCCGTACGCGGCACTTTTGCCACTTAGCATTGACCGATTTTGATGAAATTTGGTATGTAGGCTCCATTTGGGGTCTAGTTGTGCCCCGAAGCTTTTGGTTGATGTAGGTCACTTCTAAGGGTTCCAAAATCAATTTTGAAATTTTGAAAACGCCCTAACTCAAAAAATTTTGATATAAAGGTATCCTTTTTCCTTCAATTTAGGATTCTATAGAATTTTTAGAGACCACGCGGAGCTCTGTAGGACAAACCGTTCGCTCCCTACGAAAATTTAAGGGTTTATATTGAAATATATATATATATATATATAAATCAAAACACGAGTGTGAATCGCAAAAGAGGCCTAATCTCCGTTCAAATTAGAGCTGGCCGAAATGCGATCGATGGTTGATGATTTTAATTTTTTGAATTTTTTTGAATTTTTTTTTTATTTTTTTTATTTTTATTTTTTATTTTTATTTTTTTCCTTCATATTGGATGGTTGGTGATTTTGTAGACGAGTGATCTATATATAAAAATAATAAACCATTGTGTAATAATTTGCAGCGTTTTTGATTTAAGAACTGGCCACCAGGTAGCAGTGGATGCACAGCCAGTTGGATGAAGTACCTAAGTTTGTTTTAGCGAATTTTCAAGGAAAATGAAGCTATTGCAATGGCCTCAACATTTTTAGAATGGACTTTTTCGAAAAATTTTGACACTGAAATCCGTTGTGGAACATTCTGAAACAATCCCTGAAGTTTTTATAACTTGAGTAATTATTTAGAATTTTTCGCCAAAATGTTCGTAACAACAAACAAAAGGTCAAGTTCGTTAGCCAGAAATTTTGGAGAGTCCAAAGTGGTCCAAATTTCATAAAAAAGGCCAAAAAAAACGGGGGTTTCCAGTTTTTTGTGGTTATTACCTTCACAATCATGTTAATATATGGTATATTCGGATTCTGCACAAAATTTCTGATATCAGTGCGTTTTTCAAAAATGAAAATTGTCCAAAATTAAGAAAAGTATGTACCTATCTATTAATATATATAATGAATACGTGCGTATATTAAATATACGCACGTATTCATTATACATATATATAAATAGATAGGTACATACTTTTGTTGTACAACAAATTTTGTTGTACCTAGAAATGCAGTAGCCGTGTGGGTACTCGATCGTAGAGACGATTAGAACATGAATACGGACTCCTAACATCTTCAAAGCATACAGTATGTTGGTATGGTATACTGAAAATCGAAAAAGAAAACAATAACCGTGTGGGTACTCTATGAGTTCGTGGAGACGAGTAGAACGTGAATATGGACTCCTAACATCTTCAAAGCATACCCGGTGCGTACAGTATGTTGGTATGGTATACTGAAAATCGAAAAAGAAAACAATAACCGTGTGGGTACTCTATGAGTTCGTGGAGACGAGTAGAACGTGAATATGGACCCCTAATATCTTCAAAGCATACCCGGTGCGTACAGTATGTTGGTATGGTATACTGGAAATCGAAAAAGAAAACAATAACCTTTTGGGTACTCTATGAGTTCGTGGAGACGAGTAGAACGTGAATATGGACTCCTAACATCTTCAAAGCATACCCGGTGCGTACAGTATGTTGGTATGGTATACTGAAAATCAAAAAAACCAAGAATCGTCTAAAAAAAAAAAAAAAAAAAAAATGTAAAAGAAATTGCAACACCGTTGTTCCTTTCCTCAACCATACCTTCAACTGAAAGATTTCTTTGAAAATTCGATCATTAATTCATGCTGCATGAATGGACTTTTTTCACGTTTTTGATGTAATTGTTTTGGAAATTCAGCAGAATATTGTGCAAGATAGCGTTGTTCCAAATGTATCAACTAATTACCAGTGAATACTACGACAACATTGCATTGATTTTCGGGAATGATTTTTGCTTCATTTCACTTCACCTAAATTTGCTGATATGCCATTCCCTACAGTCCCCCTGGGGCATATCCCTGCAGGTACTTTGGGGCAAGTCCAGTAGATTCACCCCTTGAGTGTAGAGGATTGTGCCATTTAGCACAAGCTCATTATTTTGAAATAAATTTATTGAAAGTTTTCTATAATATAATACTTTTCCTCTTATAATTCTCATTTCAGTGTAGGGTATTTTCCCCCACAAAATGTGTCCAAGCTATTCGACGTTTTCAAATGTGTGTTACCTGTCGTTATAAGTAAGATCCCAAACATTCCAGATTGGGTCTTTAAAAAACTGAAACACTCCTCATCCACTCAACCGTCGAAATTTCCTTCAGGATAATAAATTTTCAAAGCATGAGGGAAAGTAAAATAATTAAGTCATTTTGGTGGTAAAAAAATATAATTAGGTATATATATGTCCATAAATTTAATAAAGCATCCTTTGGTCAAACAAAAAACAGTTTAAGGTAGGTACTAACATAGCTATTTGGGAGGATCATACTTGAAATGTATCCAATATTTTGCCTCAATAGCTCAACCAATAACAGATAAATTCAATACCAAATGGGGTATTTCGGTGGGCTGGAAATTCAGTTTTTTGACCTAACATTTGGATTCAGCGCCATTGAAAACCTCTAAACTCCAACTTTTTGCTCATTGATACTATAACAAGTGATAGAAAAATTAAATAAAGAGATCACACATTTGAAAAAAAGGCGGGCCTCCATGAACGCACACACACTACACCGCTGGCGTGTGTGCGTAGTACTTTGTAGTTTCCAAGGCCACGAGGCATTTGAGATCACAACGGATTAGTGGAATGTCTCCATCCAAGGTCAGCAATTTAATACGTCACAACAACTTACTACGTCACATCATTCAAATCTTCAACTTTCATTAGCTTCCCTAATTTCGTCTAAACATTTTCTCGATGAACAGACCCAATCACCGTTATTCCTGACCCACGCTTTTTTGAAAAAAAAACTTTTAATTGACTGAAATACCCCATTTCGTAATGGGCAATTATCGTGAAACTATCATTAAAACGTAATCAATTAGTACAAGATTTCCTTTAAAATTGGAAAAATACTTGAAAGTTGAGAGATTTAACTGAAGGATTAGAAATAATTGCTCGATGATCGTGGCAAAAGGACACTGCACCATCATTTTTATCAATGATTAGATAACGGCGAGTAATACATAATACGTTTTTACAATCGTGTAATGAAAATAATATCAACCTAATGATCTCAACTTCTGATTACTAACACTGGGTGGTAGGTTATAACAAAGGGGATTCTACTTATTATCTAGATGATGAGTGCTCATGGTTATAACGCAATGGTTGCAGGCGGAATAAATGCTCAAAGAATTTTTATAATAAATAAACCGTGGACAAACTTATAAGGAGGACACCATTGTCTCTTGGTCAACGAGTTCAATAGCATTGATCCCGATGTGTTTGCCGAAAATTGAAGAAAAATTTGAATTGTTGATACGCCAAAATGAGAGTAAGTAGTTGATATGCCACTGTTATAACTTTTTCAAATTCACACTGTTAAAAACTTTCAATACAAATAAAATCGACGATACTGCTATTGCACAATTTAATAGAAGTTTTGTAACGAAGAGTTTTTATCTACACAGTTTGGCATAAGTGTCACGTTCATCCGACAAAATCATAGCAAATGGATATGTACAACACCATTCTGAAAAACACAAGGGCACCTACCTAATAAATAAAAAAATAACCTAGAAACTCCATGTAATAAAAATGTAAACCTTTCAAATAAGAAAAAAATACGATAATTTTTTGCCAGCATAATTAATTTGAGCCAAGATAATGGCCTCATCATCTTTTATTGGGTTGCTTTACTGGACTGTACAATTTAAAAACAATATTTTTCAATAGGATTTTCAAACAGATACATCATCCGATTCCTCGCTATTATCATTAGTAGGCATAATATTCACATACGCTTTGTGGGGAAAAAAGGTAGGTATCATAAACCATGATAATTGGCCATTCACGTTTGAAATTCAGGTATACACCATAAAGATATGATTAACATGGCAGTCGGGATATATACATGATATAATATTGATGGGTAATTCACTCAATCTACAGATCGTATTGAAAAACACCAAAACAAACTACTTCTACACAGATAATAACCACCTGTAATGTTGATGATTTCCACTCCAAGCAGTTTGGAATAAATCAAAACACGTACACGCCAGGTTAATATTAAGAGTGACCAGTGTGACATTTATAAGAATATGTCTTTCATCCGGTGGTATTACTAGTAAGAATGACCGGTACATGACATTCTACTGAAACATAGCAAAGGTCCTTCGACTTTTTACGGTACTACTTTACTCACAAGTGCTTAGACATACCTTAATTCTTTGAAGTAGATGTTGAACGACATAGGTTTAACCATAATGAACACGAGTAGTTGAAAAGTTCCTATGATTACACGTCCATACGTTATAAGAATTCGTTGATCTTGAAGAAACAAAGAATGACCATGTCTCAATCCATCGACTTTCGGAATATTGAAATCTCACAGATACAAAAACCAACATCCCGCAAACCCTTCGTAGCCAAACGAAAAGGAAAGTGTTCGATAGAAAACAAAATGGTAGAGATATTCGGAACAAACTTCTCGTTTCACTAGCTAAATTGCCATTTCGATAATTTGTAGTCGAAAGACCTTGTTCCATACTATGACTATATCATCACAGATTTCATTACTCACACACACTCACACTTTGTAATTTTACAATGTAACTAAAACTAAAGGTAGGTACTAAGTCGAATCACAATCGTTAGGAAGAATTTTGAGGATAGAACAAACTCCTTTACTTGGAGGAAATAAAACCCTCATCTGAGTGAGGTACTCCAGCAATTCCACTGACTTCACCGCAATAATTTAAAACAACCAGAATAGTTGTATCGCAGTACATGAATATATTTTAATAATTATGATTAATATTTTTCATGACCAGAACAAGGACGACTCATCAGTAGGGCGATTTGATTTGCACGAAAAAGGCGGGCTTCACAAATTTACCCAAAACAAAAGTTATAAGGCTGAGTTATCGAAAATTTCGAGTGAAACGAGGAGAAATACGATGGTTGACTATACATTTTGAAACGTAAAACAAAAGTCAAAGTCTTATAGGTAGCTGTTTTGTTTGAAATATTAATTTGTTCAGTTCTGATGTACATATAATTCCCAAAATCTTTCACAATATAAGTGGGTGCTCGAAAATAAGTTTATCAGGAAATGATTCAGAAGGGATACTAAATAAAATGAAGTACATATACATCTCATTCGAGTCTTTTATTATTGGAATAAAAAGGGTTCCAATAAATAAGAAAACAATTTTTTTTAGTAACTTTAGGAACGTCTTAACAACAAGGAATAACTTTAACAGTAGGTAGGCACGCGAAGATGTGCCAACTACCAATAATTGTTGGTCTTGAACCAAAACAAATTGAGTAAATAATTTTGGTGGTTTCAGTACTTATGAAATTCGCTCATCAATTCATAGGGTAGCTAGGGGCAAGATCCCTCACAGGGTAAGTTCATGCACCTTTCGTAAAAAGGTGTTTCAGTTTCTGAGTCAGCCCCTAGAGAGCAGGTAAGTTTAGACTCCCCCAGTCAAGTGTGAATAGTTTTTCAAAATGTGGCAAAAGATTTAAAAAAATTTTTTTATCACTATTTACTTCAAATTTAATGAGCGCGGTAGCATTCTAGAAAGAGAGACTTTCGACCGTCAATATTCAAACTAAACTTCCAATATTCTGGTCGTACTTGCAAGCATTCCTGCTTAAATCAATCATAGCAGACTGGGGCAAGTTCCAACAGCTCTCAAGAGGCAAGTTCCCCCATGCTGGTACTTACCCCATTATTTTCTATTGAAATGATTGTATTTGCCTGTTCCTTTCTTTTATGAGGTAGGTAGATTAGGGGGAAGAAATTTGGATTCGGCTTCCCTAGTTACAAGATGAATATTAGTCTAGTGAATTTTCGCATTGCTGCATTATTAGGACTTTGAGGCTTTTTCTTTGATGATGATTTCATTAGATACATTGTAGGGTTCAGTCTTATAGAATAGACTATTGTGCGAAACATGTGGATATTTCAATTTAATTTTGGACGAAGTTCGCTAAAAGCAATCTATGGAAAGGATTTCCAAGATTCACAAAATTCGATCAATCCATTAGAAAGGGTTTATTGAGTTTAGAGAGGAAAGAACAATGTGTGCCTGAAATTAGAAAATTTAGAAACAAAAATTTCAATTTCAGACACATGGGCTTTTCTCTCTACATTCATTAAAACATTTTTTTATGGATTGATTTTAGTGAAGTGCTTCCAAAATTAAGTTGAAAGACCCACGTGTCGCACAATGCAATACTTTTTTAAAAAATAAGACCTGAGAATTGACGTGAAAAAAAGCAAACATTGCCCAAAATCAAATTGAAATATCCAAATGTTGCGCAAGGCAATTTATTCTAAGACTAAACCCGATTCTAATGAAGCGACCATCAAAGAAAAGACTTCACAAATTTCTGATAATGCGGAACCAGCAAATGCAAAAGTGCACTCTACTAATATAAATCTGTAAAAAGCCGAATCCAAATGTTCTCTACTCAACATATCTACCTCATATATTTTGTTGTTATTGCTTGAATAAAAACCTATTTTGTAATAATTTGTTCTTAATAATTACCCAATATCCCTGTAGTTGTGCAAGATCTTGCACTGCAGGACCTTATTCCGCCAGATGAGGCAAGTTTTTACAGGGGCCAATAAAAAAGTAATAAAAAATATTTCTACTGTACCTACTTTCCCTGTATTGGTGGATGGGGGTGGGGGGATTGTCAGGGATCGTAACCAAGGTCTTGAACGCCGCAAACACTGTGTGATTGCCTGCAGTCCATCGCCTCAACAGGCGAATGTCCGACCAAAATCGCCGAGCAAAATACACAATCGTACGAGGGCCTCACGATTGCCTTCGGTTAAACTGACAGTGTGTGGTCGCCTTTACTGAAAGGTTCTAACAATTTATTGATGTCGTACTGATCTGGCTTATCATTCTAAATGGAATAAATCTGAACACCCGGGAACTTGCATCTACCAACCCTACTGCATGACTGAAACAACCCATTGAAACTAGCCAAATATTTTTGTATCTCTCAGCCAGATGTCCTTGTCAGAGCGTCTTGGTTTAAATACTTTGAAAAATCTGCTGATAAGGGGGGGGGGGGAGAGATCCATCACATTGAATACAAGTGTGGACTTGAAATATTGAATCGTTTTGGAAAAATACTATGTATTATTATGCAGCTAGGTACCAAACTACCTAACGAAAACGCTTCAGTATCCTGTCTTTTCGGGGTGAGTTCTGGGATAAGGCCAACTACTTATTTGGGATTAAGAGATAACATCCATAATTTATCGTATTCCCACTCAAACTCAATACTGAGAGATTATTCCAAAGGGTGAAAACGTACAATTCAACAGAGCACAGGATTAATATGACACCTATACCTATATAGAAGAGTTTTGAAGTAGTCTGTACTCAAGTAACCCTAATAATGGATGAGGTGAAGGATGCAGGACTTGAACATTTATGACATTGTTGTGGTTAAGTATGCCCAGGGGCAATTCAATCATAACAATGCCAAATTGATGAGCGCAGAAAGCCTTCTAATATTTTTCCAAAGTACGAGTACTTGGGTTATTCGAAATGTCTCTTACTTCAGAACTCGATTTTTCTGATGGTTTGGCCCCCTCATTAATCAACCGTTGTCTTTCTCTGAACATACTTGCTCTCATGTTCCTGATTTGGTGCTGTTGACACATCTTCAGCAGTGCAAATACTGACAGACCGACCCAGCACGCCATGGATGCCCAGGCACCAAACTGAAACATTATAAGGCAAATAATAAATACTAACAAGTTGATTCCTTACCTTTTTGGCTTGAAAGCAATAATTTGAAGTAAATTGCAGTAGAATAATCTAGGGCCTTCCAAAAATTTATAATTTCTGAGTTTAGAAAGTAGAACCCCAAAGTTGGCCTTCTATCAACCATTTTTATTCACCATTCTTATACATGTAGGTACCTACGTTAAAATGTTCACGAAAGATATCTCTTTATAATAAATGAGAAGATTAAAAAATTTTGTAAATTATTGTGTTTATTCAAATCCACTATTCACGCAAGCGATCAAACAAGATGGAGAAGAGAATTTTGTAGGCCACTGTCAGAAGTGGCCCTGGTAGTTTGTACATACCATTGGGTTACCTTTCTTATGAATAAGGCACACCACGTCTTGCTTCCAATCAGTAGGAAGTTCCTCTTTCTCCAATATCAGGGTAATCAGGTTCAACAAGCAGTCAGCTAATTCCTCCCCACCCGACTCCAGGAGCTCTGTTGTTTTTAAGCTTCGCGATATTGGCTTTAATTTCACTCATTTTGGGTAGGCTCCACATTCAGGGTAGAAGCATTGGTCACATCACTTTCCTCATCCATATTGACATAGCCGGGATATCACCCAATAATTCATCACCTCCTGAGGATCAGTGAGAAGTAATCCTCCCTTTGATTTACACATAATGACTCTGGGTTTGAACTCTTTCCTTGAATCGTTAACTTTCTGTAAAACTGTTAACTTCATTATTTCTCTTTAGTGTTTCCAATTATTTTGTTTCCTTTGCTTTCCTCAGTGCACTTTCCTCTGAATCTTTCGCTTTCCTCCATAGAGCTCTTTAGGTTGCCTAGTTGCTTTTTGTTGCATTGCTTAACATGCCACATTCCTACCATTAGCCATCTGTTGGCACCCGACATCAAACCACATATTTCGTTCCACCTTCCCTGCCTTAGACGCATAGATCAGCAAGGAGAAGAGCAGTCTTATGGGAGAAGATTTTTCCTGTACTGGGTTCCTTTAACTTCGGCACCGCATATTTCTCTAACCCATTTGCTTTTGGATGTGAGAGTCCTCATCTTTGCAGCCAGCACGTAGTGATCCAAGTCCGTCCATATTAGCCCCTCTGGAAACAAGGTGATTCATGGATCTCTTAACTGCGAATGCAGTACTAAATGCGTGATTCCTATCATGTTCATGATAGAAAATGGTCCTGTCATCATTATCCAGTACACCATCAGCACTCCAAAGGCCACTCGCCATGATTCCTACCCTGTACTGGTTTAGGTGGTCTAATAGTAAGCTGAGTGCCCCAGCAATATAGAAAGTGCGTTCCACGTGTAATAATTTATATCATTATTTATATTATTTATGGAATATGTAATAATTTGATCGTTTCAGCTTTCGTCGCTTGTTTCCTTTTGATGAGCCACCATAGATCAGTCCGGTTTTATGGTTGTTTTGACCTTTCGTGATCGTTAGTAGTTTCGGGCAAGTGATTGATTGGACGAATGTGCACTATCTTGGTTTAGAATGGGCTGCACTCAAAAGACCTCCAAGCATAACCTCCTTGCAACTGCAGAGAACGAGATCTTAAGGCAATCCTACTTCCTGGGACTTCAAGTCGCCCAGGCTGCTGCAAGGGTTTCCCTCAGCCACCTTTTACGACATGCAAGGAATACGTCAGGGGGAATTCTAGATCACACCCCTGTAGGGTTGTGTTCATTTAGTTACTTTAATCACTACCAACCGATTCAAGTACGCTAAATCACAAATATCACAACATTTTAAGAAAACTAACTGATGGCTGAGTGCACTTTAAAATATCTTGGTTTCTTGTTTGTATCTCGAAAGATATTTAAGGATGACCCAGAAGTCAAGGCCATTTATTTTTACCTGTGCAGTTCCGAGTTCGATGTAGAAATTGGAGGTGTCTATACCATCTTGTTTATCTATATCTTGACCAGACGCCATATCACATCTGTAACACAATAAAACAAAATGCCAACATAGGGTTGATAAAAGCGCAAAAAAAAAAAATCATATTTATTGCGAACAAGGTCGCTCAAGTTCCATCTCATCTCGCTCTGAATCCACCTGTCAACTCCTACTTCTGATCTTTGGATGCCCTTATAATTTCACCTGTCAAGAGAAGACACTGAGCCACTCATTTTCAAGTAAACGGAAATAGGTGCAACATTGAAGGGTCCAAAAATTGGCACTAGAGGGATTCTGAGGGCAATGCAATCCACTTATGAGGAGGACCATTCAACTTATTCCATTCAACGCACAAACCAGAGAAGATTTTGATATGAAAATGATGGATGATTAAAAAAATTACTCACGAAGGGAAACGCATGGTCATATTATTACACCAGACTATAAATCCGAATGTGATCATGACAGCAGCAACAACGGACATCCCACAGAGACAAAGGCAACCAACAACATCAACAAATGCAGAGAGGAAGTTGCTGAAAAAAAAAAAAAATAAATAAATAAATAAAAATAAAATTTACAATGATAATCAATATTACTTGAAAATCCAAACTCCAAGCTAGAACATTAAGTTTATCAATTCAGAATATTAAAGTGACGAGGACAAGCGAAGTTTGCTTCGGATAACCTCTCGCAGGATGTTTATCATCGCACTTTTATCTGGCAGGTAGTGCTATTTGCTGGCTAACTTTACCTAGAACTTCCACCCTAAGGTAAAGGTTTCATCTCCTTTTTCGTGTATATTCGAACTTCAATATAATGTTCCACGAGATTGATTTGATGAATTCAGTTTTTTCTGATGAGGAAATAAGTAGTTAATTTTATTGATTATGAACGGAGGCCATATACAGTTCAACCTCATGGAGACTATTTCAACATGATAGACGATGTCGAATTTCATACCCGTTTTCGACTCTCCAAGGAAACCGTCTTTGTATAGTGATGGAGTTGATAGAGGAAAGAATGAATAAAATACCATAAGCTGTTGAATGTAAAGTAAAATATGAGGGACGTCCGGAAAAAAGGGGACAATTGTCGTAGGGGGTGATGGGAATTTTTTTTCTTCAAAGTTGGCATACCTGCGTGTAGGGGAACTCCTAACGGTCACAATGAGTGCTCGCCCGTCTCAGTTCGTTCAAAAATGTCGTTGCAGGAGCCCGCCGCGTCAACCTCTGCAGGTGTCGTTCGCTCCACCTACTGCAGGTACGAGATTCGGGCAGTGATCGAGTTCCTCACTTTGCACCGAAATTCAGCTGCTGAAATCCATCGTCAGCTAATGTAAATCTATGGACCTGATGTGATAACACGTTCGAAGGTTTTCAAGTGGGTTAAGGAGTTTAAAGAAGGTCGCACAGACACACACGATGAAGAAAGAAGTGGGAGGCCGTCTGTCGTTTCTTGTGCAGCAAGTCATTGAAAAAATTCGCAGCGATCGTCGTGTGACCCTCGACTCCTTTCATGAAATGTTCCCACACATCTCACGGACCATTATGGGTGAAATCGTTTGTGAAAAACTTGACTACAATAAGTTGTGTGTGCCAGATGGGTGCCGAAAATGTTGACTCCAGAACATCGCCAACGACATGTTGTGGCTGCAAACGAATTTCTGCAGCAGTATGCATCGGAGGGAGAAGCGTTCCTGGACTCTATAGTGACTGGGGACGAGACTTGGGTATGCCACTATACCCCTGAGTCCAAACGACAGTCCCTACAGTGGCGCCATACCCACTCCCCCAGTGCCAAAAAATTCAAGGTGCAATTTTCGCAACGCAAAATCATGGCATCTGTGTTCTGGGACAGGAAGGGAGTGTTATTGGTTTATTTCATGGTCAGAGGGACCACCATCAACGCCAATGCCTATTGTGAAACCTTAACAAAATTGAAAAAAAAATTAAGGACAAAAGGAGGGCAATGCTGACTCGAGGCGTGAGCCTCCTTCATGACAACGCCAGGCCCCACACCGCGCGTGTGACCCAGGACCTCCTTGTGAGATTTGGATGGGATGTCATTAACCACCCACCATATTCCCCTGACCTGGCGCCCTCGGATTTTCATCTGTTCACAAAACTGAAGGAGTTCCTGGGTGGAAAACGGTTTGCCAGCGACGAGGAGGTCAAGGAGACTGTGGAGAAGTGGCTGTTGGAGGTGGAGCGGAGCGTCTATGACGAAGGCATAAAAAAGCTCGTGCCTAGGATGCAGAAGTGTGTGGAACTTGCCGGGGACTATGTTGAAAAATAAAGGATTAAATTTTGAACATATCCTGAAAATTTCATTAAAATATATGCATTTTTCTAATTTTAACAGCATTTGTTTCCTTTTTTCCGGACGTCCCCCGTAAACAACCATTTCAGGTTTAACCAGTCGACCAGTCGGTCGAAAACGCGTCCGGCACCCGAGATTTGAACTCACGATCTTCCTGCAAGGATCGGTTCGTGTCTCGGACCCAGAGACACGTCGGCAAACGAGCACGGCTATGCAGACCCCCAGCTGTTGAATGTATCCACTGTTACCAGGAAAACAACGTTTCCTGTAAGTATGCATCGGATTTTCTTGAAATAAGTACGTTTTCTGATTGAGAAAAGCCAAAAATAGTCATGTAATTTGATAGTGGACTGTTATGGAACCCTTGGTGGGATATGAACGTACCAAGTTGAGCAGTTAGGCTGTTAGGGACAAAGAGATTTATAAAATAGTATACATTTTTCCAATTACCTGTCGGTCCCTTGGACAATATACCGTGCCATTCGATATATTTGTATTGCGGAAACCAATGCTAAAACCACACCCACAAAAATAGTGTAGTTACAATATGCTTGTGATGACCAATTGACTGAAAATTGTCCATCCTTCTCCAGCCATTCTCCTTTGGAAAAGAGGAGGCAATGACCCCTGAAACAACAGAGAAAAGTATAGGAAAAAAGTAGGTACTTAACGTGAAAGATTAATAGAAACTTATAATTGTTTGATGGATCTTCTATAGGAAAAGACCTGAACTTCTCAAAACTCGGAATTAAACCCGAAACTGTGTTGAAAATAATCGAGAGATAAGGGTTAAAATTTTCAAAAAGCCCTAGGTTGAAAACTCTGGATTAAAGGTATTGTTTTTACGCTAATCTAAAATAGCATTTTGGGACTTGAATGAGACCACCCAGACCAACCGAGAGTAGGACCAATCGTTCGTTCTGTAGAGCCAAGTTACAAAACCTTCGTATTATTCATGCACTTCAAACATCTAGTAGAAGTGAGAACATGTACACTCGAGGCTGTCAAATACTCAAATTCAATTACGAATACTAGACCACATAGAAGTGCAAATACCTACTTGGACTTGTTCTAGCAACTTCGCGTACTTTGGGGAGATTTGAAAACTTGTAGAAGGTACTTGTTTTTGTAAACATATTTTAAATGGCTTTGCCTTCCCGTTCCATGTTACACGGATGTACCCTTCTGATGCCGAAATCACAAATAAGCCAGAGTACTTGAGCAACGTACCGATGTTCTCATGAGCTCCCAAGGGAATATTAGTATTCACAACAAAGCTTCGATTTTTTGGAATTCAAAGGGAGTTCCACTATTGTCTAACAGGCACCAAGGTACCTACTTACTCAAATTGATTTGGGGTAAGACGTTACACAAATATTCGAAGCACTTTACCTGAATTCATCCTGATGAAGAGTCATTGGTACAACAATACATAGCGAGAGTATGAAGGCGACGACGTATCCAGCGATTTGACTTAATAAAATAATGTTGTTCAGAGACATATCTGTATTGACTTGATTAGATGGTCACAAAATCACATTCTTTCAAATCACATCACTATATTATGTCTACTGAAACATAACAGGAGAACAAAATTATCATAAGCTCCAAGACCTGGAAAGCGAAACACAAACAAACCTTCTGAGCACTTTATTCTTCTTCTTCTTCTGAGCACTTTATCACCAAATTATGCTTTCTCTTCTTTTCTTCATAGAATAGCATGGATGGCAAGGAACGGGTTCAGAAGGAGTTCACTATGGACCTAGTATTCCATACTACTAGGGATAATTTTTCCATGGAGTACACCGAGAAGAACCTACGCATGTCGCCTCGTACTTCTTCCATGAGGTTGCCGAACGAACATGGAACATGGATGGTTTTGTATTCCCATGGATACTAGTCCGAAGAGACCAACGGGTGGCACTAAAACACGGACCAGCTGGAAACCGATCTAAACTGGTGGTTTAAACAAGGGCTTCTGTATGCTTCTGTGATAAATCATAAATGTTACTAATAGGATAAATAAATAACTTACTCACCATTTGAGTATGTAAATGAGACGAAACAAACGTATTATATTGAATCACTGTACATGCCACGCAGAAATCAGGGGGAATTTTTGACTAGGAAACAACAAAAAACAAGGAACAAGGGAAACATTTAAACTTAACAATGTTGCCATAATCACAAAACGAGAAAGGTGTACCAACATAATAAAATAATGGGAGTACTCCCTCCCAGCGTCCTTGACAATCATGTCTTTGAAGAGAGAGAGAGAGAGAGAGAGAAAACATGCTTTATTAATACATATTTAGATAACAATTTTATAAATCGATTATATACAGTATAAAAACGTAAGTTATTTATTGCTTTAGAGTGCTTGATAAAAGCATAAATTACGATGGAGACATTTGTCTGTCTGTCGGAGAATCACGTAAGCGACACAAAGGTTGATTAAATAAATAAATTAGTACCTACAATATTTGAATTTTATATTCTTGAGAGACCCAATGGGGTATTTCGGTGGGTCGGAAATTCAGGTTTTTGACCTCAAATTTGGATTCAGCACCCTTGAAAACCTATACCTATGCTACAACTTTAAGCCCAATGATACTATAACATGTGGTAGAAAAATTAATTAAAGAGATCACACGTTTGAAAAAGGCGGGCCGCTATAAATGCACACACACTAGGCAAGGACTACGCCGCGGACTACGCCGCGCGCATGTGTGAGTAATATTTTGTAGTATCCAAGACGTCCTCCAAGGGTTTCTGTGCATGGATACTTTTTTCAAAGACAGTTGGCTAGCTACGTCACGATTGGCTAGCTACGTCACACCATTCAAATCTTCAACTTTCCTTAGCTTCTCTGATTTTTTAAAAACATTTTCTCGACGAACAGACTTGATTACCGTTATTCCTGAGCCGTACTCTTTTGAAAAACAAAATAAACAAAATTGACTGAAATACCCCATTGAGTTGAACGGCTACCAATTGAATTCACGGACAAGGTCAAGTCTATACATCCATGCAGCTCTACAAAATTTTGCCAAGGAGACCCATTTGTTCTGGTCGTCCAAAAACTCCACAAGCTCCTCCCTTGCGAGTGATCTTCGTCCAAGGAACAGGACCCAAAACTCTCGAAGGATCGGGCAGACTCCAACGAAATGCAGCACATCTTCGAGTTCTCCGAGGTTGCACAGTGAGCACAGGGGGGTTGCATCTGGGGTTGCTGGGGAGGAAAGGCTTGTGATTCAAGCCAATCAAAGCGCCTCTCAATTTCAAAATCCAGTAGAGAATCCGAGGAGGGTGATTCAGCAAAGTAGGTGACTTGACCTACCCGTCATATCCACACATTTCACTTCATGGTTCAATTGCCGATACAAAAAGCTACTGGAGGATTTGTCTCGTGCCAGAATTTCTCGTTTATGAGCCGCCCGACACGCCTCAACTATCCCCCCCATCTGCTGCCTCCACGTATCCATGTTGCTCGGGTCCCCATCGAATGCACAACCATGCTTGTTGGCCAGTTCTTTAAGGTCTTTGTACCAATATATCTCATGGCGTATAACCTCTTTTGCCACGATTTGAGGCAGGCGGGTTGCAGACATGGTGGAGAGGACTTTCAGGAGGTATTTATAATGCTGCGTCAAAGTATAAATGAAAATCGGCTCCAGATTTGCCTCCAAATGCAAAATGTAGTTGGGAGAGTTGCGAGGCAGCTTGAGAACGAGCTTCACAAAATAGACCTGCAGTTGCTCTGCAGCCAAATACTTGTTTTGTCCCCAAACTTGGGCGGCGTATGTAAGGATTGAACGAACAGCCGCTTGAAATACCTTATACTTGTCCTGAAGAGTGACTTCAGGCTGCGTGAAGAAAGAGCGATAGATGGAGCATATCCCTCTTTTGGATACCGAAGCTCGATCACTCAAGTGAGCAGAGAAGGACAACTTTGGAGGCATGGTTACCCCCAGATATCTATACGTGGAAACCACATCGACCTCCGCTCCATTAAAAGTCCATCGCTCACCCCTCCCCAGCCTCCCCCCTCGCCGAAACACCATAACCTTGGACTTTGTGAGATTTACCTCAAAACACCAACGTCGCCCGTACTCCTCCAAGGCGTTGATGTTTCCCTGGAGTTCCTCCACTGACTCAGCCAACAAAACGATGTCATCTGCATACATCAAAATCCGCACTACGGAGCCACCCACCGTCACACCACTCGGGAGAACGTCAGCTAAATCATTGAGATAAAGGGAGAACAGCAAGGGGCTCAACACGCAGCCCTGCTTGACTCCTCGTTCTATGCTGAAAAATCCAGACAATCCCTCTCGACTCCGAACTGCAGCCCTTCCCTTGCCATACATTTTTGCCAGAATTTGTAGGAACTTTTTGCTAACCCTCATATCATTGTGTTTGGCAAGTAGATGATCATGGCGAATCCCATCAAATGCACCCTTGAAATCCACAAAGAAAGCATACAACTTTCTTCGGGGACTGGAAGAGAGCCGCAGGCGGACCATACAAGAGAGAAGAGACAACACTTTCTAGTCTAAGTATGACACTAAAGTTCTGAAAAGCTTTAGGAAAAACATTTCAGATAAAATCCATTTTCGTTTTAAAAGTAGTAAAAAATGAAAAAAACAAAAATAAAAAAACAGTAAAAAAATAAAATAAAAAAATAATAATAAAAAAAAAACACGGTGACAGAACTTAAGAAACAGAGCAATAGGTATAGCTAGTCACGTGGCAACAGTTCAAATGTAGGTAACAAACATGTCGAATTATTAATAGAAAAATTCACTTGATGATTTGAGTTTACATGTAGAGTTTGATTCGGGGTTTTGAAGAGCGTCCTTACAGGGTACAATCGTTACAAATCAATACATTCTATCTGCAATGATTAGGTAATTATTCATTATGACAAGAAGTTGTCAGAGCATTTCGAAAATTACAGAATTTAGATCGAGGCAAAGCTTTTGTGAATTAATCGGCTAGTTGGGAATTTGTTCCCACCCACTCGATTTTCACATTTCCTTTTTGAAATTCATCTCGAATGAAACCGTAGGAAAGAAAGGTATCATTTGGCTTGAATTTTTTTTTTGTGGACCCAGCGTGCACGAATTACTTTACAGCCTTTGGGAACTTGTGTTCTAGGAATAATTTCCCAGGTTTGGCATTTAGTCAATGAATCGAATTCTTCAGTTATAGCTTTGATCCATTGCTTAGATTCGGGACTGCTGATTGCTTCAATGACTGCGGCTCCTTATCAAGTTCAGCAAGAGCTGCGTGAATCAAACAAACAGTTTCCGAATCATAGGTACCTATCTAAGTCCTCAAAGAAATCGTATTCATTGGTTCCAACAATGACTATTTCGCTATTTGCAGAAGTGGAAGGACGAGCAGTAGATTCGTGCTCATTTAAATTAATTGAATCATCATTGTCCATTCCATCTTCTGTTTCATTGAATACTTGGAAAATTTGAAATTCTTCAGTTGTTATATCATTATTCGAATTAAATTTTCGGTCAGAGTAAACCCTACTTTCAACGAATTTGACGTGTTTCGACCTGACTATCGTTCGTTTGGAATCGTTCAGCAGTGTGTAACCGGTATGGTTATATTCCAGTAAATAAGCTAAGTAGGCTCGTGGAGCGAATTTCGGTTTAGTTTTGGCAAAGTTATCGACCACATAGGCTTCACAGCCAAACCGACGGATTTCATTAATCCTGGGCGGTTTTCCAGTTACCAAGTCAAAAGGTGTCAAGAAATTGTTGGAGGAATTTGGAGTTCGATTATGAATGTAAATTACGTTCCTTAGTGCAAATGCGCAATAGCCATGAGGAGGTCCCGAGGAGATGAGACTGACTTTCTCCTCAATTTCCAACTTCAGTCGTTCAGAGCACGCGTTGTGCTGGGGAGTGGCTGGAGCACAAACAGTCAAATTTATTCGTTCTCTTGAAAGCAGATCTTTCATTTGAGACGTTTTGTACTCCAAGCCACCGTCAGTTCGAATTTCAACTACTTTGGTGTCAGCACCTCTAAGTTTTCGGATTTCTTCAAGACAGCTAACCAAAGCTAAATTTGCCTGAGTCTTGACAGCAATTTCGAATGCAAATGCGTATCTACTGGCATCATCAGTAAATGTTAAAATGTATCGACCCATACTACCTCCAGCTAATGGTTTGATCGGCTAAAGCATGTCACTATACAGTCTATGAAAAACAATATCCGACCTAGTGCGTTTGGTTTTGCCCGGATTTCTTTTAGCTTTTGCCAATTTGCAGGCTGAACAATCCAAAATATCATTTCCAAATTTAACCTTTTCTAACTCAGGTATGGTTTTAGATGCATATTCTAAATATCGTTTGGACGCATGATTTAATCGCAAATGACATTGCATTCCTGGATTATCTCTAAGTGAAATTACAGGTTCATTTGGTAAATTGAATCGGACTTGCTTTTGATTGCTCCCTCCTAACTCAGTAACAGAGCTGCCAGATTTTGATTTACATTGTTTTTTACTTCTCCCTCCTAAATCAAGAACTGTAGTAGAGCTCGATTGACCTTGAGAGGAATGCAGTGTTGAAGTACCTACTAGGCAGAATTGATTTTGTGATTGAAGGATCAAACTTAATGGTGATTGAGGTATTTCGACTATCATCAGCATTGGATACATGTTCATTATCGGTACAAGTAAGCAGGGTTCCTTTCGAATGTCTAGGATTGGTTAATAGTTTGTATATTTCAAGGATTATCGATCGCTTTTCTACGACAGGAGAATTTGCCAACGGTAGTTAAAAATTCAGCCACCAAACCTGTCTGTCATAAAGTCCAGTTTTGATAACTTCGTGAGTATCTTTATAGAATAATTGAATTTGTTTATCGTCGAAAGTTGCAGAAATCGAATTGGAAACCTGTTTACGTAGTGAAAATAAATTTTCTGTCAGTTCAGACGATAATTGTTTTGATTATGACCGTATAGTGTTAATTGATAATGTTCAATAACATTATTGAATAATAATAACAGTAGCAGTAGAGTAATTTATCCTTGAAATACGCATAATTTATACAGCGCTAACACGCGTTGATGTAGTTTTATCGATAGTTGTTACCCATCAACCATCCACACACAGAACCCCTCAGAGCCTTACAAACAACAACCTGTTGGTAGCTTAGCAACGAATCAACAATGTTTGCACTTGCATTGACTGTTATATATACAGTTTGGGCAATGGAAAGGACAGACGTCGTTACCGAGGTGAGTTGGACACCTTAGTAAACAAAATTAAAGCAAACTCTTTAGTTCTTAAGTATAGATTAGTCTAATCAACTATTTGAATTTGGGACAGCAGTAATAAAATTACTGTGGATCGCATTCGCGCACGTCTTGGGATTACCAATTATTATTATGAGTGTGAACGAAATCGGACGGTCAGTTGGTGAGAAAATTATGCTTGATTTTGTATTTGCGCATGCGTAGAGGATACCATTCGTTTGAGAGAAATTGAATTCCTTTGGGACCATAATATATATACATACCTAGATGTGCCATTCATTTTCCTCTCTCTACGTTAACTTCACGTTATTGTGTTATCTACCATCCGCCCCACTTGGCTGCACTCATTGAAAACTGTTGAACGATCCTTCGGCACCCTATTTAAATAAATAGTTTATTTTTCAGGGGTTAGAAGAAGGCGATAGTGAACCTGCGGAGACGCTCGATGCCGTCAAGTACTCGAGCTCTTTCAAGCAGCCAAATGATGGAGCGAATTCAAATTGCCCCAAAATCGCAGGTGCTAAGCCCAGAAGCAAATCCAAGGAGAACCATCGTGGTCAGTAATAATGAGGACGCCTAACTAACTAAGAGAAAGGACTTACCGTGATTTTCAAAATTTGCCAAAGCTAAAATTTTGAGGGATTCATTTTTTTTTCTTTTCAAAATAACATGTTCGAAAACAACTGAACCATTCCTTTGAAAATTCGTTCATTCACTCATGCGTTACCAGATAGAACATAGAATAGAACTTGTTTTTTTTTATTTCAAATTTTTGAGATCGTTATTATTAGGTATTTATTTCTTTATTTTTTAAGTGTTTTTGACGTTTTCAGCCCCAATTTTTCATTCATTTGAAGTGTTAACCAAAGGTTTCGGAGCCCAACTAGACCCAAAATAGAGCCCAAATACCAAATGTTATCAATTTTGTTCCATGGTAGATACCTAACTAAGAAAAGTGATGCGTACAACCTAAGGACGGATTTTGCTTCCGAGTCTACCAAGGTAGCGGAAGCTTTGTTTTCACTTTTCAAGGTTGAAAAAAATGTTCTCCAAAATCGAAATTTTCCCTCGCGTTTTACGTTTCAGTCCTTTCTGAACAATTTTGGTTCCGTGTCTGTCTGTCATGAAATGCTTGCCACAGCCATAACTTCTACACTTCTCATCCGATTTCGATGAAATTTTCAGGGATCTTTCGGGTTAGCGTGTAGATGGTCCCATAAGAAAAAAATCACCATCAGACTGATAGTAGCCACTGCGTATGCGCAAACGTGTATTTCCTTGTTACAGACATAGCTTCAACATTTCCCATCTGATTTCGATGAAATTTTCAGGAATTATAAGAATTGGATTGTAGATCAATTCATTAATCATTGTTCCCAGACTGATATTAGCCACTGCGCATGCGCAAACGTGTATTTCCTTGTTACAGACATAACTTCATCATTTCCCGTTTGATTTCGATGACATTTTCAGGAATTATGCGTGTTGGGGTGGAGATGGTCCTTTATGAAAGTCATTCCCCCAAATTCATAGTATTTAGTGCGCATTCGCAAACGTGAAATCCTTGTAACAGCTCAACTTCTACATTTTCCAAAAATATTCAGAGCGGGTTGAAGTGTAGTTGATTGTGCGGGTTGACGTGTAGGTGGTCCCCTCTTTGAAGGTTGTGCAAGGTACTTAGAGATTGATGTTTTGAGATTAGCTACTAGGCATCGGATCATCTATGCGATCGGGTTTTGGATGCGAGGAAGCTATGTGCCACACCCAATTGGCAGAATTTTTTATTAATCGATTTTCGGATCCTACGTAATATAGAAAATTATGAGGGTGTTTACATTTCTTCTTCATGATTGATTTCATACGTTAGTTACCTAGTGAAAATAATGATCCGAAATTGGGGAGTCATAAAAAGTAAAAACTTGTTTTGGGCAAAGGACAAATAAAATTATCTAAAATAGCCAACAGAATGATAGGTAGGTGATATTTTAGAAAGCCGACTTTTGTTTATCCTTCAAAAACATGTTCCATCGATGGAAAGATTTCAGAAACAAATGGCAGGTTTCTACATGAAGCATTTAACCTCCTTGGTGTTACGCCTGGTTTTTTTTGTGTGTTGTTTTGTTTTTGTGACGGGGCAAGCCCTTAGTCACTTAAACCATATTATTTGATCTATTGTGACGCCTGTTAGTCAGCCTAAATATGATAGATCCGTCATGCAAACATGTTACTGTTTGGTTTGCTTCCTTGGAGTATCTGAGCCAAAAACTACTCTACTGAGTTTCATACATACTCGTAGTAGAATAAAGATGTTGTTATAATCTTTTGTGACACCGTTCCATCAGTAGAATTTTACATTCGAACGTAGTTACATTAATGGCGGTGTGTAAGATAGCTAATTCAAATTATGTTTGAGACGATGTCGGATAAAATTATAACTAGGCTGGAATGTTTCTTTTGTTTAGGAGGGGATTATCTGATTGAAATCAACGGGAACACGTTGAGTGTGCACGGGCAGGGCGCGCTTCGATTCATCGATCGACCATGGAACGCATCCAAAGCCAAAGACGTGACGACCGTAAAATTCAGCTCACTCGACTTCAACTACATCGCTCTGGTCCTCAATAAGATCAAGAACCGATTTCCGAATGCAGAGCACTTTTCCTTCTCGGAAACCAACATTTTCTGCTTGGGCCAAATTAACGCCCTCGCTGACATCCAAGGTCTCACGTCTCTATCCATCGACTCCAAAGGAAACCCGATAATGGACAAAAATTGGAGAAGCTACGCCATATATCGTCTCTCCCATTGGGGTCTCAAGCAAATTGACGGCACACAGGTGAATAATATTTGTCTAACATAATTTTGGTTTATTATTTCATTAATGAATCTTTGGTATCTAACAAAGAAAAAATTAAAACACCCCCCTCAAAATGTAACGGTTTACGTTTCAAGGTTTGTAGAATCCAAAAATCGAATGAAAAATGTTTAGTCCGTACGCCATAAGGTGTACTTTGCCCATTTCCCGTGGGCTGATTTTGATGAAATTTGGTAAATCGGCTCTAGTTGTGCCCCTAAGATTTTGGTCACTGTCTGTCACTTCTAAGGGGTAAATAGTTGGAAAAAACGTTTTCAAAACGCCCCAGCTCGAAAACTTTGATATACAAGTATTGTTTTTTCATTAATTTAAAATATCCAAAATTTTAATGAATTTTCAGAGACCACCCAGAGCTTTGTGGGACCAACCGATCGCTAATGAGAATAAATAATTAACCAATTAATGAATGTTTCATGACTTTTCTTCGTCAGTTAATGATCGTGTTCAATTTTTAAAAACTAATTAAAACGCCTGTCGATCAACCTATTATTAAATTAGGAATTATTGTGACGTTTTTCAGACCCACGTCCCCTTCCCCCCATCTATCCGCAGTCTTTGGAAGGTGCTCTTAGGGTCATTTTAGGGATGTTCTTGTCTCCGTAGTTCCGTAGGTTAGACGAATTATGATTCAGAAAAACGAGAGTAAATCGCATATGAATGGTCGTCGGAAGTCAGGCAAATTGCAGCTGCTTTTCTTTCTCCGTGTGGAGGTTCATGCCACTCGTTTGTGCTTCCTTAGCTACCAAGAATCAAATTTCAGTACGAATATGAGGGCACCCACAACTCTCGGATTACGATGTTTTGATGATCCGCACGTTTTGACTTTCCGCCAAAATAAAATTGACAGCTAACCTTGCGCGAAAATAATATCGTTGGTAGGTACTAGTAATGGAAAAGCCGAGATATCTACACAAAAATGATGAACCGTTGTGTGGAAAGTGCAGCGTTTTTTGTATTTTACGACATTTAAAGGTGAGAAAATAGTGCCCTTGGTGCTACTTGAAACCAGACAAGTGCACCTGCTCTCTTGCCTTACTCGAATAGACCACAAAAACTGCCTAGAAAAGACAGTTGTGATCAGCTTCTACAGTACCTATCAAATCTTACCATCTTTTCATTCATCAATAACTGTTTGTATTGTGCCCGTTGGTTGTCAGATAACAGCAAATGCTGATCTTCTATAGGCACCAAATTAGTTTTAGAATTTAATTAAAGATGGGAATGATGTACTGAATCGCTAAATATTTGAGAGTTCAAGTCAAGCCGGAGACCATATTTCAAGTCGTCCTACAGAAAGACTTGGGCGTCCTTATGCGGTTAACCCGTGGTTAAGGAGGACAACACTCAAAGGAGAAGAAAAAAAGTCAACCAAGTGGGTGTGGCACGTAGTTTTCTCGATCCATAACCCGATTATATAGATGATCCGATGCATAGCTCATAATCTCAGAAATCAATCAATTTCAAACATAAATTTCTAAGTAACTTGCACTACCCTCATAGGGACCATCTACACGCCAACTCTCACAATCTCTGAAAATGTCAACGAATTCGGGTGGAAAATCTATGAGTTATGGTTACTAAAACGTAAAACGCGAGTGGAAATTTTGATTTTGGAAAACTCTTTTTTAAAGCTTGGAAAATGATAACAATGCTTCGCGCGCTCAAAAAATCGATTGAGGTCTCAAAGTTTCATGAAATTTTGCTTAAAATCCGAATCTGCAATTAAAAATAGGGGTTCTCAATTGAAAAAACAAAGTTGATGCGCAAATCGCGAATTTGCGCGTATGTGCGACGCGTGAAACTATGATATTTGAATTCCCCGAGAAAAATTTGTGGGGGTACCATTTGAATTTTTTTAAGGTTCGGAAATTACGGAGATAAATGGCTGGTCCTATAAATTTCGGCCACCCTGTATATAGAAATTATGAAGAAATATCAATTAGTTTGGAAGGAGAGAACATTTAATATTATTTTTAATGATTGCTAGTGCAGCATTAAGCATGGAGAACCGAATGCCAAGTTGGGTGGGCAGTATAGTTTATACATTCAGTACACATTATAAGTCACATGCAAATTGTCGGTGGAGTATGGTGATTCGGTACAAAAATTTCAATATAAAGTTCATCGTGCTTTAGGATATTAAAAGTGAAACTTCTTTTTGAGGTATCAACCCCTATGCTTTGTTTAAAACTCTGAAAAAATGAAACAATTTTATCGATAAGTTTAACAAAACTTGTTCCTCGCACGAAGAAACACAAAACATTATTTCAGTCTGTCACTCTGATGGACTCATTCTCTAGGTATGAATAAAAGTAAGCTAGTTCAACTAAAATATGGCTTGAAATATAATTTTGGATAGGTGACAGTGGCTGAGCTAACAACTAGCGACACAGAATTCAAGGGATTGAGTGATATCGTTATATCCTGTTTACCTGACAATCTTCTCGAGCCACTTCTGGAGCGTCTGCAGCTGAATCAAACCATCACGAGGCCGCGGGAGTGGTTGGACTTGGCCGAGCCGTCCATAAGAACAGTTGTTGCCAAAGAGGCCTTGCAGTGGCGGAAAACCAAACAGGTAACACAAGTTCGGTACCTAAATGACCAAGTCGCTATATTTAGGAACAAATACTCGTTGTTTGTTGGTGTGCTGTAGATAGACGGAGAAATATACTATCTTGTTTTGAAACATTTGATGTATTATGGAGACCGACATAATAGACCAGGAAGATCATCTTTCGACTTCTAAGTTTCGGCGGTGCATTGCAATGATTTTTTTAGAAGATAAAATGCTGACGTTCAAGTATAAATCCATCCAAAAACAATAAACCTTTCATTTGTCATTTCTTCACAATATTGATGAGAAACGTATTCAGTCTGATTGAACGGATTGTATATCTCTTCCTGGAGGTTGAAACTAGGTACCCACTTTTTAAATACATTTAGGAAAGTACTAGTGTCTTACATGGTTTACTTGAATTTCTCAGGAGTACTCGATGTGGCGTGAGAAAGGGCGAATTCATCTGCAGTCCATCATCTCAACGACACTGTCCACTATCATGAAATTGAAACAACTGAACGGAGAATGGCCAGTGATTCTTAGAGAGATAGTCAAAGACACGTTAGTTGATTATTCCCATTTGGACACTTACATGAAACAATGTCTCACTCAGATCAAATCCTGAGTATGTAAGGATTTCTTTTAGAATCTGCTCTTCGTAGGTTGATTACATTCCATGCCTATTACATAATATGTAATAGATCCATAATATGTATTATAGTCCATGCTTGAAAAGTGAGGCAATACAAATATCTATATACTAAGTAAAAAAAAAAAAAAAAACGCTGCAAATTATTACACAAAGGTTTATTATTTTCCTATATAGATCACTCGTCTGCAAAGAACACGGCTTTGCCATTGTTACCACCAACCAACTTGAAGAAAAACATCGATTGCATTCGATCGGATGTAGATTCAGAATGGTTTAAAACGGACTAGTGTGTGTTTTTTTTCTGTTGAGCGTTGTCTAACTTTATCCCAGATCAATCGCATAAGGACGCCCAATTCTTACTCTGGAACGTCCTAAAGATGCAAAGTGTCCAAACATACAACAAAAAAATCCGTCGAATCGTGACACACCTTGTCATTCTCGCCTACGGTGGTTTTGAAGTCGGTCGAAAATAGGTTTCTTTCACGATTACGTTTTGTTTTATTATTTTCAATAATGAACCTTTGGAATCGACCAAGAAAGAAAAAATTTTAACACCCCCTCAAAATTTGATGGTTTACGTTTCAAGGTACGTAGAATCCAAAAATCGAATAAAACGCTGCAAATTATTACACAATGGTTCATTATTTTTCTATAGATCACTCGTCTGCAAAGCCACCAACCATCCAACATGAAGAAAAACATCGATCGCATTTCGGTCAGCTTTAATTTGAACGGAGATTAGGCCTCTTTTGCGATTCACACTCGTGTTTCTGATTTATCGTACGTCCAAAACTCAAATTCTCGTTGTGAGCGAACGGTTTGTCCTACAGAGCTCCGGATGGTCTCAAAAAATTCTAAATATTCTATAGAATCTTAAATTGAAGGAAAAACAATACCTTTATGTAGAAATGTTTTGATTTAGGGCGTTTTCAAAATTTCAAAATTCATTTTCGAAACCTTAGACGTAACCTACATCAACCAAAATCTTCGGGGCACAACTAGACCCCAAATGGAGCCCACATACCAAGTTTCATCAAAATCGGTCAATGCTAAGTGGCAAAAGTGCCGCTTACGGCGGACGGCTTACGACGGACGGCCAAATTTTTATTCGATTCTTGGATTCTACGTACCTTGAAACGTAAACCATCAAATTTTGAGGGGGTGTTAATTTTTTTTTCCTTGGTCGATTCCAAAGGTTCATTATTGAAAATAATAAACCAAAATGTGGCCGTCCGTCCGCCGTACGCCTTACGCGGCACTTTTGCCACTTAGCATTGACCGATTTTGATGAAATTTGGTAAGTAGGCTCCATTTGGGGTCTAGTTGTGCCCCGAAGCGTTTGGTTGACGTAGGTCACTTCTAAGGGTTCCAAAATCAATTTTGAAATTTTGAAAACTTCCTAACTCAAAAAATTCGATATAAAGGTATTGCTTTCCCTTCAATTTAAGATTCTATAGAATTTTTAGAATTTTTTGAGACCACGCGGAGCTCTATTTCATTCATTTTGCGGCCAAATTTCATCAAAATCGGTCAATGCTAAGTGGGGAAAGTGCCGCGTACGGCGGACGGACGGCCAAATTTTTATTCGATTTTTGGATTCCACGTATCTTGAAACGTAAACCATAAAATTTTGAGGGGTTGTTTAAAAAAAAATTCTTCTTGGTCGATTCCAAAGGTTCATTATTGAAAATAATAAACCAAAATCGTCGTCCTATGACACACCGAAAAAAGCACCTCCTCCTTCGCGCCGGCGGCGATTTTGAAATCGGTCAAGAATGTGATGAAATTCTGTCGAAGAGTCATAAAATGTCTTCTGGAGGAACATGCTTAACTTAAAATTGAAGAGTCGTTGCATATCAGGATCCCTTGCAATTTCTCTGTACTTATAGGCCGTAATGTTCAATTCCCCAATAAAGAGTATTATTATTATTTGAATGTCGCATTCTCGTTTATTTTGGTGAATAGATAACTGGACTTGCTCACTCAAGTGGGTGTCTAGATCATAGAATTTGCACACGCAAGTGGTTGCATAGATAACTGACTTACTCTACGAAGTGGGTTTTTAGGATCACTGGACTTGCTAACTAGTTGGGCACTATGAACAGGATGAGGAGGATGGAGAGGAACTGTATAAAGACTGTCGAAGGAGTGAGCAGTACAAATACTGCCAAGAGGGTAGACAGTTCTGACACGGTCAAGTAGTTGCGGAGTATAGACATAAAATGGGCAAATACAGCCGAACCTGTAGTGCGTGAGTATATTTTCGGAACAGCTGCTTCACAACACAAGCAGATAATAAACAACTAAACCATTTGGATGTACACGACCAGAGATCCATGCACCAACTTGATGAGTGGCAGTCATGCTAGTAACATAACTATCTTCTCATTAAGGAATTTTCCTTTAAAAAAATGTTTTTTCCCCCAAATTTAATCTGCTCTGGTAACAGAGGGACATTTAACATATGGATATTTAATTGAAAATGAAGATAATTTCGTGGTAATAATTTTTACGATTACTTAAATTTGATTCGTGAGTAACTCAAAAATGAGGAAAAATGCTTCATTTTTCCAGAAAACTTTCCTATGCAGGCTAACTATGTATTTATATGATAGTTGCTCTGTCACTTTACTTCCTGTTGATTCATCATCGGTCTTTTTTATCTTCTCCTACCGTGGAGAAGCTGCATGAACAGCTGTAACAATCATTATTCTTATTTCTTAGAATAATGTTCTTAGAATAATAATGTTCTTATGCTAAGAATAATGTTCTTAGAATAATATGCTAATATGCTTAGAATAATATGCTGATATACCTACTTAGAATAATAGAATAATGTTCTTAGAATTATACTAAGAATTATGTTCTAAGAATAATGTTACTAAGAATAATGTTCTACAATGTTCACCGTGAACGTACTGCTGGAGATTTACAGGCGCTAGTTCGAGTCGAGGATGACTTGCCGATGTGTGGAGGAGCACCATGGGTTGTGTACAAACTTCGGCTATAGACTGATCTTTCTCTGACTAACCGCATCCTAGTTGCATGCCCTGTATACCCCATTAAGAAGCCTGGGAAGCCTAACTCAACCCTCCAAATGCATTTTTTCCTGTGTCATGTTTGTAGATCAGAATCTGAGAATCTGACCAAGTGTAAACCAGGGTGCTCCAAAAGCTCGACTAACCCTGACGCAACGAAGATATTTAAATTTATTTGTTGTCAAGCTCTTCAATAAATTATCTGACAAAATTAAAAATGCATTTGTTTTGTTTGAGTTATTATGTAAGAGCGAAATTGATTATTTTGGTACCCTCTTCTGTCACCGAATTTCGATATTCCTTCTACTGATTGGTCTTTATTTACCTTCTATGTTCCTGCAATTATCAATCAAGTGTCTCAACAATAAAAAAAATCAAAATCAAATCGTTCATTCGTCACGTTTTGCTAAATGAGTGGCGAAATACCCTTTGAACTTTGCTAATCTAAAAGAATGAATAAATTAAATACCAATTCGTCCATACTGACAACCGTTCAGTAGGTCATACCAATTATACAGCAAAATGTTAGAGTGTCCCGTTTACTGTTTGCAGACTTAAAATTACGAATATCAATAGTAGTCCTTTTATTTGGGGTAATGATTAGTGATCACCAAAAAATGGAAGGTTACCGGGCTAATCAGAGGTTAATAGGTGGTTTTATGAGTTTGACCTTGTGCGTATCTTTTGGAAAACAATTATTGTGGATAACCAGAGTGCCAGAAGTCTTCATAAGTGAAAAAAGACAATATATTGCCGAAAATCAACAGTGCAAAACCAAACAATATAATGAAAATAACATCCCAGGTGGTTCAGCATTTCGGTATAGACCAGGAACGGCATGGCGATTGTAAGCAATTCATTATGAGCTCTACAATAATCACTAAAACATTCAGAGGTAAACATTTACTCGCAAAATTGGATAGAAGTGGTTCTTAAGGTAATCAGTACTCATACTTTTAATAATAGTTTCATTAAACATTATACTTAATTAACAGTACTTCAGGGTATTAACACGTAGGTACACCTTGTAGTCCACACAATCAATTATTCTCTACCTTAACAATGATGTGCCAAAAATAGTTATAGATCTGTTATATTTATAATCGATACTGTACAATTTTTACAATGTCCCAACAAAATTATAATATTTACGTATCACTTTATTTCACTGCCGCGACGTTTGTACAGAGTGGTTGGCCAATGCGTTATCCATTATCAAGTAAGAACGGAAGAACATGATGTAGTGAATGGACTTATGAGTGGTAACATCAACACCTACCAGGTTAAGAGGACAGGTGCTCTATGTTGATTTTTATAAATATAAAATTATATTTATATAAATGAAAGAAAAGTAGGGTAAATGGAAAACTTAAACTTTTTTGATTTTTCCTGAACTTAGATTTCGTTCATTGGAGGCTACATTTTACCATCGCCTTATCTGATCTCTCTAGATCAAAGCTATAATTTTGAAAATGAAATTTTCCAAGCTAGGTATTAGGCTAATTTTAGAAATGAACATCTTTATGTTACCCTCAATGGCGGGCAAGATGACAAAACTAAGACAATACACCATTTTAAATCAAGGTTTGTGGTGATCAATTACGTAGATTATATTGTTAATAATCAGTAAGATTTTTAGCACATTTTCGGAAAAAATCACGTAGAAAGACGGACAAATTCCTTCTTAGAAAACAGTTTCTATATAAAATCACCTGACAAAGCCGAAGTTGGCGTCAAAAATATTGATTTCCAAGAGGAAATAACATTTATGGATGCAGAGCCAATATTATCCTCCTACTCGTGAAATATGAATATACCGCTGCCTTATTTTGGAATACAAATTTCAGGTCATCCAACTAACAGAAAACCTTGATAATTGAATGTCTCTAGTTAAAAAGAACTTACTCAATATTCGCCTTTATATTTGCCTTACGAAATAACCTAAATACGTTTTGTGATCTGAGTGTACCGGATCGCATCTTTTCTCCTGGCAGGCTACATATGCATTAGAATAGACAATTAGGATTTTCCTCAGGTGAAGTGTTTTAGAGGTTTCTAGTGAAGTAGAATAGAAAAAAACGCTATTAACCAGGATCATTAACCTTGAAAAGGGAATTCTTAGTCTTACTTGCCTCGTCATCTTATTGGACTTTTCCCAAGCTATGGGCGCTTTTGAACTCATGAAAGTTAGTCTTTGCCAAGAGATGTTATGTGCGATAGATCACGTAGGCAAATGATGCGATTTGTTGGGTGGCAACATTTGGTTAACAAATTATCAGTCTGGTGATGGAGATTCCAAATGATCCGGAATCCTCGCAAGTCTTTAACGATCAGAATGGATCAATTTTTTTAAAAAGTGATAACAAGGTGGATAGATGTTTGTGCAAATTCACTAGAATTTCCTCGACTAGTTACCTAAACTTCATTTTTGAGCTAATGAATGTAGGATTAGATGAAATAATTGACTAAAAGCGTGCTATGATAAATAATTTGAAATAAGTGTGTTTGGTTTTTGTCATATTTCTGAATCCAAGAAAGGCTAAACGATGGTTATGTTTTTGTTGTATACAGACGACCTTTTTTGGTTTACAAAAATTCTATTAGAAAAGGATCAGAGATGCTCAACAGATTCTAGTTATTTCTGATGTTTCAAAGAAACAGAACATGCATGTTGTTGTCCTCTTACCTATATAATTGTCACGATCGCAGTGGGAGTAATCAGAATAGAAATTATGCGATGCTCATTGTAAAAGTACTAAAATAAACATCCAAGCTAATGGAAAGGCGATCCCGCGTGTTGATTGAATTTATTAACGTCTCTCTCCATAGTTCCTACTTAATTTCACGATTTTAGGCCCACAAAATCGCATGGCGTTATTGGAAATGATTATGACCTCTTGCTTCGCATTTTCAGTTTCAATGCTCTTGTGGTGATAATCATTTATAATTTTGGAATGATTCACCTCTTAGTATTTAGTGTATTATTATTTAGTTTATTACAACAACACAAAGCTTTCCCCCAAAATTTTGTGCATCTCCAGGCAAATTTAAATCTATTCAAAAACAAGTACAACCCAACCATGTACGTATTAGATACTTGAGATAGTTTTAGATTTGCCTGAAGATGCCCAAAATTTGGGTGAAAAGCTTTGTTTTATTGTAATAAAATAAGTGATAATCTGAAAGTCGTATTAGTAAACATCCGAAAAAGATCAATGTACAGTTAGACTTACGATGTTATCAAGATAGATAGGCTTCTCCGTCTTAAGATACTTCTAGTTGGTAAATGTTCTTCAAAACTTCCCGATCTGTGTGTACAATTGGCTCAGAATTTATACTTCTGCTAGTTCTTCTCGGTCCAACCATTTTAAAAATCATGCACACGGCCGATAATAAACAGGCGTTTTATGAAGCTCGTCTTTCTCAAGAAAAATTATATCGAACAGCAGTTTCAGGTTGAAAATGTAGTATACAGTTGGAATCAGGAAGACATTTTAAGAAATAATCCACTAACCATTCGCTAACTACATCTTGAACTCCGATATTCACTTCATAGGAGCCAACATCACTCACGAAATGACAGTTTGCAGCCCTCCACATTGTCAGAGGCTAACTTGTTGATCAATCTGAATTTTTGCTCACGAGAGATAGTCACGATGGATGTACAAATGTACATATACAGGGTGTAAGCCCAACTAGTCTGCCATACTGCAGGAGTCGATTCCACAAATAATTTGCAACGAAAAATTTTCTTTTAGAGGCATATCCGAGTTCTTTTTAATTTTGAGATTGTTTTTGTGATTTAGACCTTATGTAATTAAATTGCTCATAACTCCTTTAATTTGCTGTGACAATTACAATTTGATGATACCGTTGGAAATAGCATAAAAAAGCATAAATTTCCTATCAGATAGATTCCTTACCTTTTCTTTGAGTCAAGGTTTAGCGAGAGTTTAGCGCATCACGCAACTTGTTCTTTTCATTATTGTCTTGTTTTTCCATTGAATGACCAGTTATCCTCTTTTTTTAAATTATTTCTTACATTGTTATCTACTTTATGACATGTTACATTTTATACGACCATTTTTGCCATTGTTTGTTGTTATGACTTTTTATCGACGATTGTTATACATCTTGTACATATGTATAATGACAATAAATAATAATAATAATAATAATAATAATAATAATAATAATAATAATAATAATAATAATAATAATAATAATAATAATAATAATAATAATAATAATAAATATTTATGGCATGAAAAATCTCTCTGAAAAAAAAAATTGACGTAATTTGGGAAACAGCGAATTTTTTGAATCGGAAATTGAACTACAAGAACCAATGTTTTTTCATGAAGCAAGAACAATAAAAACTGCGCCAATATCTCAGCTTTCCAACGGTCTAGTCATTTGTATTTTTAAAGCGAGGCTTCTTACAGAAATTCGTGTTTGAAGGTGGAAAAACGTGTATTTTGGTTTATTATTTTCAATAATGAACCTTTGGAATCGACCAAGAAAAAAAAAATTTTAACACCCCCTCAAAATTTGGTGGTTTACGTTTCAAGGTACGTAGAATCCAAAAATCGAATAAAAATTTGGCCGTCCGTCCGCCGTACGCCGTACGCGGCACTTTTGCCACTTAGCATTGACCGATTTTGATGAAATTTGGTATGTAGGCTCCATTTGGGGTCTAGTTGTGCCCCGAAGCTTTTGGTTGATGTAGGTCACTCCTAAGGGTTCCAAAATCAATTTTGAAATTTTGAAAACGCCCTAACTCAAAAAATTTCGATATAAAGGTATTGTTTTTCCTTCAAATTAAGATTCTATAGAATTTTTAGAATTTTTTGAGACCACGCGGAGCTCTGTAGGACAAACCGTTCACTCCCTACGAAAATTTAAGGGTTTATATTGAAATATATATATATATATATAAATCAAAACACGACTGTGAATCGCAAAAGAGGCCTAATCTCCGTTCAAATTAGAGCTGACCGAAATGCAATCGATGGTTGGTGATTTTGATTTTTTTTTTTGATTTTTTCGATTTTTTTTGGATTTTTTTATTTTTTGATTTTATTTTAATTTTTTTATTTTTCTCTTCATATTGGATGGTTGGTGATTTTGTAGACGAGTGATCTATATAAAAATAATAAACCGTTGTGTAATAATTTGCAGCGTTTTCCAACGAAATCAGCGCTCCAACCTCCTGTTTCCGGAGGCCTCGCTGTCTACCGCGGCGCCGACCTACCCACTTTCATCCTCCGACCCCTCAGATCTTAGCCGGACCGCTGATTTCGTTGGAAAAGTTCACGTTTTTCCGCCTTCAAACACAAATTTCTGTAAGAAGCAAAGATGTAAAATAATTTTAAAAAAAGCTGAGATTCTGGCGCAGTTTTGACCGTTCTTGCATCTTGAAAACATATTGGTTCTTGTCGTTCAATTTCTGATTGAAAAAATTCGAGATGTCCCAATTTACGTGAAATTCTCATTTCAGAGGGATTTTTCATGTCTTAAATCTTGACTCAAAGAAAAGGTAACTTAATCAAAGGAAATTTAATGCTTTTTCCAACGGTATCATTAAATTGTAATTATCACAGCAAGTTAAAGGAGTTATGACCAATTTAATGAAGTAAGGTCAAAATCACGAAAAAATCGTAACATTAAAATAACTCGGAAACCAGGCCTCTAAAAGAAAATGGCTACGAGACATTTTTTGTTGCAAATTCGTTGTGGAATCGATTCCTGCAGTATGGCAGACAAATTAGGCTTACACCCTGTATAGCTATCCTTAGGTAACAATAAAATCATAGATTCCATTGAAAAATATCACTCCTGCCGCGGTGTTCGAAAATCATCATTGATATTAAAAAATTAACTTCTCAATATTTACAATAATAGAGCGGCAAGTTGAAGGAATTGGCCAAGGACTGATAAGTGTCCCTGAGTATCTACACAGGATGTTTCTGAGGAGTTGATCACTAAGTATTTCCTCAGTAAGTTGATGAAAGGAAGCGATCCGTTGTGGACACACAACATTATCGCTCATAAGCAGAAATCTTTTATGGGGACGTCACCCAGCTGCTGACATTCGTGGACCAAGGAGGAGAGAGGGGACCATAACAGATCCACCAACCTGAGAAACACCCCGTACATACAATTCCCGTGGATATTCACTTCCCAACTTTACACAAATCTATGCCGGTTTCACGTTTCACTCGATAGCCTGACGCAGGTGAGTCTTCACTATCACTATCAATGATTGTTGTTGGACGCGGGTTTGAGGGCTTCGTCTTCACTGTCTTCACTTGTCTCCAGTATGTCTCGCCGTTTCTTCAACGCCGCCAACTGCTGCTGCTGAAGTTCAAGATGCTGTTTTCTCCATTTTATCCTTCTGTTTTGGAACCAGACTTTAACCTAGAAAGGCGATAATGGTACTGATTAGATATAAAAATATATAAAGAAGATTATGGGACGTGACTTCCGACGAATGTACAAATAGTAGTAGATTAATTCTTAAAGGAACAAAACACAAGACCACAAGGTGTTTTGAGGTGTTTGAGACTTCCATTGAGGTACAAACATGCCTACCAAAAAAGAGTCAAATGTTGAAGGTACCTAAATCTCTCACAGATAACTAGTTATTAATCTATCGCAATATAACTGAAGAACTAATTTGAACATAGTTATTTTCCATAAGAGCTGATATCACAGTGCGAACGATTCTTTATCTAGAGAGCTCAGGAAAAGTCGCGCGTACTTGTACCATTGGTTAAGTATGCGCTTGCGCAAACGTAAATGTTTTATATCATAATTCGTCACGATCGAATGACTTACATTACTTAAAAATTTAGCTCAATTCGTATCGAACGTTTTCTTATATCCCTGAATTCTTCCGCTAGAGGATAACTGGTTCAGCTGCTGGATGGTGGCGGACCGATCTGGGATCGACTTATTGCTACCTCAAACTTTTTTTCTTATATGATTCCAAAGATTCAGCATTGTAAATAGTAAGCTACAGGTGGTCCAATGCTGATGTTGATGCCTCCTCTCTCCCTCTTGTCTTCTTTCTCATCCCACAGAGCGTTTTAATCGGGAAATAACAGAGAGAGTACTGAGCATAAAAATTTGGTAAATATCGGTGAAGCCATTTGACTGTGATTGGCTACGGACAGACAAAGATTTTTTTTTATTAATATTGAAAGATTAGCATCTTAGCTCGAAAATTAACATTCAAGTTTATAAGTCAAAGAAATCGCTCATGCAAGTGGTTTTGATTTGCAGTTTTACGGGATTGTGGTCTAGCGAGATTATAGTCTCGCTGGATTGTAGTTCAATGGGATTGCAATTTCGCAGGATTATCGTCTCTCGTGATAATTGTAACACGAGATTGTAATTCTTTGAAGCCTATCCCCTTCACGATAGTATAATGCATAATATTATCAGATTTTTGTGATTTTCGGATGAGTTGTTTGGGATTTATTGGTTCAGAGCAGGTTTCACTTATTCCCTTGGTAACGCTAGGATTTAATTTGATTATGATGCCGGGATACCCCAGTAATTAGGGCAATGAGAACGTTTCAAAAAACTCCCAATAGATCGTCCAATTCATTTAAATAGTTGAATTTATATTACGGGAAGGTTACTTACTTGTGCTTCTGTTAGCTGTAGCGCATGCGCGAGGTACAACCGCTCAGGCCCAACCATGTATTGTTGTCTCTCGAACTCCGCCTCCAGCCGTTCCAGCTGCTCGGGGGTAAAAATGGTCCGTACTCGTTTACATTTCGTCTTCCTTCCTCCATCGCACTTATCTTTCTCCCCTGAAAATAAATAATCTTTTGATTCCAATCATGTATTCGTGCAGTTGGTCCATTTCACAACAAACACTGGTGTCAATGTTAGAAACCAAGTTAAACATCAGTCTGGTTGTTAAATGGATGTGTAAACCAATGTATTAAATGCAGGCTGTTGAGATATGGGAAGAAAATATAAACAAGGGTAAGCAAATATTCAGAAAATTGCATCTCCTTTCATTTAGTTTGTTATCGGGAAATTATGTTGCCAACAAACTCTACAAAGAGTAGTGCCAAACTTCAGTGTGATTGTATAATAATTTCATCAGGTTGCTTACCTAGAGGAAAGTTTCCATACTAATAAAAATCAATCTAGCAAGTGAGTATTGCACATAGCATCCTGGTATCTAGAACCCTTTTATATAGATGATCCGATGCATAGTAGTTAATCTCAGAACAACTAACTCTAAGTTTCTTGCATTAACCTAATTTGGGGAGGGGGGGGGGGGTTTGGGTCTACAGGCCAACCCCCACAATCTCTGCAAATTTTCATCGAAATTTGACAATAACTTTGTATAGTTTCGCCCGTTAGAAGGATTTCATGACAGAAAGACACAACACCATTATTGTTCAGGAAGGTCCAAAACGTAAAAAGCTGAAATTTTGATTTTGGAGCACATTTTTATCAACCTTGAAAAGTCAAAACAACGCTTCCCCTACCTTGGTAGACTCGGAAGCAATAGGTTAACTGCATTTTTTAAAAAAATTGGGGATGACGAGGCAAAGGCGAGGAACGAACAACCGAGCAGTCAAATACAATACAGGATGTCACCCTTTCGGGCGTACCATCGGCCAGGGTTCGATTCTACAACTAATGTGTGACTTTTCTTGTTTCTTGAATTTTTTTTAACCCCCTTAAAATCCGACTTTTTCCACTTTTAAGATGTTTTTCGTATTTTCGACCTTACGCAATTAAAACAGACATAACTCCCTTATTTTTCAGTTAAAATTCAAATGTAATTACACCATTGAAAAAAGCGTTACATTCTCTATCTTCTTAGTGCTAATAAAACGTTTTAAAAGATGTTGAAAAGATGAGCCCGAATAGTAAACTCTCGTTTCCTCCGCCGACGCTCCTCTCACTCTCCATCCAATCCTGAATCCTCCCGTCAAACCGTCGATTTCGTTTAAAAAAAATCACGTTTTTTGTGATTACAGTGGGAAATTAACCGGCAGTTTCAGCTAGGCTTACAAACGCTGGAAAAACTGTACATTTCCAAGGTTTCGAGAGTTTACTATTCGGGTTAATTTTTCAACATCTGAGTCTTCTTTAAAAAAGTTTTATTTAGCACTAGAGAAATGGAAAATATAATGCTCTTTCCAACGGTGTAATTGTATTTGAATTTTGACTGAAAAGTAAGGGAGTTATGGCTGTTTTAATGGCGTGAGGTCGAAAATACGAAAACCATCTTAAAAGTGTAAAAAGTCAGATTTTAAGGGGGTTGAAAAAAAGTCAAGAGACAAAAAAAAGTCGCAAATTAGTTGAAGAACCCTGGCTGGTGGTGCGCCCAAAAGGGTGACACCCTGCATAGTGAATTTCAAAGAACAATCCATCAAGTAACTTTTAATATACGTTGAATGAATCTGGAGAGTCAACATGCGATTAACGGGGAAATAATGAAAACAATATTAAGGAGCGCAACTAGTCTCAACAGAGCCAGAGCGGAAAGTGATTTTTTATTGAAACTATACAGGGTGTAAGCCTAACTGGTCTGATATACTGGAGGAGTCAATTTGACAGCTAATTTGGAACATAAAATGTCTCCTAGCATTAAAAAAAAAAAAATCTTCGTTTTCGAGTTATTTCAATTTTAAGAATTTTTGTGTGATTTTGACCTTACGCCATTAAATTGGTCATAACTCCTTTAATTAGCTGTGACAATTAAAATGTAATGGTACCGTTGAAAACAGCATTGAATTTCCTATCGGATAGATTCCTTACCTTTTCTTTGAGTTTAGGTTTAAGACATGCAAAAGCCCTCTGAAAAGAGAATTTTACGTAAATTGGGAAACCTTGAATCTTTTCAATCTCCAATTGAACTATGAGAAACAGTCTTTTTTCAAGAGCTTACCAATGCTGTAATAAAAAAAATATTCTACAAACAAATTTAAGGGAGAAATTTGTATTTGAACGCGGAAAAACGTGCGTTTTTTCAACGAACTCAGCGCTCCGGCCTCCTGTTTCCGGAGGCTTCGCTGTTTAATGCGGCGCCGACCCACCCACTTCCGTCGTCAGACCCCTCAGATTATTTAGCGTGAGCGCTGATTTCGTTAAAAAATGCACGTTTTTTCGCGTTCAAATAAAAATTTCTCCCCTAAATTTGTTTGTAAAATGTTTTTGATTATACCATTGGAAAGCTAAAATATTGTTAGAATAATATAAGTAATCGATAGATCAATCCCAACCATAAGAACTACTGAAACTTCACCACAGAAACCTGAATTAGGAGAACTAGGGTATCTACATTCGTTTTACTTCCACGTCGTTATCAGCCTACCTAGATATTTTGTTTTAGATACTCACACATCCTTGTGAGTGGCACTGTCTGTTCGATTCAGCGAGAAAAATCACTTGGGAAACCTCCTCAAACTTCATTCACCCGCAGGTGATTAAACAGTCCTACGTCATGCTGAACCCACAAATTCGATAAAAAATTTCACACTTTTTGTCTCGGAAACACAAATTTTTCGAAAAATAAAAGCATTAAAAAAAATCTGAATGACCGTTGGAAAGGTGAGCTTTAGAACCAAATTTTGGGACTACTGCAGCAAAAAAAAAAAAAATAAATAAAAAAAAAAATAAAAAAATAAAAAAATAAAAAAAAAAAAAAAAAAAAAACCGTACATTCAGTGGGGCGGTGGGGATAGCAAACGATTGAAAAAACTGAAAATTTTCAATAATTCAAAAATATTTGTCTTAGGGCGTATTTTTTTACGTTAAAATTTCTTTACAAACAATTGAACTTGCACTATTGTGACAGGAAATTTAATGTATTTTTAAATGGTATAATAAAATTTGAATTCACTCATCAAGTAACGGAGCTATGACAGTTTTAGTGAACAAGGTCGAAAACACGAAAAAAATCTTAAATGTGCAATAACTCGAAAACATAGCCTTTAAAAAATTGCTAGGAGACATTTTTTGTTGCAAATTAGTTGTAGAATCGATCGCTAACTTAACGTTTACACCCGGTATACAAATGAAACCTTGTAACTTGTAGCTTTAACAACTCTCAACCAATCTATCTTTCAGCCACATGTATACCAAAACAGCAACAAAGCACATCCAAGGATATAGCAATCGGGGTTAAATTTTTAGAAATTAGGTTTAAAAACGTGTTTTGGGGTTTTTAGTGGTAATTACCGTCCTAAACATGTTAGTATAATGTAACGATTCCAGAACTATGAAACAATCACACTCGTTGGAATCCAGAATCGAACTGATATTTTACCAGGTAAATGTAAATTATGTCCAAGAGAGACCTTTTTTCCTACCACTCCTTCTCCCTTTTACTTTTACTTGTTTTCGTTTGTTCTAGTTGCTGGGTTGAGTTCTCACCCTGCTCCACCAAGTCTCATCTCCCATACTCCAGTCCTGGACGTCTGGCAGCGTCCGTCCTGCCTCTTCTACAAAATATCCAATTCCTTTTGATTGTCCAAGCTTTTCATTTGTCGAATTTCCAATAAAATGCCGTGATGAATTGTTTCTTGACTGGGTCCCAAATACTCTATTCCTTGCTGGATTGTAAAACTCGGTTACATCCTCTTTTATACTATTTTTAGAGATCCAATATTTAAATTTATCGCTTACTACTGTTTAAACCTCCCTGAACTCACGAAAAGTCCATTCATGCAGCACGATCTAATGAGCTAATTTTCAAAGAAGTCTTTCTGATAAAGCTATGGTTGAAAAAAGAAATAGCGGTGTTGGTAATTTCTTCTGGATAAGTTTTATACCTACCGTATTACTACAAGCACGTGGTGTTCATCGTTCCAAAAAGGTAACTAATAATAATTTATGTATGATTGATTATAGCCGACGGAAACAGTACATGGAACATCGATTCAAATGTGTAGTATATTTAGATGAATTGGAAAATATCACTCTTTTATTGTGCATCTAGTGAAGAATTCGAGACATAAAATATGATAACTGAGGAGAAAAATGGGAAGAGTCAAGAAGAAAAGCTGGAAAAAGAAAAGAGGCCATGTGAGAAATAGAAAAAAAAAGTCTGTCAAGAAGATGAGGGACATTACTTCCACGTATTTATTACCCGATTGTATAGATGATCCGATGCATTGTACTCGTAGCTAATCTCAAAACATCAATCTCTAAGAACCTTGCACAAAGGAACACGGAAGCGTGAGGAAATTTTGATTTTGGAGAACATTTTCTTTTAACCTTGAAAAGTGAAAACAATGCTTCCACTACATTCGTAGACTCGGAAGCAAAATCCAATGTTTGTCAATTGATGTTAGTCCTAGCTTGACTTCCGATAGGCACCACAGATTTCAATCCGGGAAGATCATAAAGTACCTTGTGTTGTCCTCGATCTTCTAAGTTAATGCTTATCCTGTTGTAATTGAAATCCTCAACTTGTCCATAAGACCAAAAGTACTTCAATCAAAAACTGTCAGCCATGTGGGTTTGGAACATATAAGTTCCTCGAATCCATAACACGACTGTACGAGTATTACTTTGACGCAAGGTTTATCATCAAAACGTAAAATGCATTTGAGATAAACCTTTAGCAAAAGATGAAGGCTTTATTGAGCAAAATTCCGAATGTAAAGAATTCAGTTAGTGACCAACTTTCTAAAGCAAACAGAATAAGTTTACCCAGAAGATGGGTAGTAATAATATCATAACATTTTCCCCCACGATCTTCAGTTCCTAACATAGTCTGCGAGATAAGCTGGGGATCGCTTAACTCTCTCGCTTCTTCTGATGCTACCATTGGTCTGAGCATCTGGAAACTGTTTATTTGACTCCGCTTCTACAGTTGATTGTCCGGGTGGTGGTGTTGACTCCTCGATCGTTTGAGGAGGTAGTGTTCTAAAGTCTTGTGAAGACGGTTCGTCAAAGTCATCATCTGGTTGAAGTGTTGATTGTTGTAAATTGGGTGTTGGCTGTGGAACTAGTTGGCTTGCTGAAGGAGTATAGTTGGAAGTGCATTCAACTACTTCTCTGCTACCTCCTATTGGTGCCAAATGACGCGTTGAAACTGTAGATTCTCGTCCATCTGGATATCGAACATGAGCGTAATTTGGGTTCGCCTCCAGAAGCTCGACTTCATCTACGAGTGGGTCGTACTTGATACTTCTCACATTTCTGCGAAGTAGTACCTTCCCAGGTTCCAAGAGCCACGTCGGAAGAGCTTCTCCGCATGAAGATTTGCGTGGGTGAAGGAACATCATTTCATGGGGAGTCTTATTTGTGGCTGTGCATAGGAGAGACCGGATTGAGTGTAACGCTTGTTGCAATACCTCCTCCCAACGTTCTGATGGCAGATTGAGGTTTTTTGATGCTAATTGGATTGCCTTCCACAGTATCCCATTATAACGCTCAACTTGTCCATTTCCTTGTGGGTTATAGGGCGTTGTGCGACTGGTTGCAATGCCATTTGAATGTAGAAATGTCTTCAGTTCTCTGGACATGAAAGTTGAGCCTATCTGAATGCATGTAAGAAGGCATACCAAAAACAGAGAATAAATGCTTCAAGTTACCGATGAGTGTAGCAGCGCTCAAGTCATGGCAAGGAATAGCAAAAGGAAATCGCGAGTACTCGTCCACTATCACAAGTAGATAGGGCCTTCCTGAGGCAGTGGGTAAGGGTCCCTTGGAGTCAATATTTAATCGTTCAAACGGTTTCGTAGCCTTTATCAAGTGAGATGCTTCTCCGGGCTTGAAGAATCTGGGTTTCAACTCTGAGCAGATTGTACATGAAGATGTAATCTTCCGGACATCATCTATTGAAAAAGGCATGTTTTTGGCTTTCACCCAATGATATAGTCGGGTGACACCTGGATGGCATAGGGCTTCATGCAGGCTTATTAGGTCCGTTATAGTTGCTTTATTTGTTGCTGAACATATACGTGATAAGGCGTCTGCTACGACATTTTCTTTTCCAGGCCGATAAATGATGTCATACGAATATGCTGATAGTTCGAGCCTCCATCGCATTACCTTTTCATTCTTAATTTTGCTACTGTGTTTCCTATCAAACATAAAGGAAACACTCTGCTGATCGGTGATTAGCTGGAAGTGCCAACCTATCAGGAGATGTCGCCATTTGCGGATTGATTCAAATATTGCATACGATTCTTTCTCAATAATAGAATGATTACGTTCAGATGCATTCAACGTTCGAGAAAAGAATGCAACGGGCCTCCCTTGCTGGCTGAGAACCGCCGAAAGTGCGTAGTCCGAAGCATAAGTTTCTACTGTGAGCATGAGATTTGGGTCAATTGACTGTATTGCCGAGTTTGCTATGTCTTTCTTCAGATTTTCGAAAAAAATGGTAGCATCAGAAGAAGCGAGAGAGTTAAGAGATCCCCAGCTTATCTCGCAGACTATGTTAGGAACTGAAGATCGTGGGGGAAAATGTTATGATATTATTACTACCCATCTTCTGGGTAAACTTATTCTGTTTACTTTAGAAAGTTGGTCACTAACTGAATTCATTGCATTCGGAATTTTTCTCAATAAATTGAGATAAACCTTTAGCGAAAGATGAAGGCTTTATTGAGCAAAATTCCAAATGTAAAGAATTCAGTTAGTGACCAACTTTCTAAAGTAAACAGAATAAGTTTACCCAGAAGATCGGTACCTATTAATAATATCATAACAGCATTTTGAATTGAATGGAAACATTAGAAAGTATACTACTCGCAGCTACAAGGAGTTAACTTTTGCGCATGTGGAGTAACTATCACCAATAAAACGACCACATAGAAATACTTAAATCATTATCCAAAGTCCTACCCATGCATTCTCCGATCGTGTCGTTGAAATTGAAAACTTGGAAAATTGGAAAACCCTGATATGATGGAAACTTTGGGAATTACACTCGTGACAGACACGGGTTATGCTTGTTACTACCACTGGAAAATTTATGGAGGACAATTTAACGTCCCAACCATTCGATCGCCGAAAATGTCTAGAATGTTCTCCTTAAAACTGTCGAAGTTATGCGTATTTAAAGGATTTTTACATGTGATTCTTGGGGTTATGAAATTTATAGAGGACTATCTACACCTTGAGCTGTATAAACATTGGAAATTTCATCGGAATTGAATTGAACTTCCTGTAATTTTGTACTTCACAAGTTTGCAGGCCGTATAACACCGTGGAACAATTTTTCACGGAGGCCTAAAACGGAAAATGAGAGTGGACATTTTGATTTTGAATTTTTTTCTATTTCACTGCCCAAAATTGAAAACTATGCTTCCTCTTACTTGTTAGCAAAACATTTTACTTCACTGACAAACTTTCAATTTTTCATTCAAACTTTCAATTTCAAGTATTTTCGAAAGTTTGTACTTTCGAACTTGTTAATCGACTGCAGTTAATTATATCGTATACCAATGCTATTCTCAAAAAAAATTACTCAGTATCCAAAACCTGAAACCCCCGCCTACTACAAGGAAATGAGCGAAATGCATATAAGGCTGCAAGATTCAACGAAAATTAATTTTGTGAAAAATCAAACTATGGAATAAATCATAAAACTACCAGAGAATTTTAAAGATAAATAACGTCAAAATCAACGACTCATTGTCGATCTCAGGACCTGGTTTGAAGTTCCTAACTTGACACGGAATAAATCAGGAAAGATTGGAGAATTTTTAACATTGAATTCCATACCATGATTCACAGCTTAATTATAATTCGTTCCCTTCGTAACTTCTTCAAAATATGGAATTGAGCATGCAATTTTAATGAGATAAAAAACCTCAATATCAACGACTTATCGGCTTTCAGAATCAGATTTGACATGCCTAACTTGACATGGTATAAATCAAGAAGGATTCGATAATTTTTAGCAATGAAATCACATCATGATTAAATGATTAGATAATTGAATATCAGCAAGAAAGAGGAAAAAGTCCTATTCGTGCAGCATGAGTGAATGAGTGAATTATGAAAGAAAAACTATTTATGTCAACCGATTTATAGCTCAATTATAATTTTTTCACTTCTTTATATCTTCTTATAGAGAATTTTACACTGAGACGTAAGTGTGTTTGACACTTAGCTCATTACATGTTGACACAGTACATGGTGTCATCGTCTTACGGAAACTGCTATACAGTACAGAAAAATGTCTTATTTACATAACTTTCTGAAAATTTGATAGCTATATTATAACAGTCTTGAAGCATCTTGAACAGTTTTTTATTAGTCTTGAAATACATTTTATTCACCGTTTTTAATTACCTCTTTTTTGAGACTTACTAACAACTGTAAACAATAATACTGGATACTAAAAAAAATATATACAAATTAAATAAAATAAATTACTTTTGCCTTTGAAAATTAATATAACATGAAAATACCTCAAAAACATTAATTAACTCTAAATTAAAAATTTTGAACTAGAAACTGAAAAAAACAGACATCAAAATTTTTAAAATAAAATTTAAAAAATAAAAAAAAAAAAAAAATAAAAAAAAGAAAAAAAATAGAAAAAGTAAACAATTTGACTAAATATATATATAAAATACCAACTTTAAAAAAAGTAGTAGGTAGACAAGTTATTTAAAATTGAAGAAAAAACACTAATAAAAGATGATAAACACTAAGGTAAGTTAGAACAATTAAATCAAATAATTTTAAAATGTTGATCTTGAAAATAAATTTAAAATCGCTGAAAAGTGTAAAATAGAAAATAATAAAATAAAAAACCGTTTTAACAAAAAACGGATCGACCTAACAACTGATGATGGCAACCTACTAAAAAGGAAAAAATAATGACAACTTATTCAGATTGGCTGGTTGGTAGGTAGGTAGGTTCGCTATGAAGTCGCCGCTATGCCCTTCTGAAAACATAAACATAAGCAAGTAAATTCCTCTTCCATCTGGTTAGTATTACAACATGTGTCGATAGTGCAATACAAAACTGGAATAAGAGAAGGTGTTATTGAGGTAATAAATGTGTTCCTAAACTATTAGGTAGTACGTCACTGCTATCGTTGAAGAAGGATGAGAGTGTGACAATAAGTGCGAATCCCCGTACGAATATTCCCTCGGAAGACAGCTGAAGAAGTCCGCGACACCACGAATGGCAGTTGGACAAAAATTCAACATGAGATGGTTGTTTACTAACTTACTTTCCTACTCTTACTCCTGTTTTTCATTGCACTATCGACGCATGTTGTAATACTAACCAGATGGAAGTGGAATCTACTTGCGTATGTTTGTGTTTGCTGAAGGGCATAGCAGTGACTTCAATGCGAACCTACCAACCTATCGGAATAAGTTGCCATTATTTTTTTCCTTTTTAATGGGATACCATTATTAGTTTTGATGTCGGTCCGTTTTTTTTTTGTTAGAAAGGTTTTTATTTTATTTATTTATTTTTATAAGATCTATTTTCTGAATTTTTTAAACTACGAGTATGCACAGTACAAAGTGTCAGATTAAACCAACAAGGAAAGGAAAAACAACATTTCTGTTTATCTCAATGAAAGTAGAGTAGGAAGGAATGTACCTACGGGAGAATATCAAGGGAATAAGCTGAGATGCAGTTGCTGATTTCATTTTTATTAGTGCATGTTGATTGGTAATTGATGAACGAAATGATTATGTAAGCACAGTCCACAAAAAGAGGGTTTATGCAATAACAAGGAATTTTACAAGTGGCGGATAACGCTATAGTATCATCACAGCAACAATTAAAAACTATACCCGTGTAATTATTATGCAATGCAAAAGGTTTACTTATTCTGGATGTTGTGGAAGATAACAGACTTTTCCATGAAATAGTCGTAGAAAAAAGCTCGATGAATATTGAAAACATCCAAGTCATGGAAAGTACAACAATCGAACAACTGAAAGTTCACATTCATTAGCTGGTAGTGCTAATATAGCCTCAAGACAGCTGACAAATAACTAACTTGTGCAAATGTTTGAAGCGTGCAATCAGGACAAGTGAGGTGATTATTAAAACTTCCACTACACGAATGAATATTATTCATTCGACTTGCTGGTTACGACGGATTCTTCAATACGGTACGTAGATAATAATTGGATATTATTCATTCAACAAATTTCGAAACAGGCTGATAATAATTGGATTCAAGTTTCTTTATCAGTTAATCAGAAAGAACTGAATAAGAAAAACATAATGAAGTAGTGACTGGGAGGGTGAGTGCGAGGCACCGTCGGCTGAAGTGAACTACCGCATAGGTACTGCGTTTATATTCGTACTTCAGTAGACGACGTAAACCCTCAAAGATAAAGAAGCTGAATTATTGCTGATGCAGAGAAATTTAGTAGTTCTACCCATTAGGCAAATTTTAATAAGATGGAATAAGCAACGAACTGGTACCTAGCAATACGGTACGTAGATCATAATTAGATATTATTCATTCAAAGAATTTCAAAACAGGCTGATAATAATTGGATTCACGATTCTTTATCAGTTAATCAGAAAGAACTGAATAAGAAAAACATAATGAAGTAGTGACTGGGAGGATGAGTGCGAGGCACCGTCGGCTGAAGTGAACTACCGCATAGGTACTGCGTTTATATTCGTACTTCAGTAGACGACGTAAACCCTCAAAGATAAAGAAGCTGAATTATTGCTGATGCAGAGAAATTTAGTAGTTCTACCCATTAGGCAAATTTTAATAAGATGGAATAAGCAACGAACTGGTACCTAGCAATACGGTACGTAGATCATAATTAGATATTATTCATTCAAAGAATTTCAAAACAGGCTGATAATAATTGGATTCAAGATTCTTTATCAGTTAATCAGAAAGAACTGAATAAGAAAAACATAATGAAGTAGTGACTGGGAGGATGAGTGCGAGGCACCGTCGGCTGAAGTGAACTACCGCATTAGTACTGCGTTTATATTCGTACTTCAGTAGACGACGTAAACCCCCAAAGGTAAAGAAGCTGAATTATTGCTGATGCAGAGAAATTTAGTAGTTCTACCCATTAGGCAAATGAAGAGCTCGGCCGAAAAGGGGTACATGTTATTTTTTTGAATTTTACAGGAGAGCCAAAAAACGAATCCCAATCATGCGGTCACGAATTCACAAGCTAAATCGAACATGTACCCCTGTTCCATCAGATTTCCCACAAGCTAATGATATATTAATACGTACTGGTACCGAAGTAGGTATGGGTATTCAGATTGTTTCTGATTGTTTTCATAGACAATTTTCGTCCGACTGCCATACATGGCGTCGTGGACTTCATGAGCTCTGTTCCTAAGGGAAGATCAGAATTTGTTTTAATGATTGCGCTCATGGCTTCCCATTGCCCTCACCGCCCTAGGTTGTGACGAGGGGGAACTGCGACCGACTTGCCCGAAAATATGCTCCCGAGGCGATCCCCGAACTCACGGCCCCTGCAACCGGTCCGAGTAACGTCTCCAGAGACACATGCTATAGCTCGCTCGGCCATAGCTGACCTTATTCTGATTACTATCTGCCTGATTCTTTCCGAAATGTGTCCTACCGGTATCTATGTAGGGTTTCCGTTTAAAATGGATTTCATTTTGCAATGAGAAATTGTGAAAAAGTTTGAGGAAACAGTTGAACAACGTGATTGCTAATCATGTGGAAAATGGTCGTTTAATGGACCTTTCGTGTGATAAAGGTCCGATAGTACAATCTTTAAAAACGAGATGCCATACGAGCGGGGGTTCCGATAACTCGGCGATGTTACGTAGGATAGAGAAGAAATGTAGTATAGTAGGTTATTTCATAGAATCCGCACTGCCTCAATTAATCTAAACAAACGTATTTATGCATGTTCAAGTTCATTATTGTCACCCGTCGGCTGGCGATAAGTACACGAATGGCGCGATACGTCAAAGATGTAGCTGCTGAGATGTTGGGAGATAAACTGCGGAGATAGTTGGGAGATAACTGCTTTGGGATAATGCGTGAAATATCACGTTGTGCTCAATTTAAGATGAGTAGCGTCATACTGGTTTAGTACCAGATGAGATAAATGATAACCACAATCAGTTTCCTCACAAAAACACCAATATGCACTGACTAGGAGCCAGTATTAGTATCCTTTAGTAGTGCTTCAATCAACATCAGACTGGTGGTGGGTAATAACTCGTGTTGATGTGTGAAGAGTGAAAAGTCAGTATGACATGTTTAACAAACAAGTTAAACAAACACATTCACTAATTTTATTCAATATTCAAGGTAGCTGTCAATAATTTTGTTTGGGAATGCAGAAAGTTGAATAAGAGCCGCCTGTAAACAGGGCAATGTTTTTCAGGATGGTTTCAATTGATAAAAAACCATTCCATCTCCTGATGATTCTCAGGAAAAATACCAAACTCTATATAGAGATTGGATTAGGTGAGTTGGTTGTATATTGAACGGTATTGATTAGGATGATGGAAACTGGTAACCTTCGGCATAAGAGGACAACATGAACGGCATTCGCACTACTATAGAAGGGAATATCAAAATGAGATGCTGAGGTACCTGTTGATGTGGAGTAGTCGATGGCAGCTTGTCCCTGGTGGTGCCGCAGGCCGAGGATGGCGTCGATTGTGAAAGACTTGTTGTTGTTGTGATTCGTGAGGACGTGACTGATGGGAGAGTAGCCCTGTCCCCCGACCAGACCCGGTTGTAGCATCATACCGACTGAGGGCTGAGCACAGTAGGAGGCTGCACGGCACGGCCACCTTCCGACCCATCCTCCCACCAGCCCCTGGGGGGTCAGCCATATTGACTCCTCTTCAATAACCTCCAGCCTCCACCCCGCCAATCTCAGCCAAATCTGCCCTCTGTTAAATAAACCCATATCTCATCCCGAGCTGGATGTATGGGTTCTCCACTGTAAAGAAATTTCATAGCGCACATTCGGGTTGCCATAACTTGAGCAACACGAGTAGCATTCAAACTCCATGTGTAGAAGCTGAGGGAACAAATAAAGTTACAGAAAACATCGAAGTCGTGCCGAAGTCTTCAATAGTGAAATACTCCTGATATCTAACAAGTGAATCTTCCAGCTTTAATAATTTGCTTATATAACTGAATAGGTAGGTAGGTAACCATATCTCCTTGTCACATTAAAAATATATATATATATATATTCACTTGTATTAATCTGTTCAAAAAGTAGTAGCCAGACGTTTTTTCAATTTTTTCAGAGCTTCTCTGAATAGAAGGGGTATGTCAATGCGATCGGTACTGGGATTCGACAAACTAATTTACTTCTTTCACCAGGATTATTGTAATAGGTACTAAAGAACTGTAGGAATGAGTTGATAACTAATAATAAACTAGCAATTCTATGAATACCCACATCATTCCATAAGAATTGATAAGCAGAGATAAAACTCGCTAAGAAGAAAATCAGAGGCCTAATAAGTATACTCATGTCACTCAGGGTTTGATCCCAAATGTTTCTATCTTTCTAGTGTAAATACCTCAATATAGAAATAAATAAGGTACTTAGGTTTGAGCGTAAGGCTGCTAATAAGGAAATGTACTGAGAAGAATTTGAGGAGAAATGTACACTTGAAAAGAAAATACATATGTAAAGTCTCATCACATAACGCAGATCTAAATGCCTCTTAAGTGGTCCAAACCACTGGAAGAAGGTAACGAATGGATATAATGACAAGGCGCTTCAGCAAATTTCCTTGAACTGGAACCAGTCTTAGGGTCTGTAAAATCCGCTCTGAGGGAATAGGTGATAAAATGACTTAAAAGGACAGCCAAAAAATTGGACTGTATGGAGACTGCACAACAATTTTTTACTACCCGCAGGTACTTTCGTGACGTGATATTTCAATCCCTACAGACTTCAAGTCTCAACCACCTCCTCGACCATATTAACCCATTCAACACTGCATTTTTGGAGAGGTCCAGCCCACCAGCCGAGCTGTCTTATCGGCTCTGTAGACAAAGTTGATACTGGCCGAACCCCAAACGAACAACTTAACCGAATCGTTCAGTACCTTGAACGAGAAAACCACCAGACGAAGGACCTGGGGCCCTTCTCCATCCCTGACAACGCGTTTGATTCAAGCGAGGGAAGTGAGAACGTCATGACTTCTTAAGAAGTCAGCCGGCTGGGCGAGACTCCGCCTTGACTTCTTAAATGTTATCCGGACTGAATGGATTGAGTGATCTACATACCTATTTAAATAGGACGGACTTTACTCCCCTCTTTATAATGGACAGTTTACTCCCGTAACAATAGGACATTTTATAGTCCAGTCAAATAAAACATTCTACCTTGCATGGAGAGAGAGAGAGAGAGAGAGAGAGAGAGAGAGAGAGAGAGAGAGAGAGAGAGAGAGAGAGAGAGAGAGAGAGAGAGAGAGAGAGAGAGAGAGAGAGAGAGAGAGAGAGAGAGAGAGAGAGAGAGAGAGAGAGAGAGAGAGCATGCTTTATTAATAATAATAAATACATTTTACAATATATTAAGGATATGTAGATAATTTTGATCCTATTAGGATCGACAGATGAGTTCAACTTTTTTCTATATAACTAGAATAAAAACTATTCCGATTAAACAAAGGAAGAATTTAACATTTCTATTCAAGAAGGTAACAACATCTAACAATTCTATTCAAGAAGGTAACAATACATTATACATAAATACCTACCCTAAAAACTAGAGACCATACTCTGCAATGGCTCATACCAGGAGTTGCCATGCTACCCTGCAATATCTAGCGAGGTTAACATCTGCCCTCTCCAAGAGATACATAAGCTCTCCCTGCAAAGCGCATGTTAGCTGTAGAAGAAGGGGAAATAATAGCACCTGATCTTCACACAGCCAAAACCAAAAAGGTTTATTAGAAAAAAAAAAAGAAAACAAAAACAAGTTTAACACCTACCTACTGAGTTAAAAAGCAATATTAAAATTTACACAAAGAGTTTACTTTCAGCAGAATGTTCTTTTTTGAGCAGTTCCAGATGGTGAGTTGAAGTGGTGGTGTTGGTGGATAGCTGAAGGGGATCCAGATAGGTAGGTGAACTGAACTTCAAGAGAGGTTTCAAACAGAAACAAAATTTCTCAAACAGAGAAATTTTTCAGCTGAGCTGCAGCCCTGAGACTCTCAAACAGAGAATTATGGAATAACTTTTGTTGATCAGAAGGTGATTCAAAGAAGGTTGGCTTGTAACTGAACTGTAGGCTGAAGTGAAGTGAAGGTCCTGCAGGTTGGCTCTTGCAAGCAGATAAGAGGCCAGGCTGGTGGTCCTGAGATATAGTTAATCCCCAGGGGAGATAATTGACCTCTTGAGGGCACAACACTACACAACACTCTTTCTTCATTCACAGGTAAGTACCTACCTACATTTTATTAATAACATTAACAATTTAATTAGTTATTAGCATTTTAGTTATAAATTTTAGTTTTACATAGAATAGTTAGTTATAAGTTAGAATTAAGTTCTAGTTTTCAAGTTAATTTAAGTAGGTATTTGTATTAAGAATTATTATTAAGTAGACATACATTTAGTTTTAAAGTTTTGGCTTTAAGTGGCCAAAACAGCGCAGCTGTTCCAAGCCATTTGCGCCTAACCATGGTGTATGCTGTGCACTGCGCGGTGAAATTAAACGCATTTTCAATGGTATTATTGCTACACACGGGACACAACTGATTTTCCGTCTCATAAAGGCGGCTACTAAGCGCCAATATGTCGCCTCTTAGCTTAAATAACCATTTTGTTCTCCAAATTGGCCCGCTCCCCAAGATGTGAGCCACCACTCTCGGGCCGGTCCGGAGTTTTCGGTACTGATGATGCCTTTCGGATACTAAAACTACTCATGAAATGTTCATGAATTTTATCAGCGCTTCAATGAAATCCCGACTCCACAACTGAATGTCTCCACTTTTATTTAGCGCTAAGCCGTATCTATTAATCAGTGAGTCTCAATCCCTAGCCCAAAAGACGTTACACCTAAGACATTCCTTCCCCAATATTTTTGGCAATCTATTGTCGGGCAATTTAAACCCCTTCATAATGTACTTAAATTGTGTCTTCAACGTATAGAGGAATAAGGGTTTAAGATCCGTTTCCGAAAACAACATGTATTTCGTGGAAGTGAAAAAACCAACTTGACAAAATATCTTAAAGCAGACTCCACGGCATCATAACTTCTAGGACCCCATATTTGCGAAGCATAGCACAAGATTGCCCTCACAATTACCTCAAAAACTTTCAATTTGTAAGGAAATGTAACCTGCGACATGATATAGAAGTTCCTCTACACACTTTAAATAGCTAACTTAGCGATCCCTACTTTTTGTTCTAAATGGTATATGGCAGAAGTGTTTTTTCTAAAATTGTATGGTATGGTGCCGCAATGTGTAATCCAAGTTTCCGATTTCGAGAACATCCCGCGTCATGTTCAAAAATACTCAAAAAACCACGAAACACTTTTCCACCAAACAACCATAAAACCACAAAACCACTGTCGCACGAAATAACCACACACTAATCCGTTTTAAACCATTCTGAATCCGAATCCAAAAGAAAAAAAAAATTCATGTGTGTATGTCTGTGTGTGTGACAAAATCTTGTGTACTCTGCCCAAGCCTTAGTTTTCAACCGATTTTCGTGGTTCTTTTTTTGTTCGACGCGGAAAACTATCTAGTTGTGTATTCATTTAATGAATTGGAAGAAAATGGGAGTTTCCACCCATTAGTAACGGATCTATATCTTTTCTTAGAACTTACCTTTACACTAATTCAATGTACATCTTTGAGTTATTAATTCCTGAACTCTACTCTAAGAAGAATCAATATTTGACACATGAATAGGGTCCTGATCCAGGATGGAAACGTCGTGTCAATAAAAAAGAATATCATTGAAGACTAGCTTGGTAATTTTCTCCACCTCCATTTACATTTGACTAGTCAGAAACCTACCAAATTATACATATATGTGTATTCTTTGAAAATTCGCTCATCAGCTCATGTTACATGGAAGGAACTTTATGGATCTAATGTATGTACAAACCATGCTTGTGCGAGCCCGTACCCAACTGATAGTGATTGTAAACATCAAACGTCTCATAGTCGATTGGTTCAAGTGTCATTCAGAGATTACCGCGATGAAAATAAAGTGGCAATCTTTCATTATCACTTGTTAGCGGAGTAAAGTGGGCAACGGGTCAAAGTCTGATATCCATTTTGCTTCCTCACTACCGAAGGTAGGGAAGCTTTGTATTCGTGAAAGAAGTGAAAAAAAAAAAATGTCCTCCAAAATCAAAATTTCCACTTGCTTTTTGCGTTTTAGAGCTTCCCGAACAATTTTGGTTCCGTGTCTGTCTGTCTGTCTGTCTGTCGGTCTGTCTGTGGTCAATCCTTGTCCCGGGCAAAACTATGCTAACCTGTGGTCCGATTTTGATGAAATTTTCAGGGATTGTGCGGGTTAGGTCCTAGACGGTCCCCTATCAATTTCAGCACCTTCGGACCAATAGGAGCGAGTGCGCATGCGCAAACGTGAATTTCCTGGAACCTCGGTTTTTCGGTTTCTAATGAACCGATTTTGCTCAAATTTGGAGGTTAGTTAGGGACTAACTTCTAAGAGACACCCTATAAGTTTCAATCAAATTGGTCAAGCAATAGCCGCTGCGCATGCGCGAACTTTAAATTTATTGTTACAACCAAAACTCCGCAACTATTCAACCAATTTCGATGAAATGTTCAGGGATTGTGTGGGTTAGGTCCTAGACGGTGGACCGCTAAATAAAATTCTACGTTGAAAACGTATAAAAACGTTTGAAAAATTGTACGTTGAAAAATTGTACGTCCATGTTACAATGAGTGAGGAAGCTGTACTGCCCACCCAACTTGGCAGACGTTTTTCCTTGGACGGAAGTAAAATGGGCTTCGTCCGCTTGAATAAGCGAGTGAAGCGGGTGGACATGTTAGTTGTTAATAAAGACTATATATATTTTCTCATTAACGTAATAATTCTCCTGGAAATCAGTACCGCATAAGTTATATAAACTCGAGGGATAATGGAGGGCGTCTGAGACATAGTTAAAGCAAATAGCCTGTTCCAGCAGAGGGAAATCAGGGAGAGGAAGGCTTAATTGGATAGCGGAAAACGTTAGGAGAAGGGAGAAGTGTTGAGAATTAATGGAGCAGGGGGGAGGGAAAACAAGGGAACGAAGGAAGAGGTGAAGAGGGACCTTGGGAAGGGATTCTTAAGGGCGGGGTGAGGGGAACTTAATTAGAAAGGGCCGACTAAGAACAAAAGGAAGTGAATGAAAAAGACTGCTCCTTCTCCCCCACAGGCCAAGTTTGAGGATTCTGCATTCAAAAAAGTTGCACGAGGAAATAATGAGAAGAGGTTGTAAGGGTGCTTCCGTATTGACTCGAGGACGATGAAAAATAAAGTCCCAGAGATGCGAACCTCACAGAAGATGGGGATCACCGAGATTTCTCTCAATTGGGACGTAGGAATTAGAGAGACATACAACTTCCTGAGACAAAATGTATGAAAGAAGTCTCTTAGATCCTAGTTAGACCACAACCTTCCGAACCAGAACACAAAAAACACCTGCCAAGTGGGTGTGGCACATAGCTTCCTCGTATCCATAGCCCGATTGTATAGATGATCCAATGCATAGTAGTTGATCTCAAAACATCAATCTCTAAATACCTTGCACTGCCATCATAAGGGTCCATCTACACGTCAACCCGCACAATCTCTGAATATTGTTGGGAAATACACAAATTATGGCTGTAACATATAAGGAAATATAAGTTTGCGCATGCGCAGTGGCTACTATCAGCCTGGGGGCGATGGTTTTCATAGGATACCATGTACACGCCAACCCGCATGATCCCCAAAAATCTCATCAAAATCGGATGAGAATCGTAGAAGTTACGGCTGTGGCAAGGATTTCACGATTGCGCATGCGCAGCGGCTACTATCATTCAGAGGGTAATGATTTTCATAGGGGATCATCTACGCGCCAAACCACACAATCCCTGAAAATTCCATCGAAATCTGATGAGAATTGTAAAAGTTAAGGCTGTGGCAAGGATTTCATGACAGAGACACAGACAGACAAAATTGTTCAGGAAGGTCTGAAACGTAACACACGAGTGGAAATTTTGATTTTGGAGAATTTTTTTTTTCAACCTTATAAAGTGAAAACAAAGCTTCCGCTACCTTGGCAGACTCGGAAGCAAAATTATACAGGGTATACAAAGAACCCCGTCTAACACCATGTATTTGGATTTTGCTTCCGAGTCTACCAAGGTAGCGGAAGCTTTGTTTTCACTTTTCAAGGACGAAAAAAAAGTTCTCCAAAATCAAAATTTTCACTCGCGTTTTGCGTTTTAGACCTTTCTGAACAATTTTGGTTCCGTGTCTGTCTGTCTGTGTGTCTGTCATGAATTCCTTGTAACGCGCATAACTATACGAAGTTATTGTCCGATTTCGATGAAATTTTCAGGGATTGTGCGGCTTGGTGTGTAGACGGTGTCCTATGAAAATCATCATCCCCGGACTGATAGAAGCGACTGCGCATGCGCAAACGTGAATTTCCTTGTAACGGCGATAACATCTACATTGTCCATCCGATTTCGATGAAATTTCCAGGGATGTTACAGATTAGTGTTAAGATGGTCCCCTATGAAAATCATCATCCTCGGACTGATAGAAGCGACTGCGCATGCGCAAACGTGAATTTCCTTGTAACGGCGATAACATCTACATTGTCCATCCGATTTCGATGAAATTTCCAGGGATGTTACAGATTAGTGTTAAGATGGTCCCCTATGAAAATCATCATCCTCGGACTGATAGAAGCGACTGCGCATGCGCAAACGTGAATTTCCTTGTAACGGCGATAACATCTACATTGTCCATCCGATTTCGATGAAATTTCCAGGGATGTTACAGATTAGTGTTAAGATGGTCCCCTATGAAAATCATCATCCTCGGACTGATAGAAGCGACTGCGCATGCGCAAACGTGAATTCCTTGTAACGGCCATAACTTCTACATTTTCCATTCGATTTTGATGAAATTTTCAGGGATGTTACAGATTAGTGTTTAGATGGTCCCCTATGAAAATCATTACCCCCGGATTGATATTATTCGATGCGCATGCGCGAACGTGAATTGCTTGTAACAGCCATAACTTCCACAATTTCTACCCGATTTTGATGACATTTTCAGGGATTACGCGGATTAGGTTGTAGATGGTCCTCAATGAAAATCAAGGCCTTAAAATCTTACAGTAGCCTCTGCGCATGCGCAAACGTAAAATCCTTGTAACAGCCGTAACTGGACTCCCACCCAGGAGTCCCAGGTTCAACTCCCAGTAAAGCTAAGAAATTTTTTGATCCAATCACTACCGCACTTACATTTTTCGTCCGAATTTGATGAAATTTTCTAGGATTGTCCAGATTAGCGTGTGGATGGTCCCCTATGAGGGTAGTGAAAGGTACTTAGAGATTGGTGTTTTCAGATCAACTACTATGCATCGGATCATCTATGTAATCGGATTATGGATACGAGGATGCTGTGTGCCACACCCACTTGGTAGAAGTTTTTTAAATCTGCATGTCTTTCCCTAGTCATGCGCAACGCACATCAACTTTTCGTATTTTCAAATTGGAACCCCTCTTTTTTTCAATGCAGATTTGGATTCCTCACAAAATTTAATGCGTAACAAAAAAATAATGGAACATGTACTAAACTTGGGGTCTGTTACAATCCATATTTTGTGCAATTATGGTAGTTAGATCCAGAGTTGTGAATTGGGGTAGAATGTGGAATATAGTTTGGTTATTGTTGCGCGTTTGCATGCGCATAGGCTACTATCTAACCGAGGGCGGTGATGGACCATCTACACGCCAATCCACACAATCCCTGAAAATTTCATCGAAATCAGGTAGAAAATGTGCAAGTTATGGCGGTGGCAAGGATTTCAGGTTTGCGCATGCGTAGCTGCTACAATCAGTCCGGCGTTGATGATTTTCATGTGGGACTATCTACACGCCAATTCTCACAATCCCTGAAAATGTCATCGAAATTGGATGATAACTGTAGAAGTTATGGCTGTGGCAAGGATTTCATGACTGACACACAGACAGACAGACACGGAACCAAGATTGTTCAGGAAGGTCTGAAAGGTAAAACGTGAGTGGACATTTTGATTTTGGAGAACTTTTTTATTCAACCTTGAATAGTGAAAACAAAGCTCGGAAGCAATAAAAATTTGGCCGTCCGTCCGCCGTACTTTCCCCAGTTAGCATTGACCGATTTTGATGAAATTTGGTATGTGGGCTCCATTTGGGGACTAGTTGTGCGTCGAAGCTTTTGGTTGATGTCGGTCGCTTCTAAGGGTTGAAATTTGGAAAGCGCCCTACCTCAAAAAATTTTGATGTAAATGTATTGTTTTTCCATCTATTTAAGATAGTATTGAATTTTTAGAATCGAATGAGACCACCCGGAGCTCTGTAGGACCAACCGTTCGCTCCCTACGAGAACTTAAGGGATGGACTTAAGATAAATCAGAAACACGAGTGTGAATCGCTAAAGGCGTATTCTCCGTTCAAATTTTAGCTGACCGAAATGCGATCGATGTTTTTTCTTCATGTTGGTCGGTGGTAACAATGCCAAAGCCGTGTTCTCTGCAGACGAGTGGTCTACGTATATAGAAAAAAAATAAACCTTCGTGTAATAATTTGCAGCGTTTTTATTCGATTTTTGGATTCTACGTACTGCGAAACGTAAACCAACTTTTTTTTCTTGGTCGATACCAAATATTCATTATTGAAATTAATAAACCAAAAAATTGTTTTTGTGAAGGCCTAAAACGTAAAAATCGAGTGGAAATGTTGATTTTGGAGAACATTTTTAAAACGCTGCAAATTCTTACACAACGGTTTATTATTTTTATATTGATCACTCGTCACCAACCATCCAACATGAAGAAAAACATCGATCGCATTTCGGTCAGCTAAAATTTAAACGGAGATTAGGCCTCTTTTGCAATTCACACTCGTGTTTCTGATTTATGGTAAGTAAAACCTTTAAATTCTCGTAGGGAGCGAACGGTTTATCCTACAGAGCTCCGCGTGGTCTCAAAAAATTTTAAAAATTCTATAGAATCCTAAATCGAAGGAAAAACATTACCTTTATATCAAAATTTTTTGAGTTAGGGCATTTTCAAAATTTCAAAATTGATTTTGGAACCCTTAGAAGTGACCTACATCAACCAAAATCTTTGGGGCACAACTAGACCCCAAATGGAGCCTACATACCAAATTTCATCAAAATCGGTCAATGCTAAGTGGCAAAAGTACGGCGTACGGCGGACGGACGGCCAAATTTTTATTCGATTTTTGGATTCTACGTACCTTGAAACGTAAACCATCAAATTTTGAGGGGGTGTTAAATTTTTTTTTCTTTGTCGATTCCAAAGGTTCATTATTGAAAATAATAAACCAAAATTAATCCCCAATGAGTTGTTCAAAACATTTTTCTGCCGGGAATCGACAAATCTGCTGGAAGTGATTTTCAGCACTCAGTTACGCTGCTGAATGAATTTTGTAATATTCGAGGTTTAGTGAGTGAGCAGCCGATCGACTAATCGGTGATTTGGTTGACCAACTTGTCGTTGAGGTCGCTGCGGGTAATTTGGTGCACTTTATAAACCCATAAGTGGGTAATTACGGGTTAAACGACCGGAGGGTGAGGGCAACTCGGTAGTGAGGAACTTTAAATCTCGACCCCGGAGAGGCTGTAGGGGGAATGATGTGAAGAAGGGAAGCGTGGGGGAGAGAGAGAGACGGTACGATGGAGGGAGGGAGCCGAGTTAAATAGTACAAAATGGAGATGTGGGAGGAGCCAACGGGCCGAGTGGGCGTGGCGCTGAGGGAGCAGACGACCTAATCATTACATACCTACCTAATCCCACCACCTACCTTACCGACAACATTTTTACCTCATTTCGTCACCCCTCTGTGCCACCCTACGCTAACATAAACACACACTCCTCATCATCACCCTCGAGCCCCCTCGTATCTCATAATTTCGCCACTTGAATAAGGGATGATGTGGTGTTGCCAGTTTGGGTGGAAGAGAGAGCTTTTTCATAAATTTCCGCGCTTTCATCTTCAATCGGAGGTGGAGGCTAACCCGATAGTTACCCATGCATGGTTACCCATGGGTTATTGGCCGTGATAAGCCAGGGGGGAGCTCTGCCTCCGGTAGCTTATTCAATACGTCAAAATCACCGTCCAGGAAGCCTTCAGTGCAATTTTAACCGATAGATCTGACGGCTACACGATAACGTTACCAATGTTGATCTCTATGCTGTTCTATAAGCCCAATTCAATGATAATATCATCTCTTAGAATCCCTCACTTTCACTTCTGAATTCTGATATTCTTCTCTCATTCATGTAGTATGAAACAATGAGCGAATTTACACAAAGTAAATGTATCAAATTGTTACCCATTTTGGTTTATTATTATTAACAACAAATCTTTGGAATCGGCCAAGAAACATTTTTTAACCCCCCCCTCCTCCCGTCAAAATTTGTTGGTTTATATTCAAGGTGCGTAAAATACGACAATTAAAATTAATTTTCTGTATAGATCACTCGCCTACAAAGAATACAGCTTTGCCATTGTCACTACCTTCCAAACATATTGGTTTATTATTTACAGCAATGAACGTTTGGAATCGGCCAAGAAAAAAAAAAGTTTAACCCCCTTTAAATTTGTTGGTTTACGTTTCAAAGCACGTACAATCCAAAAATCTAATAAAAACGCTGCAAATTATTAGACAAATGTTTAATTTTTTCTATTTAGATCACTCGTCAGCAAAGAAAACGGCTTTTCCATTGTTACCATCAACCAACATGAAGAAAACATCGATCGCATTTCGGTCAGCTAAAATTTGAACGAATATTAGGCCTCTTTTGCGATTCATAATCGTGTTTCTTATTTTTCTCAAGTCCGACCCTTAAGTTCTCGTAGAGAGGCGAACAGTTTGTTCTACAGGCCTCCGCGTTGTCTCTAAAAATTCTTAATATTCAATACTATCTCGAATTGATGGAAAAACAATACCTTTATATCAAATTTGTATGAGTTTTCAAAATGTCATCCCTTATTTTTCAACCCTTAGAAGTGACCTACATCAACCAAAATCTTCGGGGCACAACTAGTCTCCAATTGGAGCCCATAGGTATACCAAATTTCATTAAAATCGGTCAATGCTAACTGAGGAAAGTGCCGCGTACAGCCAAATTTTTACTCGATTTTTGGATTCTACGTACCTTGAAACGTAAACCAACAAATTTTGAGGGGGTTAAAAAAATGTTCTTGGTCGATTCCAAAGGTTCATTATTGAAAATGATAAACCAAAATTTGGCCGTCCGTCCGCCGTACGCCGAAGGCGGCACTTTCCTTAGTTCCCATCGACCGATTTTGATGAAATTTGGTATATGGGCTCTAGAGCCCCGAAGCTCTTAAGGTAATGCGTCAGAAGTCGACACGTTAAACGAAGTTTGAACTTTCAGCTTACGTTTCATGTAGGGAAATTAGTTTATTTTCATTGCAAACCTGTTCATAGTGTACCCAAAATCCTTCCCTAAAAGACCTGGCAGCGGGAAATATTATTCAACATGGTTTGGAATGGGAAAATGAGTTTTGTAAAAAATCCCAATGCTCTAGTAGTCGACACCAGTGAACAACATTTTCTTCAGTAATCGACATGGTTTTGCACTAGTAGTCGACCTACATGTGTCGGAAGTCGACAGGATTCGTCATTCCATTGTTTTCACTTTTTTCGAAGTAAGAAAAGTAGCTATATAGTACAAAGTTAATAAGATTCCATTCTCTAAACCTTCAGACTATTCTATGAACTTAGTTGGTATATTTTCGAAGAAAATACAGCTAGTGTCGACTACTGATGCACAGCAAATTCACACCCCCTGTCGACTAATAAATGTGAGCCGAAATTTGTGTCAGTATAGTCGACACCCTCTCCGAACCAATCAAAACAACATACGATACGAAAACAAACTGAATAAATGTTGCCTAGAAGCAATAAACGACACCGAAATTTAAAAGAATCTTTTTTAATAATATCTGATATTATTAAATGTCAGGTGATAAGAATGAAATACACTTACATTTCCAGTCCGTCCTTATCCAAAACGCCAACAATCAGCATAGAAACGTAGTCAAACGAACGATGGCAACTTTGAGCGATCAAGCGCCCTTTAAACCTGCGTGTTTCTAAGGCAACCTCATCTTTCTTCTTGGAAAATACATTGTATAATTGGAAGCAACAATTAAAAACCTGAAACCATGTTCTTATCCTTAGCTTTTGCCCACTTTTGAAGAGGGTGTCGACTATTAGTGCAGTGTCGACTTCTGATACATTACCTTAGTTGATGTAGATCACTTCTAAGGGTTGAAAAATAAGGACTAACATTTTGAAAACGCCCTATTCCAAAAAATTTTGATATAAAGGTATTGTTTTTCCATCAATTTAAGATTTTATTGAATTTTTAGAATATTAGAGACTACGCGGAACTCTGTGGGACCAACCGTTCACTCCCTACGAGAACTTAAGGGATGGACTTTCGATAAATCAGAAACACGAGTGTGAATCGCAAACGAGGCCTAATCTTTGTTCAAATTTTATCTGACCAAAATGTGATCGCTGTAGGTACATGGTAGGTAGGAAGTATCTATGGTTGGTAGGTATTGATAATGACAAAGACAAAGTTTTATGGAGACGAGTGATCTATATAGAAAAGAATAAACTTTTGTGTAATAATTTGCAGCGTTTTTTTTTTTTTCGTAAATTGGTTATACCGTCTCCAATGTAATCATCATCACTATTTTAAATTGGGAATGGTTAGGCAGATACACTTTCCTCAGAAATTCAAAAACGTAAATGGTTTAGCAGTTTTTTTAGCATTGTGAGAGTCCGAAACTTGAAATTTTGATATCGCAAAAGTGGATCCCCTCGCCCATAGCCATAAGATTTACATGTTTAGGATGGTGGCAATGACCTTGGCGTCTAAGGGTAAAGTCCTTTCCATAGGTAATGGTGAATAGTCATCTAAGATTGACACACTGTCTATTCCATATTAATAGACAGCTCATTCAATTTGAGGACCTGTTCAAAAATATAGGAAAACCAACTGAGAATATATATCTACAATCTACGCAGACTTCTCTCTAATTTTCCACGGCCCAATGAGCGCATGTGTTGCCCATATTTCACTTTAATCACAGTAGCCTTTTATGTCAGTTGTGGCGGGCAAATTGCTGTTTGTACAAAAAATAAGGTTATATGGTTATGTTTGTTTTCCAAATACACTTATACACCAATTATCCCGTATTTTGTCGATCTAGTCTGGCAAGAAATACCTAAGAAGGAAAAAATTACAGTGCTAACTGTAGTTACCATTGTGGTAACTGCAGTTACATGAGCCATCAAGGTGCACCAAGTTCTTCATCCACCAAATAAAAATTGTTATCATAATGCTTGTAAAATCCCTCGCCACTGTAAAAGACTATCCAGTAAATCGTTGCTTATCTAATCCATCCAAATTTAAAATAATAATTTGTTCGATTTTCCAATGGTGATTCTTCAATTTGATGCTTGTTACAGATATTCTCGTCCATGACCAGCTCTTTCCACCAGGTACTATCTTTCGGGCCGATTTTGTTGACCTACTTCAAAACCGCCTTAGGCGAGAAGAAGGAGCTACTATTTTTGGTGTGTCATGGGTCGTCGATTTACTTATTTATTTATTTTTGTATGTCTGAAAACCTTGAATTTTTTAATTTTATTCTGGTACCAATCTGCCTGATTGTTTTTGAAATGTGTTCTACCAATATCCATGGTGGTCTCGTTTCAAACGGATTTCAATTTTCTTCGTTTAAAGTGTCGAAAATGAGTGAAAAAATTTTTAAAAACGTGGTTGCTAATTTCGGGAAGATTGGTGCCGTATTCATGTAACACCACTGTGTCGTTGGTGAGAGTGTAGTCTACCAAGTCTGTGTTCACATTCAAATTATGGGTGTGATTGTGAGTTTTATGGAACAGTGAGGAAACTTCTTTGCAGTATGGAAACTGATTCAAACTACTAGACTTGAGATAAGTTACGGTAACCGATCCACAGTAAAGAAACTGAGAGCTATACAAAACAGGAATAAGAGTAGACATAATTGAAGGTACCTAATGTAATTATGAGCTCCAAAACAATTAGGTATTGCGTCATTGTTGTCGTATGAAGAGGGGATATGAGTGTTACAATGCGTGTGAATCTCTCAACGAATTGTCGGTATTCAAAGAAACTAGTTTTTGATCAGTTATATTATATGTTTATTATGTTCAACTACCTGCTACATCAATTATTCATGAGTTCTGTATGTCCGATTAGTATGTAGAAGATTCTCAAGTATGTTTGTGTCTACAAATGAGCACGGGTTTTAAAAAAACTTTTTACTATCTTCCCTCAAAGACTAAGGGTTTTGATATGACGGAGAGGGGCACGCCATAAATAAAAATAAAAAACTAATCAAATGTTAATGGGGAGGATACCCAGGACTCACCCGATGCCAGCCCTAGGGAGGAGGGAAAATGAGGAAGGTGGGGGTTGGAGAGAGGGATGAACGGATGTGCCTCTATTAAAGGACCACCAGTTCAAGTATAAGCCTCGCTGGAGGCGGGTGGTACGGAGTACACCTATTGAGATGCCCGCACACACATAGTGAAAGGATAGTTGCCGAGAGAGACACAACATCGAGTCCACCATATTTTACTGGTGCGGTCCCACTTCACCAGGCGGGAATTTCAATCAATAGCGCACAGAAGAGCGTATTTCACAATCTAACTCCTGCAGCCTCCCCGCTGTAAGCTTACCTAAGACTGACCCTACACCTGGCATGCTGCTTAGCAAATGTGGGTTTCTGCGATTTAGACAACATCATCGGCAAATGCCAATACACCTACCCACACCCCATGGACGAGATCAAACCCAGTCGGCAGCTTACCCAAGGCAGTATCTACGACCAAGTCTTAAAGAGGAAGCGCACCCGATTCTTATATCCCATGATACCCCTCCTCCTGCCTCAAGAACCGTCACGCCTTTCTGGTACAAATAGGCCACATACTTGATTAAACTGAACTTAATCTTCCACAGGCTCCTCCAGTACCTCCGCAGTCACACACGCCAAGTGCTTCCCCCATAAACTCTGAACGGGATGGTACTCCCGCCTTCTGGCTTGCTTAGCCTCTCTGCAACCTCCACGCAACACCACTGTAGCAGGAGATCCCCCCCCCCCTGGTGCTAATTCACGGTCGCATCCCCAACCTACGGGAAGGTTCTCCCTAGATAGGCTGCATCCTCATCCTCCGAATTGTCCAGCCCTTCAACAGCCCGCCTCGTCAGATCCTGTTTTCCAAGCCACAAGATTTCAGTCTTTAGATCGCCAAGAAGACTGGAGGTCTCAGGGGAGGGATGCTGAATGGCGGACTGCTGCTCCACATCAGCAATAGGAGATGCGGGGGAGGCCTCACTGCTATTCGCAAGGATACCTCCCCTGGACAAGCTGCTTGTAGTGGGGAGATTCTTAATGGCGAAGACTGTACGTAAGAGAAAACGTTCACTTAACGATTGCACGTACTCCATTGCGCACAGCCACCACCTCATCTGCCACCATCCTACGCAAATTCTCGGAATCATAGCTAGGCAGAGCTCGTTCAATATCAATAGCATCAATGGCAGCTTCTGACGTGGAAACCAAGGCTGGACTTGGTATTGTTGTGATCTTCGGTGGGTCCCTAGAACTGTACCCTAGGTTCTAATATTAACTATTATGGAAAACAGAAACACATCACATCAAGACCAGTACAGAACTCTGTCTTCTATTTCGCAAACAACTAAAATTTCCTCAACACCTGATTGATAACGGTAACAATAATAATCCATGGAGTACTCAACTCTCTAACAGTAGGTATCAATGAGTGCCGACCTACCAACCAACCTGATGCGATTAGATTGCTATTTTTTCCTTTTTAGTGGGTTGCCATAGTCAATTTAGAGGTCGGTCCGTTCTTTTTAAATAAAAGGGTTGTTTATTTAATTATTTTTTAAAATATGTCATAAAAAGATTAACTTTTGACTGAATAAGTCATATAATATTTCATCATGACCCAAGAATTGGAATGAGTTATTGTTGATTCCTTGCAATAAAATGAACTAAGACGGACACAATCTACGCGGGAATTCCAAACAGTTATTCTAACTAGTTGGAACGCATCTCACACGATCCCCTCAAGAAAGTTTAGCAGTTGATCCAAGAAAGCCTCAAGAGACCGGATAATTCCCCATAATAGAAGTTCTCGTGGAGTGGAAGGTTGAGTGCAGCTGATGCGCCTGACCCGCCGGTCCCTTTGTGTCTCGACCACAGTAATTAATCCTACCCGGACATCAGCTTGTACATAACTAAACAACCAATCACCACCATAACTCCCGGACCAGACCTCAGATATCTTGGCCAATTACTCGCAGTTCCGTCGTATTTAACAAGGTAAATGTTAATACAGATTCAACCGAGTTGCAACTCTCTCCCGTTCCGACCCCTCGGCGAGATAATATGCAATATCCACTCGAGTCCGGTTTATACGTGCGGATATTCCACTTGAACTCCCCACGTTGTTTCCTGCCATCTAACTCAACATCACATAATTCCTTTTGACTTCTAAAAAGAACAATATTAGATATTTTGTGTTGTTGATGCTGTTTTAGATGTTCTCCGACAATCGGAGCTTCAAACACAAATAACTACCATTTTCAACTCTCATAAATATGTTCAAATAGTTCAAGTGCTAATTAGAGTAAAAATCTTACAATAGGTTAGGATGAAACTTAGCAAGCTTATCCTCAGATTTAAGAGATTTTACGGTTCATCTTTTAAAAAACAACTTGCCTCTTCATCGGACGAACGACTAGAACCTAGTAGATTCAAGCGAAAATTGACAAACAGTTCAGACATTATACTTATTAGTGAAAATTGTTAAATTCCTTAATTACTTTCAAATGAGTAGTTTTTTGGAGGCGAGGGAATTCTAATACGAATGAACAAACTATTCTCAACGCACATAACCACCTACTGTAGAGCGTATTATGGTACAATCAGTTCTGTTTAATCGTTGCTTTGTATTACACCCTGTTTGTTACCTCCATTTCCAAGTTTCCAAATGTCCAAATGTTCATAATGAATTCGCTGGCCAGGAATTTCGGACAATCGTAAGTGTTGTGTTGAGGGTGGTGTATTAGTAAATATAATATTTACCATTATTTATAATAAAATAGAGGAGCTCACGCACAAGACTTTCATTTGAGACGATATTATAACAGTAAGGTGTCAAGATTGCAAAATATTAGGTCAAGAAATTATTTTTTATGGATGTTTTAAGTTTTTTGATGGACATTGTCGTCTAAATCGTGTTTAAATGGTATATTTAGGAACAGCACATAACTTATGATTAGGGCACAACTACGGAAATTCAAAATTGTCAAAAATGAATCAAAATTGGTTCTGAGGAGTTGCGACACGTACACTCTCATACTCGATGTACCAAAAACAGTGAAAAATCGATAATAACCGAGTGGGGTCTCTATGAGTCCGTAGAGACAAGTCGACTATGAATATTACCTACTCAAAATTTAAAAACATACCCTCTTCATACAGAATGGTGGTATGGTTAGCTAAAAACAGGAAAAAAAAGAACAAACAAGGAAAAAAGTGGGCACTCGTAATTTTGAAGTTATTGGCCTATTAGATCATTAATAGTATCAACATATTTTCAAATGTTGCTTAGAAGTAAACTATTGTTCACTTGATTTTCACTAGTGCATGTATTTTGACGACTAAGAGGATACTTGGGTGTGTGGACGACGATTTTTTTTTTTGTAGTCTAACACCTGCTTCTTTTATGGTACATTGCCGATCTTTTTGAATGTGTTCTACAGTATCGTGGTGTCCATTTCAACAATTTCATTTGCTTGTAGAAGTATCAAAACTAAAGTTGAAAACGTGGCCCCGTTTCGGGAAATGGTCGCATTCATCTTCTCCTGACATCCGATGACGATACAGATATTTTGTTGTCAAATTAAGGTGATGACTTTAAATATATGCGAGGGGGTGTAACTAAAAGCTGCGGGTTGAGAAAGGGGGGAATTATGTGGGTTTTCGCTCAGAACTGCATGATGAGGGAAGATGAGGAAGGTGGGGGTGGGAGAGAGGGATGAAGGGAAGTGCCTCTATAAAACGACCACCAGTTCAAATATGAGCCGAGCAGGACACGGGTGGTGATACCACGGAGTACGCCTACTGAGATGCCCAACTCACGCAACTCCGTGGCACTTTTCCCGCACCACACCCCGCGCCATGATAAGGTTGCAGCCATCACCCTGATGTTGTTGGGTGCCACTCCTTTTAGCTCCGACACTGCTTGCCGTAAATCATTTCTATCATACTTTCTTATCTTAGCCCGCCAAGTCTGCTCCATGTCCAAGCTGCCATTGACAACTTGGACATCCAGGATAATGCAAGACTGGTCGGGCTTGACGGCAACGATGTCGGGCTTCTTACCCTGGTCACTTGGCATGTGATACAATCTCTCCCTTTCAACATCCCAGCCGCTAGATGACAAAGCACCTGCTATCTGCTTGGCGACCGCATCATGACGTAAAATGCGGCCCCCATGAGTCCGAGGACATTGCTGCACTACATGATACAGATGTTCATTTCCACTCCGACAGGCGCGGCAAAGGGGTAGAGTTGTCCCACGACTACCCCTCGAACACCGTACCGCAGTTGGCAGAGTTGCCATGCGGACGGCGTGGAAGTGTCGGTAGTCGCGGGCCCCAATGCCCTCCGAAGCCCAATCTACCCATTGGGAAGAGACAGGGCTTTCGGAGCACTGTCGGAGTTCTTTACCATCTACTGACTCATGCAGCGCAGCAGCGAACTCAGCAGACGAACTGGGTTTGGAGCAGATGGTGTTGCTCGGTCGCACCATGCTAACTGCTGCCTGACAAAATCAAGATCAGCAGCCGCACGGGCGACCTCCCAGCTCGACCCTTGAAGGGCTAAAATTTTAAAAACATACCCTCTTCATACAGTATGGTGGTATGGTTAGCTAAAAACAGGAAAAAATGAACAAACAAGGAAAAAAGTGGGTACTCGTAATTTTGAAGTTATTTGGAACTGAATTCCCTAGATTATTATTTTTCCCTTTTTGGTGTTTACGGACATCAATTTTGAGGTCGGTCCATTTTTTTGTTAAAAAGGTTTTTATTTTATTATTTTTCCATTTTATAAAATTTTTGTACTTTTTGGTGGCATGGTAACCAGTGCTACCGACATAGTAGGTATCTATCAGAAGTTATGAACACCAAAAGAACGGTAGGTAGTTACAGAAATTTAGAAACTACATATGAACAGCGCAGCCTCTGGAGCGAACTAAATTGAGGTTCTCCTAAACAAATTCATTGTTTTCCAAAAACATGATCTGTCAGTGTGATTCTGTTTGTGAAAACCTAGATGTTGGAAAAGTTCGTACCTCCACTGTTGGGTAGGTACATACGATTGGCTACCCTCAAACAAACAAGAAAAAGGAAGGTAGAGGTCTGATTCTGTAAACACGAGAGTCAACACTCGCTACAGTACTCAATAATCACAGAAGGAGCCAGCCAGTTGGATATTCTGCATTATGCACTTTCCTTCGTTGTGCAGCCTCAGTCAGCTAGTTTGGCTCTTTGACTACAAGCAATTGCTCAAGTTGATCTACTTCTGTACCAATAATCACAATAATTCCAACCAACGCATCATATATGAGACAATCGTAGAACCTAACAATGCGTGAAACTTTCTATTCTTCAAACCTATAACTAAAAATGGGAAACCTTGAATTTGATTAGGAAACCCTTGGCTTAAAAATGCTGGCAGATATTCGGGGATCGATTTTATAACTAATTTTCAACAACTTTGGTCCTTTGGCATTTTTTTCTGACCACTAAAAACCCGCGTTTTTTAAATTATATGATTTTTCTCGAGTTTTCGATCTTGCAATAACTCCCTCATTATTTGAGAAAATAAAAATCTGATAAAATTCCTATACCTATCAAAATCAAAATTTCCTATCTCTCTCATGTCAAACCAATTTTTTTAAAGAGTGGCTCAAGGATTAAATGAAAAACTCTAAAATATTATGAACAGATTTGTTGAAGTTATAATTTCTTCGTGGGTCTCGAGAGCGGCCTTCCAATTTCTCTCCAGCGACGGGAAAACATCCACAGAAAATCATCATTCCAAAGGCATTGTTAGAAAAAAATTAAGTGCAGTGACTTTTCCTAATAAACCATAAACTAGGACAAGCCGCATATACACTCCTCACCACACCTTTCTCAAACAAAGAAAGGCCTAACCGACACTATTAGAGAGATAGAAAATTTGAATTTCTAAAATATTGAGGGGCCATTAAAATGTTGCAAAGTCGAAATCACGAAAAAATCTTATAATAAAAAAATTTGACTATTCAGAGTGACCCCGATAACAAACCCTCCAGTAAACTCCCATGCCATACGTATGCAAAATAGCATCTCCGTATTGCTGGTGTGGATTTCAAATGTAACATACATCCGATTTGCACTGTTTTTTGAATTAGAACCCCCATCTATTCTATTCTATTTTTACGTAAAATAAAGTAGGCAAATCAGCCATCATTCTATTTCTTTCTTCTTTTTTGGTATACAAGAATGTGTATTCTCGTATGCACGCGAAAAATGTATAGATTTCCTCTGATTATGAACTACCAGAGATCATTATTAAAATTTTTTCCAACTTAGAACCGTGTTGTGTTGTCCATTTTCTGATTCACTAGACATAATTCTGAATTTTTAACATTTCTGTTATACATTATTAGAACGGTAACGTTAATTTCTACAAGAAATTCACAACTTGATCCCGCGAGGAAAAAAAAAAGTTGAATTTAACCGATCCAACCTGTGATATCTCACTTTCTCCAACTGTATCCACCATAGGTGAGCTGAAAAATGTGTTAATTAACCAAATAAGAACTTCTTTTTTTTTCAAATTTATAACAGTAGTAGCCCTTGGTACGTGTTTACAAAACATTGTTCAATGAAAAATACCGCTATCCAGAAAATCTTGTAGATAGAATGGTTTTCTGATTAGCATATACACGGATTTTCATGTTTATTTATAGTCCACGAAATTATCGCAAGGTATTCAAGGTACTCATATAGATATGTAATAAGGAGAATTAAGGAAGTTTTCTCCAGAGGTAAATATGTTAGTTTTCTCACGTCAGAGTCCGAACTTTGGGTCTACTTCGTTGAGTAGCTTAGTTGGTATTTTTCGAAAACCAGTAAACAGGAATTTACCCGGAGTTTTCTGGCGTTAGCGTGGATAAGGCTCGAGGAGCGGAGATTAGAAGAGGGTGTGAGACAAGGATAGGCAGGGGTAAAGAGAAAAGGACAAAGAGACAAAGAGAGAGTGATGGGACGATAAGGAGGGAGAAAGAGAGTGAGACGAAGAAAATAACAGAAAAAGAGTTGAAGAGTATTTAGGAGGGAGATGAGAGTGGGGGTTGCCAATAGAGTGTGGTTTTGGAACGAGGGTGGCAACTGCGCATGCGCGCTGCTACCTAGCAACCAACCGCGCCAATCAAACAACCCACCCAACAAATAAATATTCAATATATGTACTTCCGAGATTCCCTCGTTCTCTCTCTCTAACCCCCCCCCTTCCACATCGAGCCGAGCTAATAAAGGGCACCCCTCCTCCACTCCTTCTTCCCCACCACTCTCCCCATTCCGGTTTTCTCTCTTCTTGACTACGTAATTACCTAATATTGTTGGCCTTTTATTGAATATTACCGCCGTCATGACTTGAAGTATGAGATCCGTCCATGCCCCCTCCCACACTCTCACCCCTCTCCATCACTGACGCCGTCCAGATTAAAAGATATTAAAATTACTCCGACCTTTAAACCGCAATGAAAAATCCAAACAGTCTCTTCACAGGAGTTTTCCCTTGATAATTCTACCCGTGATATCGACGAATTCCTTGAAATTGAACACCTTCAAGCAGGAACCCCTTTGATCTCCAAGAAAATTCCTTGGACTATTTTCAATTTAAAAATGTCTGTTTACTTAACGAGAGAAACATCCTCCACTAATTCCATCGTAATCGCATCAATGACATGAGAAGAAATACACTCCTCTAGCTTCAGTCCTAATTTGCCTTTTAGGTGACCGACCTCAGTATTTTTACGTCGAATTGAACATTCACTTTAATCTAAACCGTTTCGCTGTTCAACAGGACTTTCTTAGCCTTAAATTCAAAGGGCGAGAGAGAGAGAGAGAGAGAGAGAGAGAGAGAGAGAGAGAGAGAGAGAGAGAGAGAGAGAGAGAGAGAGAGAGCGAGAGAGAGAGAGAGAGAGAGTTTTAACGGAAAAGTCGCGTAACGTGGTCAGATTACCTTAAGCATCCTTACCAAAATCATCGAAATCAAGCACTAAAGGTAAGCAAAACAACATTCAAATTTGTGTTTCCCTTCGAACCATGTCGGTCCGTTGGTAGTTTCATAGAGCATGAGTATCTTTATAGTGGCATGAGTAACTTGTTTGCTCAGGGAAGGTCTTTCTGTACGATGAAAGTAATCTGGATTTCTTCTTCTTCATGACCAGTAAACTCCTCTACCAACGAATTAGCTTCAGTCCTAATTTGCCCATTAGAATCATCGAAAAAGCTACTTGCAGAAGGTTATCCCACCATATCGCACCCCGCTGCGGTGAGGTGGTGCGGCGCGGCGCAAAGGAGCTACCTCACCACCAACTCCGCTCGGTCGTGCGGGCTATTGCCTACCCTTTACGCCCGACGATCCGAACGATTCGTCCCGGCCTGCCCGGCGCAAAAGAGCTACCTCACCGCCAATTCCGCTCGGTCGTGCGGGCTATTGCCTACCCGTTACGCCGAACGACACGACACGGCCTGCTTGGCGCAGAAGTGCTACATTACCGGATACGCTGCTCGATAGTGCCATTTATAGTCTACACAGCTGCTCCTCGTCGCCGAGGGCCTTAACCCTGGAATGGAAACCCTCCGCTCAGTACGCTTAATGGAAACCCTCGACGTAAATTTTACTCCCACAGAAAATTTGAGTTTCCCATGATTGTTTTTTTGCTTCAACGTTCTCTATCAACTATTATTTGCTAAAACGCCACGTACTATTAGGTTAGCTAACTTCGAGCTTGATATAACAAATAAAAGAGAACAATTTTGTCCCAAAATGACAATTTTTGTAATTATACCATATCAATTAATTAATAAAGCAGAAATTACTTGAAATTATAGAATTGTCTCTAATGTAGGTATACACTAATGATTCGGGGTTCGATTTAAAATAATTACAGACGTTGTAAATGATCACTAAATGTATTTATTAGAAAATAAACTCAATTTTAAATTTTTGTGTGTTTTTTAAAAGTAAGTTGATTGAAATAAGCTGTTTCCTTCTTCAAGCATAACGAAAGCCTCCTGAATAACCTCATTATTCATTAACTTCTTCTTTTTGTTTTATTATTTTCAATAGTAAACCATTGAAATTGAACAAGAAAAAGAAATTGTACCCCCCTCAAAGTTTGTTGGTTTACGTTTCAAGGTACGTTCAATCCGAGAATCGAATTTTTAAAAATACCACCTCCCCCCCCATACGGGGCACTTTCCTTAGTTACCATGTTAGCCGACCGAAATGCGATCGTTGTTTGTCTCTTCGAGTTTTATTCAGTTATTAGCAACCAGTAATCACATTTCTCAATTTCTTCTAAATGAGTGTGAAGCGTTTATTCATTTCAAATAAAAAAGTTGATTGTTAAATAGGTAGGTAGTACCAACCTTGAAGTACTTGAAAATATTTATACAAACATCCATTCGTATCCCAGTTTATAAATAAAATAAATGAACGTCAAAATAATAAATCCTGGTATATAACTAACATGAATGAAAGCAACTGCGGAATAACCAATCGGTCAAATGGAAAAGGTAAATCGGAATTTACTTCTAGAAAAGGAGCTGCAATCGAAAAGTGAAGTAAACTTTACTCGTTAAGAAGAGAGTGTAATGGAATCATGAAGTAAAAATTACTTCATCCAAAGGGCGTTTATTGGAAATGAGAGGTAAATTTTACTTTTAGACCATTTTCTTTTCCGTAAAAAATGATAATTTAGGGCTGTTATATCTGATAGTTTAGCCCTTTAGATATTTTTCTGGAGACAAAGGGTATTATAAAGTGTTCATGGTTCTGTAACAGTTAGCAATTTCGTGAATTCCACCAAAATTCGAGAGCGTTTCTATCTTACCGTAGCCTGATGCTCCTCTCCCTTATAGCACAGTCAAACGCCTAGTCGACGCTAAGAAAAAGATACTAGCTCGTGAAGGCCATGAGAGAACAGCAGCGGGAAAGCAATCCCCCCTACTGAGTTATCCCATAACCAAAATGCTGCCCAGAAAGCAAAGTGTGGCTTGCTTCAGGATTCAAACTGGGCATGATTTCCTAGCCAAGCGTCTTAACACAATCTGTGTCTATGACAGGCCAATCTGCACACTTTGCTATACCGAAGATCACGAACAGAATCTGTTCTCTTATGTCTCATGTGTCTAAGTGCTGGGATGTCATATCTTCGGTATGGCAAAGTGTGCAGATTTTACTGTCATAGACACCGATTCTGTTAAGATGCTTGGCTAGGAAATCATGCCCAGTGACATGATTCGAAGTGACGAAACCATCTGGTGTACGAATTTACTGGGCTGCTCGGGAACGAATGGCTAGAGAGCCTCGTATATGGCGTAATTTAAAAAAAGTGAGTGTTTTGGAAAGAAAACTTGAAAAAGTTACCTATACATCTAAAATCAAATTTTTAGCACCTATTCTGATTTTTTCTCTCCATTTAATTGACAAGGAAGACTACAATTTTCAAAGGTCCGTCAACAAATTTTAACTTTTGGGCGTTTTACGCTAATTTACGCTCAACGAATTTTTTCTTAGGCGAGGAGTTTTTGAAATTGTGCATAGATGATAACAACGAATACAAAGATGAGTTAGATGATGTTAAGGTACTTCTGGCTGACTGTAAGGGCGCCCGTACACTATACACTACCCTGCCTGAAGGCCACCGTGAGGCCGCCTTACAATCAACGTATTTGGCATACCTATCTTACGTTCGCCTGTTGAGGCGACGGCCTTACGGTGGCCTTCAGGCAATTGTATAGTGTATGGGCGCCCTACGTCGTCACTTGAAGCATCGACTACCGCTACAGAAGCTTTTGCTAAATCCATCGCCGCTATTGCCCCCGATTCGGGAGACTAGCACTAATCTCCCGCTGGCTTGTTTCCTTTCTGGTAGCTTGTCACCGGGTGCCACACGACATTCCTGTATAATTTCATCACTGCTGGGGGACCCAATCGAGCTACAACGGCTAGACAGTCAGCTCAGTCACCAGCTCTCAGCTTCTTCATGCATTTGCTGACTGGTAGTGGATTTCATAGTGGAAAATCTGGAGACTTAATCATACAATCCTAGGTAATGTCGTTCGGTTGAAAACTGTTGAAGTTGCAGAGGTTAAAAGAATTTAACGTTTGTACAAGCGACCGATGATATGATTACAATGATATGATATGAACTATCAAACTACCAAACCACAGGTCCCAGAGAACTTCATGGAGTTTGAATAGAAGCAGTAATATTATGCTTGTTACAAGGAATGCCCAGTAGCTATCAATCTAGGGTCGATGGATTTAATAGGGGACCATCTACAATTCTAAACTCACAATCCCTAAACATTTAATCGAAATCGGACTGTAACTTCGTATAGTTTTGGCCATTACAAAGATTTATGGACAAACGGACCGACCGATAGACTCACACACGAAACCAAAATTGTTCAGGAACGTCTTACACTTAAAACGCAGTTGGAAATTCTAATTGTGGATAAAAATTTGATTTTTTTTTTCCTCCTTTGAAAAGTGAAAACCTTGTGAAACCTTGGTAGACTCGGAAGCAATAAATAAAAACGTTAAAATACAGCTTTTCATCAACTTCATTCGCTCTAATTTGATAACTTTTGACACCAATGTTGAAAAGAACAGGTTGACACACAAAGTTTATTTTAATGAATTCAAAAGTAGTTTTTCATTCTGCTTTAGGAACACCAATAATGTCTTCTTTTATGAGGAGGATATTAAGGAACGCATTCGTTCTTATTAGAGCTCTTTCATAGATTTTGATTAGAGTCTCAACGAGTACATGATACACGATGTCTGCTCTATTCGACCTGAAGTGAGAAAACAACCCGTCTATATGGGAGAGATGAACAGCACACAGATCAGATTACGGATCTGAACTAATACCCGTACACGATTGGAGTTCATTGAAGAGTGATGATGGACATCAAATGACGTCGCGTGTCCGATTTGTGACTCCCTGATGTCTCTCAAGTGGATCATGAGCGAGTGAGTATGAGTGCTGGTAAGCGACGTGTGTGTTCCTTTCATGTCTTGGCGACACCCCCGCCTCAGACGCACGTGTCCTTAGCGACTAAATTGCCTCAATATCCGCCGAGTCAGTTCTCTCCCTTTGAGGCCGTACGAGTAGTTTCATTGGCTCTCTCATGGTCACCACCCTCCCAACTTAAGGGTGATCGGCGATGTGGTTCGTCCCGTCGGATAAACCGTCTTGTCACCCTAATCGTGAACTCGTGTTCCTCTGTAAACTATTAATACCGGATATCGATTTGTGATGTTATTATATTCCAATCAGGGGAAGAATCTGAAAGAAGTGAGAGGTTTCTAAGTAGCTGAAGAATGTAAACCAAATATATGAATTAACCTTTTCTCCTCGTCTAATTAAAACACTTCTAGAAATTTTAGTAATGCAATGTTTATATCATTCAATTTATTAGGAGTAGCATACTTCACTGCATTGCTATTCACCCGTATTTTTAACATTGTGGTGTCTTGTTTTCGACTCGCTGTGATCTAAATTCACCAGAGTGTCGTCAGATAACAATTATTGTACACCAGGAAATAGACTATGGTAGGTAGAAGAAACTTTATATCCGTGTTTTCAGCCATTTTTGGTCAGAAGATTTTTTCCTTCTGAAGAAGGAATCGTGTGAAGAAAAGCCAAGTGGGTGTGGCACACAGCATCCTCGTATTCATGACTCGATTGTATGGATGATCCGATGCCTAGTAGCTAATCTCAAAACATGAATCTCTAAATACCTTGAACTACCCTAACAGAGTTGTCTACTCGTCAACACGCACAATAGCTGGAAATTTCATCGAATTCAGGTAGAAAATGTAGAAAATATGGCTGTGACAAGGAATTCACATTTGCCCATGCATAGTGGCTACTATCAGTCTGGGAGCGTTGACTTTCATAGGGAACCATCACTACCCCAATCCGTCTTGTCCTGAAAATTTCATCGAAATCGGATGAAAAATGTAAAAAATATGGTTATCATTCACGTTTGCGCATGCGCACTGGCTGCTATCAGTACCGGAGCAAAGATTTTCATGGAAGACCATCTGCACGCCAATATGAACAATCTCTGAAAATTTCAACGAAATCGGAAGAGAAATGTAGAAGTTATGGCTGTTACAAGGACATTCAAGTATGCACATGCGCAATGGCTACTATTATTCCTAGGTCGATTGTTTCCGTAGGGAAACATTTACACCCTAATCCTCCTAATCCCTGAAAATTTAATCGAAATCGGCTTCGTATAGTTTTGGAAAAACTTGAAACCCATAACAAGGAATTCATGACAGAAACACAGACACAAAGGCACACAGACAGACACGGAACCAAAATTGTTCAGGAAGGCCTAAAACGAAAAACTATAGTATCTTTCCCTTAAAACTTTCGAAAACACGTTAATTTACTCTTGGTTTATTATTTGCAATAATAAATCTCTGAAATCGTGGAAGACAAATCCCCCAACCATCCCTCTAAAATTTGATGGTTTACATTTCAAGGTTAGTACATAAAATCCGTAAATCAAATCAAAATTTTTTTATCCGTCCGAAGTACGCGGCACGTTCCTTAGTTACAACGGACCGATTTTAATCAATTTGGGGCCTAGTTGTGCCACGGAGCTTTTGGTAATCATTATTTTAGTAGGGGTGGAAATTAGGGGTTGCAATTTTCAAAGCGCCCAGATCAAAAATCTAGCTATGAAGGTTTTTTTTTTATCGATTTAAAACACGAGTAGTATTGAAGTTTTAGAATCGAATGTGACCTCACAGAGCTCTACGGAATCAACCATTCACTCCCAATAAGGACTTGACTAGGACGAATAATAAAGCAGAAACAAGAGTGTGAATCGCAAATGAATGATCACTGTCGAAAGAAGGCCAAATCTCTGTTCAAATTTCAGCTGATCAAATGCGATTACTGGTAGGTACTAGGGATGTCCCAAAAGTATCGATACTTAAAAGTATCGATACTTCTTGAAAAAAGTATCGATACATATCGATCCTTTTTTTTCCTGATACATATCGTAGTATCGATACTTTGTTTCCAGTATCGGAGGCGATACTTTTTTATATCTCACATTTAATCTGACCGTACCTCTATCTCTACGTAGATTGTTGGGAGACCAACAAACTTCAACAAATTAAACAAAGATGATGTACCACCACCTCCAGCTCTCTATGATAACCTGCTGTCCTCCATAATCGAGGAAGGACCACCAAAATGTTAACCCAAAGAAGTGCAATTCGAAAACAAGTGCCTAAACAAAAACAAGTTTTAAACAACAAAATGAGTGATTTATTGTTTTGTTCATTATATATTAATTATTATCCTCGTGATGGAGAGATGTCACACTGATAACATAAACGAAAATTTCAACCATTTTTGTGAAAGTATCAAAAAGTATCGATACTTCAAAATATCGATACATTTTAAAAGTATCGTATCGATACTTTCTGATACTTTCTTGATGTATTGATACGATAATATCGTATATAATATTATTATATATATTAATAAATTATATTAAAAAAATATATAGTATTATTATATCGATACTTTTGAAGTATCGGACATCCCTAGTAGGTACTTACTTTTACGGGTAATTACTGACCTTACCATGGTAACTTTCCTTAGTTACCATGTGAATTTATTTTAATGAAATTTGGTAGATGGGCTCCATTTGGGGTCAAGTTGTTCCTCGAAGCTTTTGGTTGAAGCTTTTGGTTGCTTTTGGTTGACTTCTAAGGGATAAACAATAGGGACTGAAAAGTTTGAAACGCCCTAGCTCAAAAACGTTCAATATAAAAGTATTTGTTTTTCGTCACTTTAAAATAATTTTGAATTTTGAGAATCGAATGGGACCACTCAGAGCTCTATTGGATCAACCGTTCGCTCTCTATAAGGACTTGAAGTTGGGACGAACAATAAAGCAGAAACACGAGTGTGAATAGCAAATGAATGTTCATAAACGGAATGTTCATAAACGGGCCTAATCTCCGTTCAAAATGAACCTGATGAAATGTGTTCTTTTGGTTTATTATTTTCAATAATGAACCTTTGGAATCGACCAAGAAAAAATGTTTAACCCCCTCTCAAAATTTGTTGGTTTACGTTTAAGGTACGTAGAATCCAAAAATCGAATACAAATTTGGCCGTCCGTCCGCCGTACGCGGCACATTCCTTAGTTCCCAGAAAATTTTAGATATAAAGGTACTGTTTTTCCATCAATTTGAGATAGTATTGCATTTTTAGAATTTTTGGGGACCACGCGGAGCTCTGTAGGACAAACCATTTGCTCCCTACGAGAACTTAAGGGTTGGACTTACGATAAATCAGAAACACGAGCGTGAATCGCAAAAGAGGCCTAATCTCCGTTCAAATTTTATCTGACCAAAATGCGATCGCTGTAGGTAAGTGGTAGGTAGGTAGTATCTATGGTTGGTAGGTGGTGATAATGGCAAAGCCGAGTTCTTTGCAGACGAGTGATCTATATAGAAAAATAATAAACCTTTGTGAAATAATTTGCTGCGTTTTTTCCGTTTCTTTGAATAGAGTTTCCTGTCACTCAGTTGTGCTTCCTTGGCAACCAAGACTCAAATTTCGTAATGAATATGAGGGTACCCACAACTCGCGATAGGAACTTTTTTTCAAAATTAAAGTCGGTACTTCACTATCTATAATCGATCTATAAAGTGTTGTGGTAGGTAATAATAATAGAAAAGCCATGTTCTTTACAAGCGTGCTGTACAGAAAATAATAATCCGTAGTCTAATAATTTGAAGCGTTTTATATTGAATCTGTTGTCACAGGTCAATGACTTCAATAACTATTATTTGAAATTTTCTTTTCATTTAAAAAGTGGGGGCTGGTCAATTCAAACCCTTAGTTTTTTACTTTTTCCAAGTGGGATCTATTTTCTTGAAGAATAGTGGCGCTCCTTTTGTATATATGGCTATCGGTAAATTTGTCGATCGCACAGGTACAAGCAATACAGTGAGCTAAAATTCAGTGCAGGTTTGCTTACCATCGTTTCATAGTAAGTAGGTAGTTTATTCATATAACGTACTGAAAATAAATAAATATATGTTACTACGGTTAGAATCATGAGTAATGGTTTTGTGAGAGCTGTTCGTTCCCAAAGCACTAAATACCGAATATTCCAAGTGTGGTTTCCCTTTGAAGTCTACTATCAATTTTAACAAAGGAGCCACGGCGAAAGGGAATGTCAGGCGATAGTAATTGAGAGTGGAGATTCCTTAATGGGTTTTGGGGAGTAGACTTTTATATTTATATATATATACAACAGCTTATAAAAACGACGATAGAAGAAGGGCAAGCGAAGGAACGCCAGGCATTCCAATTAATGGCGGAATCAAAAGAGAAGTGGTTAATACAGAGGCCGCATGACGTACAAGCTATTTCATTACCACAACGTTCTGACATATTGTCAGCTATTTTATGAAAGGGATGGTCCTACCCTACCCGGAGTTGACAATGGCAATGGAAACATGTGATTATAACAAGTCACCCTCCCTGGCGGGCGGCTCCAGACTCATATGGATAGCAGACTCTTGTCGAGGCTGCTTTCAGCCGTCCGATGCCTTGACATATGATAATTTGCGTTTCCCCTCTCGAGAATCTATTACGCGGGGGTCGTGGAGTGGACGACCAGATTGACCTGATAGGCCTTTACAGCGTTATGGCAGGAAAGAACCATTCTCAACAACTTTGTACTTGACTTATTGAATTCCCGTATAGTGGACTAAGAGTTGGAAGGGGAGCATCCAAATCCAGTCAGTCTACCTAGATTATAGGTAATAAAAATAAAATTAAAATTGAAAGGTATAAATTACATTCCCAGTGTCCCATTAGGAACTGCAAAACTTCAAGAGTCGTTTCTACTTCTAATTTAAGTAAGAAAGTGTGATATAACATTTTTTTTTACTCCACGACAATCAAAGAGGCACAACCTACCAAACCTATACCAAACCACCACCACCTATACCTATACCAAATGTACCTAACCAAACGACAGTTTGAAGAACTCTACTCTCTCTCAGAACGTATCTACTATATCGAGGATAAAGTGCTGACCATAACACGCCTAGAAACAAAGAGATTAGAGAGACAAAAAAAAACTAAAACTGTTCCAGGGATTTCACACCGTTCTAGTAATGCAATATTATGATGTTTGTAATAAATATTACACCCTGGAAGAATGGACTATTATATTACACATGAATGGACTACTAAAATTTTTAAAACATACCCTGTCTATACAGTATGTTGGTATGGTATTCAGGAAATAGTTGGAAAAAATTTACGTATGGGTACTCTAAGCGTTTTTTGAGGGTGACGAGGGAGATTATTTTTTTAGGTTCCTAAATAAATTGAATATCAATTTGCACAGTTACTTTTAATACCAAGGGTCTACTTGTTTTAGGCTTCATTTCACACAGCCACAATTTAAAGCTGAATACTAATGAACAGAGAACATAATCATGTAGCAGCAACCGCTAGTACGTATGTAATATTAATTTGCTAATTGGTCATTGAAGAAACAAACAAGAAGAAGAAGACATGCTGATGAAGGTCTAGAGAATATAAGAAAAAAATTACGATGAGACTTAACCCTAATTAATAACTATCAGGCTGAAGACTCCACTTTGTAATTTTTCTCGCTGAATCGAATGATCTGAGGAGATTGGCGAGTGCTGTGTCTGGTGATTTACTGCGAACGGTGTACTTCGCTTGTTTTCACAGCCGCTTGTCGTACTGTGTGGGGCAACTCACCGCACGCATTACGAATATTTAAATTACAAAAGAAGGCCGTGCGAATTATCAAGCACTTAGGTTACCTCGAGAGCTGTAGAGGCCATTTCAGAGATCTGGGTGTGTTGACTCTACCTAATCTGTATGCTTATGCCAGTCTTGTATATGTCCACTGAAATTTGGACTCGGTTGAATGCGGCTCGGATGTCCACGGTTATTCCACTCGAGCTGCTGGAAAGTTGCGACCGCACCATGCTAGATTGGAGGTCTCGATGAGGTCAAATCTCCTCCAAACCAAGGTTCGTCTATTCAATTTATTGCCTGTCAACCTGCGTGACCTTTCTGCTGGATCTTTCATGAAAGAACTCAAAAAGTTGAGCAACAACAAGCTGAGCTTTATGACGTGAAAGATTTCCCCAGTTGAAGCTGTTTTGATTTTACGTATCACTGCGACAGACTCCTTTCTCTCTCTATTGTTTCCTCACTACCGAAGGTAGGGAAGCTTTGTATTCGTGAAAGAAGTGAAAAAAAATGTCCTCCAAAATCAAAATTTCCACTTGCTTTTTGCGTTCTAGAGCTTCCCGAACAATTTTGGTTCCGTGTCTGTCTGTCTGTCTGTCTGTCTGTGGTCAATCCTTGTCCCGGGCAAAACTATACTAACCTGTGGTCCGATTTTGATGAAATTTTCAGGGATTGTGCAGGTTAGGTACTAGACGGTCCCCTATCAATTTCAGCACCTTCGGACCAATAGGAGCGAGTGCGCATGCGCAAACGTGAATTTCCTGGAACCTCGGTTTCTCGGTTTCTAATGAACCGATTTTGCTCAAATTTGGAGGTTAGTTAGGGACTAACTTCTAAGAGACACCCTATAAGTTTCAATCAAATTGGTCAAGCAATAGCCGCTGCGCATGCGCGAACTTTAAATTTATTGTTACAACCAAAACTCCGCAACTATTCAACCAATTTCAATACAAAATATTATAAACTATAATACCTTATAAAAATATTATAAACATTAATACCTGCAACCCTATCCCGCATATTATCGCCAATATTTTGGTATTCAATAACTCTTTGAATCATAATTTTTTCACCAACTGATTCTATACGTACATGTTACAATGAGTGAGGAAGCTATACTGCCCACCCAACTTGGCAGACGTTTTTTTATTTGTACATCTCTGTTTTTTTTAAATCTTGTAATGTTACTGACATTTGTATTGCCTTATGGCTGCTACAAATAAAAAAAATTATTTATTTATTTATTTAACGTCGCTTAACTTTTTAGAGAAAGATGTGGGACTGGGTAGAATGCTGTTGGAAAACAGATCACAATGTGTTGAGGATAAAAGAATAAAGGGTTAAAAAATACTAGTTAATTTGAAAGGGGTTTCTCAAAGATATGTTTTATTCAGTCCAAACAATTGCTCACTGTATTACCATGCATGCAGATAAATAATAAAATGAAAACATGAAAATGAATACTCAACGTTGAGGAACATACATTTTGTACTCAAGGGGTCTTCCAGAACCAACAGAAGCAGTCACAGCAACATTCGCAGACAACACAGAAATTCTAGCAGTAGGAAACACAATTGAGGAAGCCTCAACAAAACTGCAGAATTCAGTGAACTGTATCCTTAAATGGACCAAACTGTGGAGAAGCAAACTAAATGAAACAAAGTCAACGCATATAAACTGCTCACTTCGGGGAGTATACCCTATTCCTGTTGAAATTAACTCTCAAGCTATACCATATGTAATACAGCTAAGTAATTAGGTATGACCTTGGATACCAAACTGAGATGGAAAGAACATGTGAAGAAGAAAGAAGAAAACAACCTGAAATTTTGAAAAATGTACTGGCTGTTGGGAAAAAACTCTCAACTCCCGGTGCACGATAAAGTGCTAATCTACGCGCAAGTGATAAAGCCAGTATTGGTTTACGGCTGTCCCATATGGGGATGCAACAAAAAAAGCAACGTGAAAATTATGCAAACGGTGCAGAACAAAATACTCAGAAGCCTAGTTAATGCCCCCTGGTACATTCGAACAAATAACCTCCACCGCGACCTCAAAGTTGAGATGGTGAATGAGATTTTTTAATTTTTTTTTTTCACATAGAATACCTAGGACGTAACATATAGAATTAGTTGGCGCAAAGATTATTGATTGTTGAAGTTGTTTCCAAATAAATTGATGATTTCTCAATCTCCCAAATTTTCTACATATTTTAGTAATATCTGGCGATTGGACGGCTACCTTGGCAGACTCGGAAGCCAAAGTCAGTGATCTTCTTTTGTGTCATTGCTGCTGTCAGGTACGATCTCCGGAGTTTTCGAAAAGCATCAAGGGTAGAAAAAACATCATCATCGACGTCAGTTTGGACTAGGTAATGGTCTACTTCGGGTTCATCTACAGTTTGTTGTTCCAAAATTTCCGCCATACTTAACGACCCAACTACAGCAACGTCATCGTCAAAAAGAAAAAATTCTGAAAATTTGATGGAAAAATTTGATGAAAATTCTGAAAATTTGTTCCATTCATAAGTCTTCTGAATTGGTGTCCAAAAAGACTTTGCGTGGACTTTTCATACTTTCAACGAAGGTACACGCTATCATCAAAACTCGCTACTTCCTATTCAAAATGTTTTCCGTGTCAAGAAGACAAAGGTATACCAGACAGTCGAACAACAATCATTACTCAATCCAAGGAATTTTAATAGTATTGAAAGCGAGGCTCAGAAAACGTGGATCGTTTTAGGAAGTGGAATCACCGTGAATTAGGAGTCGGGGGAGAAGTGAGCAGAACGATCAGCACCCATAGAAGGCACACGTGATTGAGGCTCATTAATAACAGAGCAAACCTTTGTCACCAGATATTATAAAAAGGTGACATGTCAGCCAGCGGGTCTTGTGGGAGTGTTGGGGCTGAAATGTAACAATAGGAAAACATTTGCGATGCGGGACAAAAGCGCCACATTGTTCCCGACTAAGGAAACTGTTTGATATTGCCACCGCGGGTGGCGCCTTCATCGTAGAGGGTGCTCCAGGACTGAGTGAGGCGGGGGGACGACAGACCCTCCAATAAAAATAGGGTGACATCCCTTTCTACCCGCTTTACCCTCTTAAATTCATTACCCCATTCTCTGAAAAGGTTATTAAATGTGTAGAGTTGGTGGGGTTGCGAAATGACATTCCGGTCTCTGAATGTAACAGGGGAAAAAACTTCTTCTTCACGCAGTGTGTCACAAATTGGTTCTTTTAGATAACACACTACACCATAACATAAGTCGCTTGTATGCATATTGCAGAAACCTACAAATGCATATAATATAATTATTATTAATAAATCATAATTGGCAGACGATGGCACACCAAGCTGGGGGAACTCCCCACATACAAGGTCAACTACCCCTTTTTACCTCCCTGACCCAGGATAGGTTGTAGATGTAAAGAAGGGGCCGCCCTCATAAAAGGCCGACAGCTCAGGCCGATCAGTCAGTCAGGTGGAAGCTCAGAGCCCGTTATCTAATGATATCAAGTTCGTGTTCTTTATTGCCAAACCTTAAGACCTTTTCCAAACTTTGTCGAACAACAATTATTACCCTTCCTGGTAACGCTGGACGTCTTATATGAAGAACCCCTCACCCATTGCTCCACTACTCAATTAGATTGTGCGAGGTACTACCCTGGTAACTATTACCCTACCTCAACTGAACAAAACAATAATCTTTTTATGCGGGGAAAACTCCCTGGTAACACTGGTTATTGATACGTACATTTCCTCACCCCACTAAGAACCATTAACACATTTTTTAGAAAATTTTATCCAAATTTATAAAGATTTAAAGTTAATGCCTTCAATAGAAGGAAAAGCTTAAATAGTAAGGTACCAGTAGAATAGGTCCTTACACACATACTCACCAACAATCTAGGTTTTGGAATGGTTAGGATTCATATAAATTAGCTTCTTCAAGAAAATTGATGGTATGCTCTTCATACGTTTCACGTAAGGTTTTGCAAAAGTTTTGCCGTTTTCGACGCCCATAGGTGTCGCTCCAACATTGGCGTTATTGCTTTCGAGTCTACCAAGGTAGCTGAAGCATTGTTTCACTTTTCAAGGTTGAAAACAAAACGTCTGCCAAGTGACTGAAGTACATAGCTCCCTCCTACCCATAACATGATTGTATAGATGATCCGACGAATGTGCAGTGGCTACTATCAGTCTGGAGGCAATGATTTTCATAGGGGACCATCTCCACCCCAATCCGCATATTCCCTGAAAATTTATCGAAATGGGATGGAAATTGTTGAAGTTATGGCCGTTACAAGTAATTCACGATTGCGCATGCGCAGCAGCTACTATCCTCTGGGCATGCGAAAACGTAAAATCCTTGTTACAGCCATAACGTATACATTTTTCATCCGAATTTTATGACATTTTCATAGATTGGTCAGATTGGCTCGCAGATAGTCCCCCGTAAAAATTATTTTTTTAAAGTTTTTAATCGAAAGTAGACCTCATCCTGAAAATTTTGACACCAGCCGTTTTTTTCTTGGTTGAGTAGATCTTTTTCTGTGATTTTTCAAAGTTTCGAATGTTTATGACGTCACGCGGTCCTCCCGCCTGGGCGGTTCCTCCCAGCCCACTGTGACGTCATAAACATTCGAAACTTTGAAAAATCGTAGGAAAAGGTCTTCTCACGCTAGAAGTTCGCGGTTGCTGTCAAAATTCTCAGAATGAGGTCTAGTTTAGATTAAAAATAACAATTAACTTCAAAAATTGAGTTAAGAGTTTTTATGTAACCGTTAGTCGGTGTTTACTGCTGGGGAAGGGAACTGTCGTGACTATACAGTTTTCCCTCTTAATTTTGATTAAGAAAATTTAATAACGTTTTTTAGAATGGATGAAAACGTTGTCAGCAGCAAACATTCAATTGTTTTTCAGCGGGATCCAGCACTACTAACAGTTTTTAGCAGTAGAGAACCATGATTCCGTTCGGTTTTTTGTGAATAGTTTGGCGGCAAACCTGAGGAACTGTCCTGATTGTAGAATCAATAGTTTTTCTCATGTCGGTCTTCATTCTTCTCAGCTCCAAGGATCATAGTTGAGCCAAATATGGATGTGCAAGTTGCCTTGTTGTTAACTTACTATGGTGTAAGGAGGTGATCGGATTGAAAAATCTCAGTTAAAGTGGGAACATTTTTTCAACATTAACAATTTGTTTTATCCATTTAAAACAAACATGGTGGTTATTTTTATTGCAAAGGAAAGTTTTAACAGAAACATTGATTGATTTCGTTTTATCTGAACACGAAACATTTGAGAGAACATTAACAAAAACGAAAAGTCCAAACAACTTGTTTTCAACCATAACACGATATAGTGTAGTTTCTGACAATAAAACGATACAGCAATTCAACGATAAAAAATAATTTCCAGGTTGAGAGGCCTTGAAGAATGAGAGAAGATAAGTGGGACTCAGAAAGAAACCGAGAAAAAGGTTTAGATGAGTCGCAGGGCGGTGGCAATCAGCCGGATCCTCCCTGGGCAAATTACATTCCTCGGATGGTCTCCTTTTGACTCATGCCCTCTCTTCCACAATAAACGAAAGAATTTAACCAGATTAGGAGTCAAACCAGAGGAGTCGCTCCACAATTTATGTCGTCTAAGGACTGCAGCAATTGTTTTTATAAGACGGTTTTTCATCACCCTTCCTCGCCCCGTAACTGCTCCCTTTCCATTCTTTCTAAAGAGGGTTCTAATAAAAAAGAAGTGGCTTGAATATGGAGTGGGAGGAAAGTGGTGGGATACGGTGGTGGAGATCCCTGGTTTTTCTTTTTCCATCTACCGATCCTGATATTGTAGGCTGAGACATGTGAGTAATTTAACACGATACTGAAATAACATCGTAGAAAAGATCCTTTCATGCAGCATGAGTGACCGTCCTGATGACATGACCTTGCATGTCCTGCCTCCATGATTATCCTGATCATGCAGAATGACTGATCAGAACAAATGAATTAACAGGAAAATTCGTCTCCCATGTGTGTGTGGCACGTAGCTCCATCGTATCCATAACATGCATGTATAGATGATCCGATGCATTGTAGATAATCTCAAAGTTTCTAACACCAAGTAAGTTAAGCACCAATAAGTTCCAAGTTTCTAACACCATCCAAACATTTCTACTAGTAGCTTTCGAAGAAAAATCCAAAGTTTCAATAAGACCAAAAGAAAAACCAAGTTCGTAGGTCTGAATTTTCGGCCAACACAACACTAATGGGTAAAGAAGAAAACCAATAGGGTCGAAAAATGTGTTATTGAGTGGAGATAATCATTTAACACATTATAAAACAATTTTACATACACAAATAGAACAATTTTTTCCGGATTCAATGTACCTTGAAACGTAAACCTACAAACTTTGAGGGGGAGGTTAAAATTTTTTTCTTGGTCCAGAGGTTCATTATTGAAAATAATAAACCAAAATGGGAAACCCCGATAAACAGCTAATGTTGAGACTCTAAATCGCACTGTAAGGCGCATGCTCGTATACCGCTCAGCTTGATAGAACGGAGGGAGGAGGTAGAAAGTAGGTACCTTGCAGTTTCATCTCCGTACGTTACGCGAACCGTGTTCAGAGCGAGGTCCGAAATTCTTAATGCGAATTACAAGTGGTTGAGGGAGAGACTGGGACATTATTGTTCGTTGTGTAATTTGGGAGTGTTGGAGACTTCAGTGCATTTTTTGGCAGTCTGCCCAATACTGAGTGAATTTAGGTTATAACCTAAATAAATGGTATAAATATAATTTAACTAGCTCAAGCTTATCAGTAAAAGAAATTGATTGATTGTAAAAAGAATTGATTGACATATTGAATGGAAGTGATTTATTGCCTGCGCTTGTCAAGTTTATAAGAAATGCTGGGAGATGCCAGAGGAAGCTCGTGGAGGAATTTAATTATGATTGAGTAAATAAAACAGGCAAAACCACCTGGTTTCAACTTGTAATTATCTAAAATCACGAACTTATTTAAATACAAAGTATTTTATATGTTAATTTAACTATAAATTATTGTGCTGATGCCAAATGATTTTTGCAAATTGTGATACAATTGGAATGTATCTGTATTGTATTAATCCTAATGGGAAATACTAGGAATTGCAATTATTTATTTACTATTTATCCGAATGAACTGATGTTTGAAGAAGAAAAAACCGAGCTACCCCTGCGACAATCGTAAGATTAGTAGAATTAGCGAGAAAAGTAAGAAAACGGAACGCATGCATAGTATAAAAGGTAATATGAAAAAACATTGTTCAAGTGCAATCCGTAAAAATGTTAGTCATTTTTTGGGAAATAAATGCTTTAACTTTCTCTCTCTCTCTGAATGAACATTGGGTGACGCCACAGAAACTAGTTAAGGGGGTATCAGTCGGTCGACGTTCGTTCTTCGTTCCGGGTCAGTATTTGGCCAAATCTAAGGGGCAAAAAGTTGAAAAGTTGTACTTAAATTTGAAATTTTAGTGGATTTTAGAAATTTATTAGTGCACGGCCCTAGGGAATTGAATAACTGAAATAATGCCGCTGGAATCATCAAAATCGAACAATAATTGCCAGATATAAAAGGGAAAACCCGTTAATTCAGTTATGTATTTCCCATCAATTGTAGCTAAACTTGAAATTTTCAAGGATTTTAGAAATGCATTAGTGCGCGGCTCTAGGGAATTGAAAAACTGAAAGATTGCCGCTGGAATCATCAAAATCGAACAATATGTGCCAGAGAACTATGGAAAAACCGTTTATTCAGTAGTTTTTCCCACAAGTCTTTGCGCCTTCAATTTCGATAAATACTAAAAACAAACGGCGACCAACTGAGACCCCCTTAAGTACAAAATATGCATAGCCCTACACAGGCATTAGGGAATATGGTTTCTAACTTTTAAAATAAATAAATTTCAAAAATTGTAAAGGGGATTCAAAAGGAAGATTAGCTGCTGGTACGTGTTTCAAGGGGACCATTTCATCTCTGCGATGAAACCTTTTGAGACATCGCACGATTTATGATTCACGAATTGTGAACCTTCCTTCCAGCTCTGGCGAACCGTCGTTTACCTTCATATGGGATTAGGGATGTCGGAAAAGTAGGTATCGATTCTCAGAGAGGTTGTCCGATTCTCCTGAGAAAATAATATTCCTATCAAGTTTACCAGAATCGGTGTAGCGGATTCGTTGTTTTTTCAATTTCTCTTCTTAGTTGAGATATATTTTATTGTGACTAGCCGTTTTATCGTGACGATAAAGAAAAGGTAAAAGTAACTTTTACATTAAACTAATCAATCAACCTTTTTAAAGCTCAATTATAATCATTTCTCATTTCAGGTATTTTGCTTTCGAGTCTACCAAGGTAGCCGAAGCTTTGTTTTCACTTTTCAAGGATGAAAAAAAAAGTTCTCCAAAATCAAAATTTTCACTCGCGTTTACGTTTTAGACCTTTCTGAACAATTTTGGTTCCTTGTCTGTCTGTCTATCTGTCATGAAATCCTTGTAACGAGCATAACTATACGAAGTTATTGTCCGATTTCCATGAAATTTTCAGGGGTTGTGCGGGTTGGTGTGTAGACGGTCCCCTATGAAAATCATCATCCCCGAACTGATAGAAGCGACTGCGCATGCGTAAACGTGAATTCCTTGTAACGGCTATAACTTCTACATTTTCCATCCGATTTCAATGACATTTTCAGGGATGTTGCGGATTAGGTTTTAGATGGTCCCCAATGAAAATCAAGGCCATAAAATCTACAGTAGCCTCTGCGCATGCGCAAACGTAAAATCCTTGTAACAGCCATAACACTTACATTTTTCATCCGAATTTGATGAAATTTACAACTAATTTGCAACAAAAAATGTCACTTAGCAATTTTTTTAACTCCTTGTTTTTTTTCAATTTTGACATTTTTTGTGATTTTGACCTTACTTTACTAAATTGGTCGTACGTCGTACCTCTCTTATTTTGGCGTGTAAATTCGAATTTGAGGAAACCACTGAAAAGAGCATTGAATTTCCTATCGGTTACATGTCTGACCTTCCCTCTGAGTCAAGGTTTGAAAAATGAAAACGCTGCAAATTATTACACAAAGGTTTATTATTTTTCTCTGTAGATCACTCGTCTGCACCTAACACTGCTTTGCCATTGTCACTACCTACCAACCACAGGTACTGCGTACCTACTACTTCGCAATCAAGTTTATTTGGAAGAAATACCTAAACGCTTCACACTCAATACAATGAAATAGGAGTTGTGGGTGCTAAGAGATAAGTTGTGAGTGCTAAAATTACTGGTTGCTAAGGACGCAAAACTGAGTACAACTCGAAGAAACGAACAACGATCGCATTTTGGTCCGATAAAATTTGAACGGGGATTAGGCCTCTTTTGCGATTCACACTCGAGGTTCTGATTTATCGTAAGTACAACACTTAAGTTCTCATAGGGAGTGGACGGTTGGTCCTCTGGTTGGTCTCATTCGATTCTAAAAATTCAATTCTATTTTAAATTGATGATAGAAAAATACCTTTACATCAGCATTTTTTTGAACTAGGGCTTTTTCAAAATTTTGGCTCTTATTTTTCGACCTTTAGAAGTGACTGACATCAACCAAAACCTTTGAAGCACAACTAGACCCCAAATGTAATTAAATTCCATATTCCCAACGGTCGTCATTTTTTTATTTTTAAGTGGAACTTATCACAAAAATTTGTACTTGAACGCGCAGAAACGTGAATTTCTTCAACGGAATCAGCGCTCAGGCAAAGGTGTTTTGATTCACCGGTATGATTCCGTTGAAAAAACGCTGCAAATTATTACACAAAGGTTTTTTTTTATATATAGATCACTCGTCTGCAAAGAACTCGGCTTTGCCGAACAACCATAGATACTACCTACCACGATCACATTTTGGTCAGCTAAAATTTGAACGGTGATTAGGCCTCTTTTGCGATTCAAACTCGTGTTTCGGATTTATCGTACGTAAAACCCTTAAGTTCTTGTAGGGAGCGAACGGTTTGCCCTAAAGAGCTCCGCGTGGTCTCTAAAAATAAGAAAAAAACCCTAAATTTAAAATCAATACCTTCATATCGCAATTTTTTGAGCTAGGGCGTTTTCAAAATGTCAACCCTTAGAAGTGACCGACATCAACCAAAAGCTTCGGGGCACAACTAGACCCCGATTGGAGCCCATATACCAAATTTAATCAAATTCGGTCCATGGGAACTAATGAAAGTGCCGCGTACGGACGGCCAAATTTGTATTCGATTTTTGGATTTTACGTAGGTACCTACCTTGAAACGTGAAACAACAAATTTTGAGGGGGGTTGAAATTTCTCTTCTTTGTCGATTCCAAAGGTTCATTATTGAAAATAATAAACCAAAATTTCGTTTTACGCTTTCTAACACAAATTTTTGTAATAAGTTCCACTCCAAAAATAACGATATAAACCCTGTGCATACAGTATGTAGGTGTATACTGAATGTAGGTATACTGAAAATCGAAAAAAAGATACATGTGTTGGTATTCTATGAGTTTGGAGTGACAAGAAGATTATTTTAGCAAAGAACATGTTTTAGCCTTGACCAAAAAAAAAAAAAAAAAAAACACGACCCAAGGAGGGTGACGTGGGAGTGTTACACGGTTTTTAATGCATTTTAGATATGTAGCTAGGGATAATATAATTTTTGTATTATACCTACCTACGACTAAAGGTTCTGCACTAAATTTGGCTAAAATACGGTCAAATTTTTGATGTTTTAGAAATAACAATAATTACATTTTTAGACAAAAGATTGATTGTCTAATTTTAACGATTCGTGCTATGTGCCACAGCCTGTAGGGTGACTACTCTGTCATACAGCTAATATTAGATTATCTTAACCATCGCTTGGATTTCTTTGAAAATTCGCTCATTAACTCAATGAATGAACTATTTCACTGTCAAGTGACTCAAGGTACCTAAATGCAGATTATTTTACTTGTCTTTCATCACAGAATGAGACTCGTTGAAATGAATGAACCAGACTACCTGCCAATTACAATTCCTATTCATTTATTTGGTTGCTGGCTCTCCCCATCTGTTTGGAGCAACGGACCTACCATAAGTGGATTAAAATTATTAGAATTTGAAAATAGGTATAAGGGGGTCCCAGTCGGTCGCCGTTCGTAAATTGTAGGGGCAAAAACTTTTAAAAATGTAGCTTAATTTGAAATTTCCAAGGATTTTCGAAAAAGTGCATCGGCCTAGGGAATTGAAAAACTGGCGTTGGAATCATCAAAATCGAAAAATAATTGCCGGAGAAAACGCTGCAAATTATTACACAATGGTTTATTATTTTTCTATATTGATCACTCGTCTGCAAAGCCACCAACCATCCAACATGAAGGAAAACATCAATCGCGTTTCAGTCAGCTAAAATTTGAACGGAGATTAGGCCTCTTTTGCGTTTCACACTCGTGTTTCTGATTTATCGTACGTCCAAACTTTAAATTCTCGTAGGAGCGAACAGTTTGTCCTACAGAGCTCCGCGTGGTCTCAAAAAATTCTAAAAATTCTATACTATCTTAAATTGAAGGAAAACCAATACCTTTTATCAAAATTTTTGAGTTACGGCGTTTTCAAAATTCATTTTTGAACCCTTAGAAGTGACCTTCATCAACCAAAATGTTCGGGGCACAACAAGACCCCAAATAGAGCCTACATAACAAATTTCATCAAAACCGGTCAATGCTAAGTGGCAAAAGTGCCGCGTACGGCATACGGACGGCCAAATTTTTATTCGATTTTTGGATTCTACGTACCTTGAAACGTAAACCATCAAATTTTGAGGGGGTGTTAAAAAAAATTTTTCCTTGGTCGATTCCAAAGGTTCATTATTGAAAATAATAAACCAAAATGGAAAAAACATAACTGAATAAACAGTTTTTCTAATTTTTCTCTGACAATATTTCAGTTTTTCAATTCCTAAGGCCGATACACTAATACATTTCTAAAATCTTTGAAAATTTCAAATTTAGCTACATTTAAAAATTTTTTGCCCCTGAAATTTAGGGAAATATTGACCCGGAACGAGGAACGAACGACGACCGACTAAGACCTTAACGGGGGAACCAATAAAAACACAAAATTTTAAAATATTAGTTTTAACAAAGTTCAATGACATATAAAATACATTCATCCAAGAATACAGATCTGTACAAATATCAATAGGAGCGCATGTGTACAAAAATAAACTTTCGTAGTTATATACATAAATAGATGGATTTTATGTACAGTTAAAAAAATCGTTCACTTAGTTCTATAATAATTATCTTTCATGATATGCAAAATTAATGTTAACTTCATTGATCTTCAATTCGTGGAATGCTTATTCCTTCAATTGGCTGAGGAAATCCATAAGAAGCCATTTCAAAAGCCTGTTTTGGACTTTCGAGCACGTCCGGGTTTTCCACTGGAATAAAAATCGAGAAATTCTAACTTAGCAGATATAAACATTATTCTATGTGGAATCCCTATTAGACATGAAAGAGGAAGAACCAAAAGTTTATGCACCGTTCATAGTGAGTGCTGCTCTCCAAGATGCATTTGGTTGAAAAGTGGAGCCTAGATCACTCATCTTCTAGGCAACAGTGATTCTACCAGTTCCTTCTGATGTCTAAAGATCTTGTAGGGAAACTTATCCAAACCCGAAAAAATTACTTTGAAAGATTTCCCCCACGGACACTTTCCCCCAGTTCTCCCCCTAAAATAAGGTTGACATGGCAACATCGCATAGCAGTTAAAATGTCTTGAAATCGTTTTCAAGTACCTATTCTAGCCTAAGAGACTAGAGAAACTCCTTTCTAATCTTTATCTCTCCTACATGCAATACGATGACATCAAATAAGTCGTAGAATACTTTGGAAATCTATAACAGAGGTCACTTCCAACAAACAGTTCCTTCTGAATTTTTTTTCAACCTCGTTTTTCGTGACTGAAATTTCAAGATGATTATCGTTTTCCTGACTTTCAGCACTGAAACAGCTCAACCTCCCGTAACTTGGAATGAAAAACGCTGAAAATTATTACACAATGGTTTATTATTTTTCTATACAGGGTGTCTACAAAACAGCTGTAAGGAATTCAAGGGGTCGATTCTACAACTAATTTCCAACTAAAAGTGTCTCTTAGAATTTTTTTTAAACGCCTCTTTAACCGACTTTTTTCACTTTTAAGTTTTTTTCGTGTTTTCGACCTTGCACCATTGAAACGGTCATAACTTTCTTAAATTACACTCAAAAATTAAAAATAAGGATACCGTTGGAAAGAGCGTCAAATTTCCTATCTCCCTGATACCAAATAACAAATTTTCAGTTGAATCACACGGGGAATAAAGCAACCTAAAAAGTGAACTTAGTAAATTTTCGAAAAATTCCCGTTTTTCAACGCCTATAAATCTCCAAATATTACCAGGTAAATTTCTGTTGCCGGAAAGCCTAAAAACTGCGACAGAATCTCAGCTTTCCAATGGTACAATCAAAACATATTCTACAGCCGTATTTAGGGGAGAAAGTCGTGTTTGAACGCGGAAAAACGTGCATTTTTTCAACGAAATCGGCGCTCTGGCCTCCTGTTTCCGGAGGCCTCGCGGTCTACTGCGGCGCCCGCCCACCCACTGCTATCGTCCGACCCCTCAGATCGACTAGGTGGAGCGCCGATTTCGTTGAAAAAATGCACGTTTTTCCGCGTTCAAACACGAATTTCTCCCCTAAATTCGGTTGTAGAATATGTTTTGATTATACCATTGGAAAGCTGAGATTCTGGCGCAGTTTTTAGGCTTTCCGGCAACAGAACTTTACCTGGTAATATTTGGAGATTTATAAGCGTTGAAAAACGGGAATTTTTCGAAAATTTACTAAGTTCACTTTTTAGGTTGCTTTATTCCCCGTGTAATTCAACTGAAAATTTGATATTTGGTATCAGGGAGATAGGAAATTTGACGCTCTTTCCAACGGTATCCTTATTTTTAATTTTTGAGTGTAATTTAAGAGAGTTATGACCATATCAATGGTGTAAGGTCGAAAACACGAAAAAAAAACTTAAAAGTGAAAAAAGTCGGTTAAAGAGGCGTTTAAAAAAATTCTAAGAGACACTTTTTGTTGGAAATTAGTTGTAGAATCGACCCCTTGAATTCCTTACAGCTGTTTCGTAGACACCCTGTATAGATCACTCGTCTACAAAGCCACCAACCATCCAACATGAAGAAAAACATCGATCGCATTTCGGTCAGCTAAAATTTGAACGGAGATTTGGCCTCTTTCGCGATTCACACTCGTGTTTCTGATTTATCGTACGTAAAACCCTTAAATTCTCGTAGGGAGCGAACGGTTTGCCGTACAGGGCATCGCGTGGTCTCAAAAAATTCTAAAAATTAAACAAACAAAAAAAAAAAAAAAAAACAATACCTTTAATCAAAATTTTTTTGAGTTAGGGCGTTTTCAAAATTTCAAAATTCATTTTTGAACCCTTAGAAGTGACCTACATCAACCAAAATCTTCGGGGCACAACTAGACCCTAAATTGAGCCTACATACCAAATTTCATCAAAATCGGTCAATGCTAAGTGGCATTAAAGCCGCGTACGGCGGACGGACGGCCAAATTTTTATTCGATTTTTGGATTCTACGTACCTTGAAACGTAAACCATCAAACTTTGAGGGGGTGTTAAAATTTTTTTTCTTGGTCGATTCCAAAGGTTCATTAGTGAAAATAACAAACCAAAATGAATACATAATTAGATAGAGCATTCAATTTCCATAAGATTAGCAGACTAACTGTTCATTGTTTCGATGTTCAAAACGAAACCTGAATATTCGTTCGTTCATATATTCAGCTGACTATTCATGCAACTTTTTGTTTCTATAACAAATAATTTTTTGAAATATTGCTTATTTAACAATAAGCTCGTGTAATACACAATTACAGTTAGTTCACATATTTGGCCAATTATCGATCTTAATAATGGACTGTTGCTATACGTACAAATGGGTCTGTTAAATGAACTCTGTTAAGTACCCACAGAGGGTCTTATTTAGAATATTGTGTAGTGTTTAATAATAAATTTGGATAAATACGAATAGAACATTTTGAATTCAACGTTCAATTTGAGTTTTTGTAATCCATGATTAGAATTAAAAGGCATTAGAAAATATGCAGGATGATATCGCGGACGCAGAAAATGAAATGATGGCCAATTTTTCCGCTGAGATGCGGCTTGACCCGCCCTGTATGTGCGCACCAACAATACAGTGAAGCGATGCCTCTCGTGTGTGCCTAGCTTTATTCTTCCGCCACCTTGCTCATCATGCACAACAAAAAAATCCATCTTACATCACTAATGACTGATATATCAAGTAACGCACCATTCCTGATTTTCATTGATGGATTTATGTTTTGAAGATAGTCACATGTAATGCTTTCACTGTCATCAAGCCCGCAGTTTCTTGAGTTTTCCAAATTGTTCAATGGGAGAGCGCTGTAAAGTGTGTCGCTTCCATTGTTGTACGACGAAGGATGAATTCCCTGAATAAAATTCAACAGATTTCAACCTGGGAGAATGTAGCTATGCTAGGTTTGTAGGTATAATATACTTTAGTCATGAAAATGTTTTTTAAAAAACCAACATAGTCTTCCACATTTTAGGATATCGCATTCATAATATTCATTTATACATATTCATAATATACCATATTATTATGTTACTGCAGATATCAACGTACATACCTGTGAAGCTTTTATGTTGCTAATTTTACTGGGGCAATTGAGTTGTGAGTCCCGAAACATAGCTTTCCGGGTTTTGGCTTCTTCATTATTTCGAGCCCTTTCTCTTTTCCTTTTCCTGCAATTTTGACAGAAAATGAGCAAAATTATTATGCTTATCAACATTACTATGCTGAATCAACACTAGTAGAAACTATCGATGTTAGTGAGCTCATTTTTTCTAAAAGATTCGTAAACCTTCGAAAGTGTATGCACAGAAATACTGTGAAATCTGGCATAATATGAGTTTTTCTTCAACATTGTTTTTCTTCAACTGTTGCCTGTATTACACATCTGAAGGAACGCCTCGTGTCTCAGTCGGGTCTGTACATGATTTTTTATAAACAAACGTTTATCAGAAGAAAATCACTTGAAAGTGATCAGAATGTGGTAATTCCGTATTTATGTGCTTTCATAATTTTCTCACAAGCTATCGATACTGTAACGTTTGAAAATAAGACTGCCTGCCTTATGGTCCACCCACCCTTTGGGACTCTCTGATTGGGGGATGCGCACCCATGTGGTAAAATCTGGAACCCTCTCATCACGATCATTGAAACCAAGAACAGTTTTTATCGTTACGTTCTCGAGTTGGAGCATCTCAACCAATGTAATTACTAGTTTTCTTTCTTTCTGGATTTCGTTCTCAAAGGTATTCGCCACATAGTAGGAACGCATCAAAATTGTCAAGGTAAACCTATGTTCTGAAGAAATTAGATAGTAAGGGAAGATGTTCCTCACAACGCTTTGCTGGAGACACCGGGTTGTACCTGACAGTAGAAGGCCGGCTCTGCTGTTTCCATCACATCTGCTTGAAAGGGATATTGGAAAGAAACATTGCAATGTTTTCCATTCGACCACGCAGTGAAGTAGTTATTTCAGAGTATCTGATACGCGGAAGGAGAGTACTAAACCTTTCCATTTAAGGGGGTCTCAGTCGGTTGCCGTTCGTTCCTCGTTCCGGGTTAGTATTTCACGAAATCAAAGGCGCAAACCTAAAAAGTTGTACCTAAATTTGAAATTTTCAAGGATTTTAGAAATTCATTAGTGCACGGCTCTAGGGAATTGAAAAACTGAAATATTGCCGCTGGAATCATCAAAATCGAACAATAATTTCCAGAGAAAAATGGGAAAAACCGTTAATTCAGTTATGTTTTTCCCATAAAATGTAGCTAAACTTTAAATTTTCAAGGATTTTAAAAATGCATTAGTGCATGGGCCTTGGGAGTTTAAAAACTAAAAGATTGCCATCAAGATCGAACGATAATTGCCAGAGAAATATGGGAAAACCCGTTTATTCAGTCGTTTTTCCCATCTTTCTTTGGCAATTATTGTTCGATTTTGATGATTCTGGCGGCAATATTTCAGTTTTTCAATTCCCTAGGGCCGTGCACTAATGAATTTGTAAAATCCTTTAAAATTACAAATTTAGGTACAACTTTTTACGTTTTTCTTTTTTTACGTGCCTTCAATTATGCTAAATACTATAAACGAACAGCGACCGACTGAGACCCCCTGAATATTACATTCCTTCTTTTACTAACTCCTTGCAACTAACCATCTAATTTTTTACTAGATTCTAACTTATACATTTTGTGCACTGTGTAAACATTTGAACGGTGTTTTCTGTATGTCCTTAACAAATGAATAGTATCAACTTTATTTGTAAAAATGAAGAGTTTGCTGTGATCACTGTTAGACGGAAAACAACCAAAGCCTTTCATTTCATTCCTGGCTTGTTGCTTTCACCTGATGCACCTCTAACTAATCCTAGGATAGGATAGGAATCCTAGTATAGGGTAGGATAGCAATAGGAATCCTAATCCTAATCCTAGTCGTAGGATAGGATAGGAATCCTAGGATAGGAATCACACAAAGTGTGAAGAAAAACAAAAAAACTCGGCCCTTCAGGCCTATCGCTAAAATTCAAGAAACATGGAACATGCTTCAGAAGCGCTATTTGGCGGAGTAGGGATTGGGTGGACCCCCGCATGAAACTTGTCTGTCAACCTCTCAGTGTCACTCATCCTGCAGAACATTTTTGGGTGGTTAGTCCAAGGCTAAAGGATGTTCCATGATAAAATAATGACAAATTAGGGAAAACCCAGGTGTGATATGCCAAAATGTAGTTGGATTGATTCCGTATTCGGATTTAAAAACTACTGACTTACGCCTATCCACAAATTTATCCATCCCGTCACTGCACCCACCAATTTATGTTTACCCCGTAAGAGCGTTATTTTTAGATCATACCTTCACAATACGTTGAAATAAGTTACACATTCTCCAACATCTTCAACGATCAGAATAGTAGGTAGTTACTTGTAATAATTTTACAACACACTATACAAGACCACTAAGCAATACAGTTGTTTTAACTTTAGAGTAACTACGATTCATCACCACTCACCATAATATGACGCTGATGGCAGCAACTGCAGACAGTAGTATTGCAGCGAGCAAGAGAATAACGATGTATGGATAGACATAGGAAAACTGCCCATCATCTGCTGAATCACAAGTGCGATTGTCAGCACACAACGGCGCGACTGGAGGGGGAGATGTGCACACCATGGTCCCACCTTGATGAGAACACAACGTTGGTGGTGGGCACTCACACGCCTCTTCTTCACAAAATTCTCCTATTAACATGAACTCAATCAGGAGAAAGTGGGCAACATAAGAACGCATATATTTTTTCCAATGACATTTAATATAGGGAATCATCCTACACAAATCAAATTTATGGGATGTTCAGGGGAACAACTCTGATTTTTCGCTCTGAAAAAAAAAGGGATTCTCAGAGTTAAAATTTCGTTTTCATAAGATTTGGTCGAACGACAAACACTTTTTAGGTGATCTAGTAAGTAAGAAGGAGTAAGTAAAGTAAACAACCATATCAGGTTGGATTTTCGTCCGACTGCCATTCCTGGCATCGTGGACGTCATCAGCTGTCTTCCTAGGGGAAGATCAGAATTTGTTCTGATGATTTCGCTCATGGCTTCCCATTGGCCTCACCGCCCTGGGTTGGGACGAGGGGAACTATGACCGACTTCCCCGAAAATATGCTTCCGAGGCGAGCCCCGAACTCATGGCCCCTGCAACTGGTCCGAGTCTTGTCTCCAGAGACACATGCCACAGCTCGCTCGGCCACAGCTGAACCACAGCTTTAGATGGTCTAGTATCGAATGATTACAAGAGTTCAATTGGCCGACTTTTACAAAGGACTTTTCAACAGTTTTTTGTTGAGTTTTTTTCGTAGTCGGGAGGTGATTTTTAAAATTGTTATTGTTTTCAAGTAATAAAGTGAGAAGCATAGCAACAGACATTTGTATGGATATATTGTAGCGAGGAAAAATAAGCGGTTCCCAAGAAATCAAAAGAGTTTTTGGCAACCACTAACGGGCCCGTGGAACCTCTTCACAAAGCACTGAGTTCGCGGGTGACGATGGATCGCCTCCTGACAATCAGCGGGCGACGATGAAAGGGTGCCTCCAGACAGTCACCCGTTCCTAGAGGCCCACTGTCACGAGCGCCTCCCTCCCCCCCTCCTTTCCCAAGTTAACAGGCTTCCTCCTTCAACTGGGTAGCATCCTCTGTTGCTCGCGCTAGTCTCCTCCTAACGGCGCCCGTGAGATTTTGGCACCAAAAACTCTCTAATCAACGCAACAGAGTAAGGTGCCCAATCTGGAATGGAAATTGTACAATAGCAGGTATCAACTGTCATATATGGTGTCATCAACCGAATAGTTCACTCCCCGCAGTGCAGGACGACTTCCAGCAAAACCAAATGAGTCAGTATGAACAACCTATTCATTTCTGGTTTCGGTTCACCTGTGCTAAATACTGCAGGAGGAACAAAGCAAATATGGGAAAGACGATGGTTGAAAGCAATGAGGCTTCAAGGAAAACAATACTCATTGCCCCATGGGGCTGTGGGATGGTAATTTGTAACAATAGTTACAGCAGAAATACAAGGAGTAACTGGCGGAACTCAAACTTTCGAAAGAATATTAATTTTTTGTGCAACAGTACTCCTACGTGAGAGATTCATCATCAGGAGAAGATATAAGGAAATCGACAATAAAACTTAAAAAATGGATATGTAGCGCCAAAGATATTATGATGAGCAGGTACGAGAAGCAATAAGGTGCGATAAACAACTGAAGCAACGAAATGTAGAGAACTTTGCTAACAAACCTAGAGTTTTCACCAGGCCAGTATCAAAAGGAAAGCTTCGAGATGCAACTCGACGGATTACCCATCAATCTGGAGGTGGTGTCTTACATCCGGAATCAATCCAAGATTATGGGAGAACGGACCCTGTAAAGTCCCTGAAGGAAGACCCTGTAACGTCCGCAAACCATGCATTCGAAACCTCAAAAGCGGCTACTACGGTACTGAGCTGGAGTATATCTGCACGAACCTCTTTTGACAGCTCCCAACATGAACCGGAACTCTCAGAAGAGCTCAATTTACGAAAAATGTTAAAATAAGAGAGAGGGCTCGCGAGAAGAGAAAAAACGCTCCCACTGGCCACAAAGCAAAAAATAAAACGAATAGTGGAAAGCAACTCATCTCATTGGCTCACAGTGCTACTGCTAAGAATGGACAGTCTTGACCATTCCGCTCAGCAGTTAAGGAATGCTCTCCACTTGAGATATGGCTGGGGAATTCAAGGGCTCTCCATGAACTGCGATGGATGCGGGGAAACCATGAATTCACCATTCCTTTTGTCACCCATTCACTGAACTGTAAGAAAGGAGGTCTGATGAAGCATGGCCACAACTCTGTTAGAGAAGAATGTGCAAATATGGCAGCATTGGTCTGACGGGGAATGATGCTGGAACCACTCCTGCAAGACGAATCAGGAGGTATGCCCGAACTTGTTGCTGATTTCAAAACTCATGGGGTCTGGGACAGGGAGAGGACAGCATTTTACGACAATCGCATTGTTAATGCCAATGCCTCCTCTCATCCGTCTCAAGATTGGAGTTCAATCGCCGACAATGCTGCAAGAAAGAAGGAGAGAAAGTATGATGGAAGACTGTCGTTGCTTATTCTCGCCTTCAACATGCTCGTGAGAAGGAGTTTAATCTATTCCTCCATAGATTGGTATCGACGCTAACCGAAAAATAGACTAGATCACGATCATATGTGGCAGGATGGGTAAGGACAAAAATCCAGTTTGCACTAATATGAGCAGTAAATATGAGAATGCGGAGGTCAAGAAAGAAAATTACGGACCTCAACCCTCACTGGATTAACCCACCAGGACTCAGACTGAGATGCTCCTCTACTCCCTGAATAAAAGAAAAAATCGTTGACCTTCGATACTTCATTCCCACCATCATGAACGAACCAGCAGATCCGAGCACCAAGAAAATGCACTAAATTGAGACATGGTGCAAAAATGTGATCATAAATGAATACGAAATGTAAATTGTCAACCATTAGCAAAAAAACCCTTAATAACTATATCAAGTCCTATTATATCCTTACAATGACAATTCAAGGTGATGAGGTTAGATACTTTAGAGGATTTAATGATATTACTAGCTCACTCACCACTATAGGCAGGGGAACAGGTGCAAAACAGAAGATGAGTGTGTTCCGCTGCCACAAAGGTCTCCGATTCAGTGCTAGTCGTAGTTATACGGTGAGGAACTATAGTCACGCTTTGCTTGCATTTACCTCCATTTTGGCAATTGCATTTCAACAACACTACAGCAAGTCTTGTTTCTGATACAACTTTATTCAATTCCTCCAAGGAAACATACTGAAAACGTTAATCGAAACACATGAGCTATAAACACTCTTGAAACTAATATTAGTACAACACTACAACGTGCAAATCCCTAATTATAATGAACCTGATCGTTCCAAACAGTATGTTGTTATGTACTCCTGCTGCAGTCATATTGAAGGCCTTGTGGAAGAGGAAGGAGAAAGAACGATTTTTTTCTCCTAATGAGCGAGCACTTCTTCCTCTTTCAAAAGACCTTCAATCAAACTATAGGTTGAAAAATAAGTAGATAATGCCAAACCTCTTGGAATGAAAGTAGGACATCTAAATCTCGATTCGCAGGTTGTAAGCTAAGTAATAATATTTCAGTCTTGAGAAGTTTTTTGAGCAGGCGTAAAATAGTCTTCCAACCGGTCAATAAAAAATACTTAGGCGTCATTCCTTTGAACCTGTAAAATACATCATGAAAAAGTTTTGATATAGGAAAATACAACTTGAGAATATGGCAGTAGTAAATATACAATTTCAGGTACGAAGGAGGGGGGGGGGGCTCACCTTAAACTAAAAGCAGAGAGCAACATATTTCGAAAGATAGATTGAATTGTGACTGTTATCATTGCGCTGGAAGAAAACTTTCCATCGGTAACAGTAACATTCAGATAATAAACTCCAGGGTCAAGATCGTCCATAGACAAATGACCAGTCATGGGGTCAATGAAAAATCCATTCGGCTCTCCTTCAAGAGTGTAAGCATGGGTGTCATAGGGGTCAGCATCTCTCGTGTGCACCATGCCCAGCGAACATTTCCTTAGTTGGTTTTCATATGACATGACGACGACGTTTAAAGGCGACACGAGTGGGGGATGAAGTGATTCCTCAGTAACCTGAAATTACAAATATTTAAGGGTTAAACGATATTTTGCAGAACAGCAGAATTTCAAAGATTTAACACCAGGATTGTTCTTTCTAGATAAGAAGCAAATGCCATGGCTGCTGCCACTGGTTTTATATAAGCTAGTTGTCATGACATCCTCCTACTGTTCAGATTAAACAATAAACTTGTTGTGCTTCTACAGTGGGTTAGCGTCAACCTCTCTTAATCTTGCTCATCTTTCCTTTGTCTAGCACAGTCTCACAAGAGAATACATCGCACTCTTGAGATCAAAACACAAACCAGTCTAGTACAAAATTCTGTCTTGTTCACTATTCACCTAACTACCTATCACTGTCAGTTTCAAATTACTCCCTGGCTCCATGGCGTTGAAATTCAATTCTGTAAGACACGAATCGATGGTTCCCAGGGAAAAAAATTTGTAAGGACCACGTTCCTAAAAATCACAGCACGTGGGAACCCCACCACAACAAAATTGCCGTTGCTTGATAAGGGGGATTCCATCCATGCTCAAACCAATCATCGAGAAGGAAAATTCGGAAGGGGGACTTAAATTACTCCGAACATGAAAAATACAGCAATCATTGGATATCCAGAATACGGAACAATACGCCCCCAGCCAACAAACAAAACCATTCTGCTCGGTCGAAATCGGGGTTGTGTACATCAGAGTGTTTCCACAATAGCGTCACAATAGGCTACCTCGGTCCTAAGGAACCAGCCTCCTCCAGGGAACAGTGGGTAGCTACCCCCCCCCCCCCCCCCCACGGGTCTTTCAAGGACTACCAGGACCTGAAAAGGATCGACAGGTCGGTCTTAGTATCGAACCCTGCTTACCCCATCTACTGTGTTGCTGACGAGAGTCCGCTGCATCCACGATGCATGGTCAGGAGGCATTCAGGTAGGGTGTGAGTTAAGCCAGGCGTTAGAATATTATTTTCGTTCCATATCTTATAATATTTCATTCCTCTTTCAAAGGAAGTAAAATTAAAATGTAGAATAAAATTCGTTCTTAACTTATAAAATTCAGTTTTTGTTACTATTTCCGTAAATCCCGAAGGTTCTAAATACTAACAAACAATTAGAGTAGTCTAATCTTGGTTCTGGAGGCAACAGGCCTCTGGAGCTACCCGAATCATGGCTTAAGTTAGTTCAGGGAACTCATACCTAGGCAGGGGTGAAACTTCCGTCGGAATTCCACCCCACGAGTAGGTAGAATCTGAGCCTAGCCAAACTGCCAGCGCTATTCAAAGAGGGCAAAAAGCTATCAATCACCTTTCAGTTTCTAGTCTGGAAAACACTCAACTACCAAAACCTCATCTCATTGTCTCGGTTTCAATCTGGCGTGATCTACACCTCACTCCCACCCATATCTGTCGTTTCAACAGTTTCAGGACATGTCAAGGAAAACTGATGGTGATAAACCAACTTTCTTTTCATATCTAACCTCCCCTGTCTTGCCAGGAGTTATTTCTAAGTAAATTCAAATTCAGTCTGTTTTAACAAGTGCAATTAACACAGAGTCAGATAGAGTCTAAACCTCTTCCTCCCAGTGATTTACGTCATGACTGGATTCGACCAGCAGCAGTAGCTAGTAAATTTTGCAACATTTTGGAAGGCACAATGCCCCATTTTAAACATTTTCACCAAGCAATTAGTTCGACGGTCCCTATTTGGAATCGCATAATTTTCCATTATATTTATGGATTGCAATACTGAATAAAGATATTTGATTCGGAATATTCCTTACTTTGACTGTAACAACCGTGTCTGAGTACAGTGGTGGGTTACCACTGTCATACACCCGAATTTGTAAATTGAAAATTTTATGAATATAATCAGTCAATACTGTGTTACTCTTAATGGTCCCATCAGCACTAATGCTGAACGAATTGTTCTCATTCCCACTTTGTATGTCAAATTCAAAGGGTCCTCCATTGCGGCCAAGGTCTGAATCTCGGACTTCAAGTTTGAGGATTGACCAACCAGCCCTTTTTCCTTCCTGAAAACCAGAATCAATTAGTCGACAGCAAATCAGTGGAAAATGATACAAATAGTAACCTATCAATTATTAGGTAAATCATTGGACACTTATCTGTACAGTTCTAAAATGCAATCTGAAACTATAATGTGCGACAGGGAATGGGGTATTTCGGTCAATTTTGCTTCCGAGTCTACCAAGGTAGCGGAAGCTTTGTTTTCACTTTTCAAGGTCGAAAAAAAAAGTTCTCCAAAATCAAAATTTTCACTCGCGTTTTGCCTTTTAGACCTTTCTGAACAATTTTGGTTCAGTGTCTGTGTGTCTGTCTGTCTGTCTGTCTGTCATGAATTCCTTGTAACGCGCATAACTATACGAAGTTATTGTCCGATTTAAATGAAATTTTCAAGGATTGTGCGGGTTGGTGTGTAGACGGTCCCCTATGAAAATCATCATCCCCGGACTGATAGAAGCGACTGCGCATGCGCAAACGTGAATTCCTTGTAACGGCCATAACTTCTACATTTTCCATCCGATTTCAATGAAATTCTCAGGGATTGTGCGGGTTGGTGTGTAGACGGTCCCCTATGAAAATCATCATCCCCGGACTGATAGAAGCGACTGTGCATGCGCAAACGTGAAATTCCTTGTAACAGCCATAACTTCTACATTTTCGATCCGAGTTCAATGAAATTTTCAGGGATTATGCGGGTTGGTGTGTAGACGGTCCCCTATGAAAATCATCACCTTCGGACTGATAGTAGCCACCGCGCATGCGCAAACGTGAATTTCCTTGTAACTTCCATAATTTCTACATTTTCAATCCGATTTCAATGAAATTTTCAGGGATGTTACAGATTAGTATTTAGATGGTCCCCTATGAAAATCACCACCTTCGGACTGATAGTAGCCACTGCGCATGCGCAAACGTGAATTCCTTGTAACGGCCATAACTTCTACATTTTCCATCCGATTTCAATGAAATTTTCAGGGATGTTACAGATTAACTTGTTTTGATGTTTTGAGATTATCTACTATGCATCGGATCATCTATACAATCGGGTTATGGATACGAGGAAGCTATGTGCCACACCCACTTGGCAGACGTTTTTTTTATTTATTTTTTCAAAAGAGTATGGCTCAGGAATAACGGTAATCGGGTCTGTTCGTCGAGAAAATGTTTTTAAAATATCAGAGAAGCTAAGGAAAGTTGAAGATTTGAATGGTGTGACGTAGCTAGCCAATCGTGACGTAGCTAGCCAACTGTCTTTGAAAAAGTATCCATGCACAGAAACCCCTCTTGGATACTACAACATTCTACTCACACACGCGCGCGGGGCAGTCCGCGGCGTAGTCCTTGCCTAGTGTGTGTGCATTTATAGCGGCCCGCCTTTTTCAAACGTGTGATCTCTTTAATTAATTTTTCTACCACATGTTATAGTATCATTGGGCTTAAAGTTGGAGTATATAGGTTTTCAAGGGTGCTGAATCCAAATTTGAGGTCAAAAACCTGAATTTCCGACCCACCGAAATACCCCATTATAAAGTTTGAAAGGGAAAAAATGCAATAAATTGTCTGACCTTAGACTGCTCTTTGGGAATAGATTTTAGAGATCAATCCCAATATTTTCTTCTTGAATTTTTGTGAGCCCTAATTTTTGAGACATGAGCTTATGCTAGCTTGTGTTCAAAATTGAGCTTACTAACTGTTTTTGGGATTTCAAGATTCAAAACAAAGCGTAATGTACACCGCCAACATTAGCAACAACACTGAACAGAAGTTGACGTTTTTTCTTATGAAGTTTTTCATAGTCAGTGCTCAGCGAAAGAATAACTAGAAGCAAACAACTTTCCTGCATGAAAGAAGAGATTACTGTTGAAGTTTGAAAATTGACATTAAAAAAAAAACAATTTTTAGGAAAACATTTCATGTTTACATTGTAAGTTTGGGCAGTTATTGCTTCTGCAGTACCTACAAAAAGGGTTGAAAGTGGAACGAGAACAAAAAGTCTGCGATAATAGCCAGTCATTTGGAATCTCCACCAACTGTAACCACCTTCTTACCAGCAGAAATTTTCCACGGGACCAAAACAGATTACATTTTTTTAAAGTCCCCCAAGTGGGTGTGGCACAAAGCTTCCTTGTAAACATAATCAGATAGTATAAATACTAGCTAATGCCAAAACATCAATCTACCCTCATAGGGGATCATCTACATGCCAATATGAACAATCTCTGAAAATTTCATCAAATGAAATGAATGATGAAAGATGTAGAAGTTATGGCTGTTACAAGTAACTATGGCGTGTATACTGCGGTGTTTGTCGCGACATCCCCACTGTCGCACTCCACTTCTGTTCTGTCTGAGCTCAGTCGTTGGTCTACTCCCATCATGAAAATAAGTTTTCCAGTAGGAGTAATAGAAGCAGAGGGACTGTTAGATGAGGGCAGAGGGTGGCGCAGGTGGTCTGTTCTCCCCTTCAACGTCAGGGCTCATTACAAAAAGATTCTCCGGTTTTATAATGAGCTCAGAGAGTACCGAGACAAATTTTTCAACTATTTCCGGATGTCACTGATTTCCTTAAGGTGCAATTTCCCTGGCGCGTCTGCGGCTCGCGACCAGACGCTCCCCACTGCCTCAGTGGTTTTAGATGAAACCGGTTTCCCTGATGCGGCGGCGGCTGCGAACCAACTGGTCTAGTGAGCAGTCCAGCTCCGCCTTCGCGGCTAGGGTATGCAAACCCGCAATATTTTAAAATTTACTGTGAGTTACAGAATTGAGCCTGGCGTGTATGGCAATGAATTTGTGAGTCTGAATCACTCACAAGAAGATCAGAACCAATACTCTCTGAAAAGAGAGACATGTTTATGCAATAAGAAATGTATATACCTACCTATTATTTCACACCTGAAAAGTCTACCAAGTGGATGTAGCACATGTCTACTTTGTATCCATAACCCGATTGTTATAGATGACCCTATGCATAATATTTATTCTCAAAAATACAATAATTTAAATTTAAAGGGAACCAACCAGAGTTTCAACCCCACAATCCCTGAAAGTACCATCGAAATTGAATGGAAACTATGGGCGTTATGATCGTTGTTTCACCATCTAGTGTCCCAAACCCAAAATTCCTGAAAATGTCATCGAATCGGATGGAAAATGTGAATTCAGGCCGTAATTTCATATAGTTTTGCTCGTTACAAGGATTTACGGACGCAGACTTACAGACAGACACGGAACCAAGGAAGAAGACAGACACAGAAACCGAAATTATTCAAGAAAAAACGTAAAATTGAGTGGAAATTTTGATTTGGAGGACTTTTTTTATCCTTGAAAAGTGAAAAAAATTATTCCTCTACCTTGGTAGACTCAGAAGCAATGCTTTGCCAAACTGGCACATACCTTCCTCATCACTCACATGCACAGGGCCTTCAAATTCATATGGGACCATCCAGGATCTACCTACCCCTCCTACTCGCTGAAAATGTGGTCGAAATCGGATCAAAACTGCAGAAATAGGTAGGTTCTGGTAAGAAACAAACATCGTCAAGAAAGAAACAACAAACTTCAAAATCTCGGTTTCACTTTCCTTTTCATCTCGGTCTTTAAATCCTTCCAGAAACTGACCTCAGAGAACAGGATGCAGCTCAACGAGCTGAATCAGCTTATCGTGGTCCGACATGGAGTGGAAAAACCGCTACCGTCGCAATAACAACACTGCCATAGGTTCAATGTGTTCAGAGGGGGTGACTGCTGCCATCAGGGTAGGGTGACAGTCACCCATCCACCAGCATGTGGCGACACTTTTTGTATATCGTGCGACACAACGTCTGTCGCTGAATACTACCGTCGCTCTATGAACGGCTCCATTGGTTACTTTGTGCGACCACTACAAAATGGCGCAGTATATTCGTACACTAAGAATTACTGGCATTAACCACTGAAGCTTCAAGGCACAACTAACCTAGGCAAAATACAACTCAAATTTACGAAGTAAACATACCTGGATAAAAGCAGTGTAGTTACTTGAAGTGAATCTGGGTGGGTTATCATTAACATCGCTTATTTCTATGACAACGTTAGCAGTGGAAGAGAGAGGCACGTTGCCTTCATCCGTAGCTCTCATTAACAATTTGTAAGTATCTTTCTGTAAAATGTAGACACGAATTAAAAATAAACCAGAGTAAAATCATTAATATTAGAATAATATATTTAATACAATCTAAGAATGAGGACATAAAGGTCCAAGTTTGCCAAACGTACCTAAAAAAATCTTATCTCACAATACTCACCTACCTATCACAATTTAAGAGGGGTAGGTAGGTACCTGTACTCTTATTTCACCTTCAAGCATGTTTTGATCCATGGTCCAAATGGATCCAAAGTATGGTGGCCAATTCAATACTCAAGAATGAAGGTTTCAATGTCACTAGTAGATGGAACAATAAACTACTTCCTACGGAGTTCCTAGTTTTGAAAAGTTCACCACGAAGAGCAGATCTAAAGGTGCGATTTCCCAGGTGCGTCTGCGGCGGGCGGATGCGGCTCGCGACCAGACGCTCCCCACTGCCTCAGTGGTTTTAGATGAAACCGATTTCCCTGAAGCGGCGGCGGCTGCGAACCAACTGGTCTAGTGAGCAGTCCAGCCCCGCCTTCGCGGCTAGGGTATGCAACCCCGCAATGTTTTTAGATTTTACTGTGAGTTACAGAATTGAGCCTGGCGTGTATGGCAATGAATTTGTGAGTCTGAAGATCAGTACGTAACAAACCAACGTTTTCTCTTCTCATAGATATATAACCCTCTGAAAAGAGACTGAAAAGTTGTTCATAATTTACGGCCAATGAGAATATTGTAAAATCCCTCTTCTGTTCTTGTCAAAAACATGGGTGAGTGGGGCTTCCTATCCATCAACATCAGTTCTTCCTATCCATCAACAACAATTCCTCCTCTGCCAGTGAATGGGCCACAACAATAATCTCGCGCGACTGGATAGAAACTGAAAAAAAAAAAAACTAGCCGCGCCGCGCCTCTCTGAGAAAATGCTGTTCCAAAGCGCGGCGCGACGTGGCCGGCGGCTGAGTAGGTAAATCGTACGTTTAGAGAGCACTCTCAGTTCAAATAGATCATTACTTTCTAGCATACGATATGAGAGACAGACGTTTCAGATTGTCGGCACCAGGTTCACTAAAGACAGAAATAATTTGAGTTCTACGTAGTAGCCTTACAGTACGCATCTATCTAACGAGGAGTATCTTACTTGTTCCCTGTCCAAAGGACTAGTTACAATCACGAAGCCACTATTGGGATCAATATTGAACTGATTGTGGACGTCTCCTTTCTCAATACTGTAAACAATTCTTCCATTCTTCCCACTATCTGCATCAGAAGCGATTACCTGCAAGATGATGCAATAATGATAAGGATTAGTCATATTGCAGTTAAAAAAAGAAAAATACTATTCAATATAAAGGTTGTTTTGTTGTGGTAGTTACGATGGATCCACTAGGCAATTCACAGTTGAAATAATAGGCAATCGCAACAGTAAAACATATTGTTTAGTAATGCATGCATTCCAGGGGACGTCCCATTGGATAAGCATTAGATCAGTTTAACCAGTTGTTAAGTGATAAAACTGTTTCACTCGATGTAATTTATTTATTACTTTAGGCAAGAAATACTGACCCCCCCCCCCACCATTATCCACCTTAACATTTCTAGCGGCATGGGAGCCTCGAATCTGAAGAGCATTTTAAAATCCATGATCTACGATACCCAACATGCGAATTCGAGTTCACCCCCCCCCCCCCCCCAACCACAACCCAACGCCAACAATGGTGCCAGTCTGGCACCAAAGCGGAAATACCTCGTAACATTGAACTTTCATCTATTAGTTTTGGTAGGCAGTCCGTCGAGGTTCACATCCGTATTCAAGGTGAACCACAAAAAAACATATTGTTTAGTAATGCATGCATTCCAGGGGACGTCCCATTGGATAAGCATTTGATCAGTTTAACCAGTTGTTAAGTGATAAAACTGTTTCACTCGATGTACTTTATTTATTACTTTAGGCAAGAAAGACTGACCCCCCCCCACCATTATCCACCCTAACATTTCTAGCGGCATGGGAGCCTCGAATCTGAAGAGCATTTTAAAATCCATGCTCTACGATACCCAACATGCGAATTCGAGTTCACCCCCCCCCCTCCTCCTCCAATGGTGCCGGTCTGGCACCAAAGCGGAAATACGTCGTAACATTGAACTTTCATCTGTTAGTTTTGGTAGGCAGTCCGTCAAATTCACATCCGTATTCAAGGTGAAACACAAAAAAAAAAAAAAAAAAACACGAAATAAGCGTTTATGTTATTGTTTATCATAAGTTTATGGCATCATGGCACCATGTCCTGGCACCATGGTGGCACCAATATTAGTTCCATTGTGGTACAGAGAATAATTCATGAAAATCCGGAGGTATAATGAGAATTTTTCCTCAATTTCAAAGCTTGGGAACAGTTAGTAAGCAGTAAAGGAACCGAAATATTGAAAAATCGGATATTTTGTGAATATTATCCCCCCACTCACCCCCTCCCCTTGCGAATTTTGGTACTCTGGTAAAATCATGTACAACTCGGAAGTTATTTGAGTCAAACAAAAAAAGAAACACGCAAATCGGTTGGAAATTGAGGCCTGGGCAGAGTTTACAAGATTATGCCCGCAAACGCACGTTTTTTAAGCATTAACCCCCCCTTTCCCCCTCTTAAAAAGCAAAATCCAAAATTCCGGCGCCGTAGTGCACAACTAGATAGTATTCCGCGTCAAACGAAAAAAGAACCACGAAAATCGTTTGAGAACTAAGGCCTGGGCAGAGTACACAAGATTATGCCCAAAAACGCATGTTTTTCGAGCATTAACCCCCCCTTTCCTCCCCTTAAAAGGCAAAATTCGAAATTCCGGCAACGTAGTGCACAACTAGATAGTTTTCCGCGACGAACAAAAAAGAACCAGGAAAATCGGTTGAGAACTAAGGCCTGTGCAGAGTACACAAGATTTTGTTACACACACACACACACATACACACACACACACACACACACACACACACACAGACATACACCTATGGTTTTTTTCGCGGATTTGGATTCAGAATGGTCTAAAACGGATTACTGTGTGGTTATTTTTTTTTTCTGTTGAGTGTTGTCCAACTTTACCCCAGATCGATCGCATAAGGACGCCCAAGTCTTACTGTGGGACGTCCTAAAAAGTACACGGTTTATGGCATCATGGCACCATCTCCTGGCACCACGGTGGCACCACTATTAGTTCCATGGTGGTACAGAGAATAACTCATGAAAATCCGGAGGTATAATGAGAATTTTTCCTCAATTTCAAAGCTTGGGTACAATTAGTAAGCAGTAAAGGAACCGAAATATTGAAAAATCGGATATTTTGTGAATATTATCCCCCCACTCACCCCCTCCCCGTGCGAATTTTGGTACTCTGGTAAAATCATGTACAACTCGGAAGTTATTTGAGTCAAACAAAAAAAGAAACACACAAATCGGTTGGAAATTGAGGCCTGGGCAGATTTTACAAGATTATGCACGCAAACGCACGTTTTTCAAGCATTTACCCCCCCTTTCCCTCTCTTAAAAAGCAAAATCCAAAATTCCGGCGCCGTAGTGCACAACTAGATAGTATTCCGCGTCAAACGAAAAAAGAACGACGAAAATCGTTGGAGAACTAAGGCCTGGGCAGAGTACACAAGATTATGCCCAAAAACGCACGTTTTTCGAGCATTAACCCCTCCTTTCCCCCCCTTAAAAGGCAAAATTCGAAATTCCGGCGACGTAGTGCACAACTAGATAGTTTTCCGCGACGAACAAAAAAAGAACCAGGAAAATCGGTTGAGAACTAAGGCCTGTGCAGAGTACACAAGATTTTGTTACACACACACACACACACACACACACACACACACACACACACACACACACACACAGACATACACCTATGGTTTTTTTCGCGGATTTGGATTCAGAATGGTCTAAAACGGATTACTGTGTGGTTATTTTTTTTTTCTGTTGAGTGTTGTCCAACTTCACCCCAGATCGATCGCATAAGGACGCCCAAGTCTTATTGTGGGACGTCCTAAAAAAGAGAATTAGAGTGTACACAGGAGAAGAATTAGTTAAATGATTGAGGTTTACCTGGAGAACAGTGCTGCCTACAGCCATGTCTTCCGGCACAACAGTAGTATAAAGACTTTGTAGAAAAATAGGGGTATTGTCATTGGAATCTATCACAGATATGTTAACTAAGGCTTGAGTCGACAGAGGAGGTTCTCCTAAATCCCTGGCTTCAACGGTCACCATGTAACTTTTTATGTTTTCATAGTCCAACAGCTTGGCCACACTCAACACACCTAGAAAAAAGATCTTAATTAATGGAATAAGTTATGTCGAAGGAGTGGAATGCCAATTTCCGACTTGACAAGAAAATCATTCAATCAACAATACGAAACCAAGTCAACAACATAGTACTCGTATTAGTCTTACCAGATGAAGGGTCAATCATGAAATTGTTTTCTGCGTCACCACTGACAATCGAGTAGAATACCTCAGCATTCGCCCCAATATCAGCTGAGTATGCTTCCATCTTCATGAACTGAGTGTTGACTGGAGCACTCTCCGAGACTTAAAATGAGAAGGAAAGATTGATTGAATGCCCAAAAAGTAAGGACCAAAATATTGGATAAAAACAAAAACAAGATTTTTTATAATATCTGAATTACCTTGGCTGTGATACACCTTTTGTGAGAAAATGGGCGGATTGTCATTGATGTCCAAAACTGTGATAATAAGCCTGGCATTGGAAAAAAGCTCTGGAGCTGTTTCATCCGAAGCACGCACGATGAGGACATAGGTGTCTTTCTCCTCCCTGTCTACCGTTCCCATCAGCTGGACGAGACCACTTTTTGAATCAATTTTGAAGATTCCTTTTGAAGAATCGATTAGGGAATATTTAACTTTTGCGTTGGACGCTGAAAACAATAATAGATGAACTTGAATGGTTTGCTCATAATACCTGACCAGAAAAAAATCAAGCGACTGAGTTAGATTGTTGCGTGTTTTCTGTTCTTTGCCTGATGCGGCACCATGGGCGTCATCAGCTGTTCCCCGAAGGGAGAAACTGAATTTACGAGGGAGGACCCAAAAATAACGAGACTACCACTGTGGTAGTGGCCAGGGCTTGATCTAAGGGAAACTGGTAGGAGGCCTTCCTGAGTTAGTATGTGAAGATCGCTTGACTTGGCTGTGCTGAAAATATGACTTTCGTTTCTTTGAATAGAATTTCAAGTCACTCAGTTGTGCTTCCTTAACAGCTAACAACAAAATTTCGTAATGAAGGCACCCACAACTTTGGAACAACGATGTTTTGCTAAGAGGTTCTCTTGATAAGTCATAAAAATTAACTTCCCCGACTATGGGTCAATATCGACTTTCCAACCAAACCACACAAACCTGAGTGGGCCCGCTACCACAGAGCCAATGAAGTGAATGGACAGAAAGGCGAAGAGGTTGCAGATCACAACATCTCTCCCCCGATAAGGAAATCTTAGGGACTCAGTTACCTAGTCCGGGAGGTGAAGGGGCCTTTGGCCAACGTTAAACAACCCAACGAGAACCCTTTATTTTCGATTGACTCATAAGTTTGTTTTATTCCTTCTTGAATGGAGCGGGTGATCTGCTTAACTCAACGGTTAGTTCAAATAGGCCTTGGTAGTGTGAGGGAGCTGTTTTGTTGACATAACAATAATAGTCCTCAGAGAATGCTTAGGAACTATTTCGGGCCCCTACTGACTCTGCCACTTAGTTGTGTCACTTCCGTCGCCTGGGATTGATCTCCATACTTTACGACTATACTACAAATCCTGAATCGGGCTCTCTACCACTGAGCCTAGAAAGTGAAAACACAACACTCTCTTTCAAAATAAACATTATTATTAACGTTGTGCGATAATATAGTTGCCAGGTACTTTTAATGAAAAAGGCACGTTCTTTGCAGATGGGTGATCTTTACAGAAAAATAACAAATCGCTGTGTAATAATTTGTGAAATGTCTGACCCCCAAAAACAACGCGCAGCGGGAAGTTTTGTTTCCTCCTTGGGAAATCGGCAGCTGGAAATTGTTCAAATCGTCTACAAGGAAGATGCGGTGAGTTGGGGTCGGGGTTTTGAGTAGATTGAAGACCATCCTTGATCAGGACGTCCTTTATCCTAATTTCTCCTAATTTATTGTAAAAGTAAAGTAAACAACCATTTCAGGTTGAATTTTCGTCCAGCTGTCATTCCTGGCATTGCAGACGTCATCAGTTGTCACCCAAAGGGAAGATCAGAATGGATTCTGATGATTTCGCTCAAGACCTGGGATACCGCCCTCGAGCGGTCACCAATCCAGATAATCTCCCAGCCTGACTGGTCTTAATTTCAGTGATCTCACGGGCACTGGTTCATTAAAACAGCTAATGGTCGTTGGTCCCTTAATTTATTGTATACAGATAGGGTTAAGAATGAGGATTCTGACTCTCTTTGAGGAATGATAGTTTCATTCCATCGTTTTACAGAGCTTAGTTAAATATTCAAAACGACTTCTGAGCTGAAGGCAAAGTTTCGATGAGACCATTTTAGTAAAAACGTACAACTATAAAACCAAAGTACTTCACAAAACAAGAGCCTACAAATTAATTCTATTCAATAAACAACCAATAGCTTTCATTTGGGAATAAAATGTGTAAAATGATGAGCACGAAAAATAACTAAGAAAAAGAGATAAATAACCTAAATTACCAAGGTCTGCGTCAGTAGCAAGTAACATGGTCACCACTGAACCAATTGGGGCATTCTCAACGACAGATGCAGTGATGTTATCCATCTCGAATTTAGGAGCACAGTCGTTCACGTCCATCAACTTGATCACTACAGTAGATTTACATCTCCACGTCTCGTTGTCTTTATCCGCAACATAAATTACCACATTATGTTGACTAATCCGTTCTCTATCCAACAGGGCGTTAGTTCTCAATTCTCCTGATGAACAATTGGAACAATTAATATGGTGCTAAGTAATTTATATAGCAAGCGTAAGTGAGAGCTTATTTCAGTGTATACTCCTATCTAGTATTGATATTGTACTGCAGCAGTATTCAGGTTGCACCCTAACGTCGTGTCCTACGTGGACGACCAAAGCGTGCGACCGAGCAACCCGCGCGTGTGAGCGAGCGACCAGCTGATTTCAAACAAGGTAAACTGAACGAAGTGTCCTACGTGCCGCAGCCCGACGTCGCAATTTGGGCTGAGGTCGCCCGCTCGGGTTTGATTTTCAAACTAGTTTGTTTTTGGTCGCGCGCTCGCCTGGTTGCTCTGCCGAGAGGTTGTCATTTTCTCGTTTACTTTTTTGTTTGTGACCATGTTTTCCCTGGAATTGGCTGTAATAATTTATAGCGAGCGTCTTATCAGCGCAATTCAAAAAGGGAAGCGTTATGGAATAAAAGAAGTTAAGTGTACAAGAAAATAATACCATTTTGAAATACGAAGGTGGGAATTTTTCATTCACAATCTTTGGCAAAAAGTTGAGATAATCTACTGTAAGTAAATATTTCTACCTACTTGATATGTAATTAATAATGTTTATTCAACAAGTAGGATTGAATACAAAGGGTGTGGTATAAGATAATGTGGTCAGTTCAGAGAATAATTGTGGTTCTTCAGAGAATAATTCTACCAACTAGGTAATTTGCAACATAAAAATGCCCTATAACATAGTTAGGTACCTACCTATCTATTTTTTACTCAACTTAAAATCCGACTTATTTCACAAGATTCTTCTACCTCCGATCACAAAAATGACTGTACTTAACTATTATAATTAACTCAGTAAGTTTCAATTAAAAAAAAAAAAATGCCTGAACATGTAGGTAGGTCCGCAAATTTTACACTGGCTGTGTTTCATTTCTGGTTTTTTTTCATGGTATCTCTAATGAAAAAACTGATCACTTTACAAAGGAACATTTTTAGAATCGAATTTAGGGGAGAAATTCGTGTTTGAACGTTTCAAATTCACCGGTTTGTTCCTTCATGAATAAATTGTCGAAACTGGCTTTCGTCTAAATCAATTCTTTCTCGTAAATTATTAAAGCTTAGCTGCATTATTTGAAAGAAATAATATGCAATTATATCGCGAAAAACAGAATGTAGAAGTAGAGACAGACTTTACAACTCTGGACGAAGCAAAGATAACCTTGCAAGAAAGGATTTGCGTAATGTGGATCGCGTAATGTGGACGCCTACTGAGGACACTATAGTGGCTCGCGCGCACGACTTGATATTGCTCACTCACACGGTCGCGCTCTTTGATCGTCTACGTAGGACAAGGCATAATCCTTAGTTTAAAAACCAGATGCGTGTAGTTACGAAGATGAGTATTCAATGTTAATGAGTCGCAAGTAAAAAGGTAGGTATCGTAAGGGCGCAACTAGTGAATTAAAATAACTAGAACATGGGGCAATGGGGTATTTCAGTCAATTTTTTTAATTTTTTTTTTTCCAAAAGAGTACGGCTCAGGAATAACGGTAATCGGATCTGTTCGTGGAGAAAATGTTTTTAAAAAATCAGAGAAGCTAAGGAAAGTTGATGATTTGAATGGTGTGACGTAGCTAGCCAATCGTGACGTAGCTAGCCAACTGTCTTTGAAAAAAGCATCCATGCACAGAAACCCTTGGAGGACCTCTTGGATACTAAAAAATACTACTCACACACACGCGCGGCGTAGTCCTTGCCTAGTGTGTGTGAATTTATAGCGGCCCGTCTTTTTCAAACGTGTGATCTCTTTAATTAATTTTTCTATCACATGTTATATTATCATTGGGCTTAAAGTTGTAATATATAGGTTTTCAAGGGTGCTGAATCCAAATTTGAGGTCAAAAACCTGAATTTCCGACCCACCGAAATACCCCATTGCTCTACCGGACTACGATTTATTGGAAAAAGTGTTTAAGGGATTTCACCTAGATGGTCTTCCATCAATGTCATCGTTGTCAAACTGATGGTATCCACCACAACAATCTGTGTGTAAGGGGGGGGGGGAGGTCATCATTGATTAAACTTCCGAAAAACTGGGGGTTTAACGCCATCTTAGAGATACACGGGTTTACTGTCGATGTACGAAAATTAATAAATATTTTACATTTTTAATACCTACATGAAAATGGGACCTACTCATAATGGTCATAATCATCATTGTTTTCCAAAAGCGAATTATCTTACAATCCAATTATAATGCTTCATTACTCAATGAAAAAGAAAAAAAAGGAACACCGTCGATCATAAAAACAAAAGGCCATCTCCTGATGGGGGTTGAAAACGTCTCTTTGAGGTGGTCTTCTGACTTGCTCCTGAAGCAGCGCTACCTCCAATGAATTTGGGAACCAAACAATCATCAACTCCATCAGCAAGTTTCAGTCCCTCAAACTTCATGAAATTGTCTCATAATATGAGAGAATATTATTCTCTTCAATAAAGTTTTTTTTAAATTTATTTCAAACTACTAGGTGGGAAACTAATCACTGTCTGTAGTGGGTACGTACGTACATATTTTTAGAGAAATCATCAGTTTTCGGCACATAAGAAATGATATCGATAATACATTGATTTTTTCAACTAGGTACTACAGAACTTGAAAAAAAGTCCCAAGTTTCAATCAATTCGATCATTCTGCTCTTAGGAGCGCCACGCCAATCCAGCAGTACAGCGAATGTTAATATAATTGTCGATTACCTGTTATGTTATTGATGGAGAAATATTTTTCGTGTCCTTCGTGAAGGAAGAAGTGATAATTAGGTTCAGAATCAGGATCAAAAGCTTCGACGGTGGTTACGTAAGAAAACAAGGGCACATCTTCTGAAAGTTGAACAACGTAAACCTCCTTCAAACACTGCGGCTTTTCATCTACAAAATGAATTGAATGTGTACATGTTAGGGCCAAGAGAGAAACTGTGATATACAAACAATGAATAACAACACATCATTAATATAGTACCCTCAGAGACAAACAGCCGAAAAACAAAAATCTACACAAATTTCAATAAACTAAAATAGGAGTACATACCATTAACGTCCAAAACATGAATAACTATGCTGGTAGAAGCAGTAAATTTGCCATCAGTCACGAGGGCAGTGATGATGAATTGGCTGGTTTCTTCTCGGTCCACAGTTTTCATGAGAAACATCTTCCCCTGGCTGTTGATTGCGAATTTGCAATCTTTATCTCCTGAGACAATGTAAAACTCCTGTTTCTCAGACTTTTCATCCTCATCTGTAGTTTCCAGTTCAAGTAGAAAAGTTCCGACGGGACTGTCTTCTGGAACTATGGACGAAACAGCCCTATCAGTGAAGAATACAATAAACAGTGATCATTAAAGGAGGAAGTGAGGGAGCTGCAATCTATTTCGAGATTTTTACGATTCAACTAATACAAAATGAATGAAAAATATTGTAGCGGATGTCTTTTTTTAAGATATGTAGATGCAATGACCTACATAAGCACATAAACAACTCATCGTGAAGCTATCTAATTTAATAAATTCATTCAAAATGATACTATATTATTGTATTTTCACAACTGGAAGACTGGATTAGAGCACGCTGATATTATAACTCAATAAATAGGTATCCTCTAGCAGTGTACTTTTGAAAAAAAAAATTTGTTGAACATAATGCATGGAATGTTGAAATAAGTACGAATATGTGGAGAAATGTTCCTCTTGAGCTAGAAATTTTGAAGTCCAACAATAAAAAGGTTCGTCAACGACACCCCAACAAAAAAATCTGTGTTAAATTTGGATCTCTCAAAATTTGAGATAGATTTATTTAATAACTAAATAAATTCTCCTAAAACTGGAAACACTTCATACTGTTGTTACAAGTGATTGATATGCTTGATAGGTTCATTGCCACAGCAGTACAAACTACCACACCAAATGCCCTCCATTGGTCAAAACCAGCAAGCGTCGCAGTATTCCTCAACCTACTGTGCTCCTCTCTGACCTCAGATGTGGCAATGTACAAAAAAAAAAAAAAAAAATCTAAAAGAAGATAAGGGGTCGTTGGGGAGTCCATCATACAAAAGGTATCCAAAAGAGGAGAGCTTAGATCTATAAAGACATTTATAATACAGAGATGATACCTATTCATACCAGTTACATACCTACTATTTGTGGCAAATCATAAAATTTATGATTTGCCACAAATAGTAGGTATGTAACATATTTAATATGTTCTATTTCATGATGCATCATGTATTTATGACATTGATTCGTATGGCAGATGGCTGTGACGACAGATGCAGAGGATGAGCAGAACTCAAATATGTACCCAGTTTGAAAAATTCATACTTTCATTTCAGAAATAACGATACTGAAGAGGAGATTAGGATTAGCGTCAAGATAATGCTTTACTTTAGGTAGGTTTATTCATCTCACCCGAAATGTTCCAAGATTTCTGCTTGAAAACTGGAGGGTTGTCGTTAGCATCAAGCAAGCACAAGTGTATGGTAGCTTTGTCACTGAGAGCCGGATTCCCATTGTCGAAGGCCACAACGTTCAGAATGTACTTGCTCTGCTTTTCTCGGTCAAGATCTGCGTGTGTCGTCACCCAACCAGTTCGGCGGTCAATCATGAACATCCCAAGGTTGTCTTCCAACCAATAGTGCACTTCTCCATTCTTCCCCTCGTCCGAGTCAAATGCTTTGACTTAACAGAAATCAATCAAGGAACATTCATACCCCGTCCATGAACTGAGATGCAGATATATCATACCTACAACTTATTGTACGTTTACACTGCTCCACTTAGTTGCGACTTAAAAAAAAAATTAAACCTTTGCGACACTTCGTCGTGCTGACACAAACAAACCAATGGAGCCATTTGTAGTGGGACGGTAGCGTTCGGCAATATACATCAAGTACTGAGATACAAAAACAGTGTCGCTGCATACTTGGCAGACACGGACTGTCGCCTCACCCCAACGGCAGCCCTCAGCTCCTCTGAACACACTGATTCTATGCAGTGTTGTTATTGCAACGGTGAAACTGGGATTTTGAAGTTGGTGGTTTCTTTCTTGAAATGGAATGAACGGCCTTACCACACGCAGCAGTTCATCTAAAGATATCAGTGACATTCGGAAACAGTTGATAAATCTGTCTTGGTACTTCCTAATTTTATTACTTTACCTAATTTTTATTATAAAATTTGAGAAACGTTTCGTGGTGAGCGCTGACGTTGAAGGGATGGACAGACCACACCTTCGCCACCCTCTGCTTCCAGGAAGTTTGCTGGTTGGAATATTAGAAGTAGAGGGACTGTTAAGTGAGGGTCCGTTCACCCCTTCAACGTCAGCGCTCACCACGAAAAGTTTCTCAAATTTCATAATGAAATCAGGGAGTACAAAGATAAATTCTTCAACTATTTCCGAATGTCACTGATTTTATTAGATGAACTGCTGAGCTTGGTGAGTGGTCATCAAGAAAGAAACAACCAACCTCAAAATCTCGGTTTCACTTTCTTTTTCATCCTGGCCTTTGAATCCTTCCAGTAACTCATCCCAGAGAACAGGATGCAGCTCAAAGAGCTGGATCAGCTTATCGTGGTCTTCCATGGAGTGGAAAAAATACAACATTTCGCTACTGTCGCAATAACTACACTGCCATAGGTTCAATGTGTGCAGAGGGGGGTGAGTGCTGCCTTCAGGGTTCGGCGACACTTTTTTTGTATCTCGTGACACATATGTCGCCGAACGCTTCCGTTGCATTAGAAACGGCCCCCAATTGGTTTCTTTGTGTTGCCGCGACAAAAGTCGCAGTATAAACGTACGCTTAGGAGTGCACAGACTAATGATAAATCGAATTTTATTAGACTGGATTCTACCCCAGTTTTCAGTTGTTACAATCGACTGAAAGTCGAAACATGAATACGCTTGTAATTTTTTTTCTCAGTAATGAGAATTTCCATTTTTTTTTAGAAAAAAAGAATAATGTTAAACAGGAAACCAATTAACACGTTGGACGCGGATTGCGTCTATGTCACGCAAATCCCAGAGTCCCTGTGGCTGGCCGCGTCTGTCACGCAAACATCTCTCGCAAAACAGGTTCAAGAATATCTGCTCCTGTTCTTTCGTTCTCAGTTTCCGCTCTTTTCTAGCTTTTTTCGTGATAGATGCACATATTATGAGTCGAACGGTTCAATCCGGAGCTGAATCGGTCGAGATTGAAGGTAATTGAGTAGTTATCAAAGTGACACCTTATCTTTGTGCGCTCCTCCGGTAATTTCGTTGTTTTCACATTTTTCATTCATTTTTACGGAATGATTCACTCTTTTTAAGGTTGATCGATATTGTTTAATTGTTGGTTGTGTCAATAATCAGCTCAATCCTCTCATAAGTTTCATACTTTCAGTTCGTTATCGTAAAAAAGACCCAGTGGTTTGACTCCGATATTTTTTTTGTGTTTGACTCGGTTTTTTCTGTTTTGAATCTTTGCCAGACAACTCTACAAAGCTCCCAAAAAAAGAGAAGACTCGTTCTCTTTCCAGGTATGGAATAACTAGGTATTATATTGTCGTACATGATTGATTCCTACCTATTTCTATGCACCATCAACCTATCTCCCTTGCAAAGGCCGTCAAAATTCGCGTCCAGTGGACGGGTGGGCTAAGCCAACCCACTCACAAAGGGGTAGATTTCCCATTCAAACTGGAGCAACTTTACACTGCCGCTGGCCGCGTCACGTTGACGCCGAGAATAAATCCTCAGAATTCTCAACTTTTTTTTTTATGTCAAAATTTTCGGAAAAATATACTTTTTAATATATGTTGCTGCTATAGCGTTTCGGCGAAAAAAATTTCTCCGCCACAGGGGACCAACGCGGTTTTTTTTCCCGCGTCCAACGTGTTAAGAATGAGAGATACGAAATACTTTTACCAACCTTTCAAAATTCGTTCTCCTTCAGCTGTACCTTCCATAACGTCAACCTCGTATTTCTCCAATTCAAATTTGGGTTTGTTGTCATTCACATCCAGCACATGAATTTTGAGATGAGTCACATAAGAGATTGGAGGATTAGTTGAGGCCTCCACGAGGACAGCCAGCTTATGAATGGCGACTTCTTCACGGTCAAGAGTTTGTGCTAGGATCACCTTACCATCTTCTTTCAGCCTAATTATTGATTTCGTTTTTCCATAAATCGTGTATGTCACTTTCTCCTCGAATGATTTTTCCAGTATAGTAATCAACGACCCTGAAATTGAGAAGAATTAATAATGTGGTCATTCATAGTCGTAGTTGAGAATATTGTGAAAATGAAATATTAGCTAAGATGGTTGAAGCGCTTGTCTGTAATACAAAAGGCGGTAGACTTGAGTCCTGCTGAGACATCATTTTTTCACCTCAGTTTCCACATTTAAAAAATAATAACTTGGAAAATGGAAACAAATTACGAGGTTGAAGGTGAATAGATCATAGTTCAAAGCGGAATTTCGAAGTGATTGCTCAACCCAAAGTGCATAGACAAGTAAACTATACTGTACGCACCTTTTTCGGCAGATTCCGAAACAAAGAAGGAATTTGACTGTTTCGAAGATGTTGGAAAATCCAATTTGGCAGAACTCACAAAAACATTTATGGGAACATCGGTGGATAAAGGCGGATTCCCACTATCAGTAGCTTGAACGAAGAATTGATACATATTTTCCTCTAAAAAGGAGAAAGAAAGGGTTGAGTACAAGAAGCATCATATTATTGAACACATGTCATCGGTACCAACGTTTAGAGAATAGTAGCGGTGGGAAATATTAAATCTGGAACTTACGCATGAAGGAGGGAGAGAATTTGATCGACACATTCCCAGAATTAGAGTCCACTGCAAACAACTTCGCAACTTTTCCAGTTCCAACCAGTGAGTAAGAAATCAGGCCATTTGGTCCATCGTCTACATCATTAGCTTCAACCTGCAACACAGTTAAGACAAAATGCACATGAAAAGTTTTAAATTTTCTGGGAGGTAGGCACTAATTTTGAATTGATTATGTTCAATGGTCACATACCTGAAGTATTGTAGAATTTTGAGGTGTCCCAGGAAACACCGTGGCAAAATATTTCGGAATAATAAATTTAGGACTGTTATCGTTGACATCGACCACTGTAACCAATACTGATGTAAGACCAGTTCTTTTACCTGGGTCAGTTACTTGAACTAGAAATTCGTGGTAAGGCTCAATTTCTCTGTCAAGGGGTTTTGTGGTAGTTATTTCTCCTGAAATATGTATATAAAATTATCAAAACGAAAATGAAGAAAACGTTTTGTAAATTTAAATAGTAGTTTTTCCAAAAAAATTAACAACCCTTTTTTTGTAGCTGATGAACTCTTCAGCTACAATGAAGACATCATTATAAGAGGACACACAATTTTAAACAATTCCATATTTAGCAACATACTAATGGGATCATATTCCACTGAGCAACAAGCAGGAATTCATAACCATGTTAGTAATTATTTGTAAGCAAGAACTACGTCTGCATAAAAATGATTAAAGAAAATGGTACTAACCAGAGTTTTGGTTTATTTTAAAAGTCTCCCGAGCAGTTTTCGATGGAATGGAATACTTGATGTGACCTGCTTGGCCAATGTCAGAGTCTGAGGCCCGAAGAGTCACCATATGAGATCCTTTAGGGGTGTTTTCCTTAATCGTGACTTCATAAGCATAATTTTCGAATTTCGGGCTCATTTCATTGGCTCTTTCGGTTCGGACGAGAATTGAAGAGGTGGTTGTGTAAACTCCGTCAGTAACGGAGAAATTAACTTTCATGTCATCCCATGACATGCTGCTCGGATTAGAAACAGTAAGCGTTCCTGCATCAGGATTGAATTTCAGTTATAAGTATCAGTAGCACTATGTGAATAGATACCTACGACTAAAGATAGTAATATTCTGCTACACTTAAATAATAGCATGGGTCTAGATGAAAATACCATCAGAGTGCGTATGTTTAGCTATGAAACAGAAAAAAAGCAATTTCTCGTAGTATGAGGTGACATTCCACTTCATTAACAAACAATATTACTTAGTCACATTTAAAAAAACAGGTAGGTAAGTTACGGTGAGATCACGGTATTTTATTTTGAGGAACTAAACTATGCGCTAGGTTCACTCTTAAGATAAATTCACAAGGGAGCAATTTAGGAGTGTTTCTATAACAACTACAATGAAAAATTGGAGCTTTCAGAACTAGAAATACGTTAATGCGAGAGACTAAATTCAATTACTAGAACAGGAGCACTAGAAGCTTTTCTGAGTACTTACCGCTTTCCTTGTCTAGATTGAAAGTGTTGTCATGAGAGAGAAGGGAGTAAGATAATTTGACGTTTTTCACAGAATGGAAAGAGCGGATGAGAGATACGAATTGCCCTCTGGCCGCCTGCATTCCATATAACAATCCAACGATAGGTTCTGATACTACAGGGCCAGTATCAACCACGTCCACCACTGAAAATTAACGGAAGTTATTCAATAAACAATAAATAACTAATGAATAGTTAATGAATTTTGAATTTATTTTGAATCATTTTGTAATAAATCCTGGAACCTTGAGGAGTATGGTGGAGCCATTAGACGATAGTCAGTGTACTTACATACTAGATGAAATCTGAATGGAACCTGAAGTACTAGGCTTTACTGAGATGGGGGGTGCGCCTGATTAAAAATAAATAAATAATCTAAACTAGAACCATTCTGAGAAATTTGACACAAACCACGACCTTCTAGCGTGAGAAAACCTTTTTCTATGATTTTCCAAATTGTCGAATTTTTATGATGTCACGCGCCCCTCCTGTCCAGCCCACTGTGACGTCATAAACATTCGAAACTTTAGAAAATCATAGAAAAAGGTCTTCTCACGCTAGAAGGTCGCGGTTTGTGTCAAAATTCTCAGAATGAGGTCTAGTTTAGATTAAAAATAACAATAAACAGTTTTTCCGACCCATGCGCACACCCCATTCTTCTACCACGACTTAATGGACTAGGAACGTTTGCTGCAGCCTCCTTTTCAGGTGATCAAGGTGTACCTAAACAAATACTGCCAAACATACTAGGAGCAGTTGCCATGCCGTTCAAGCAGTTTTGGATTCAAAAAATCCAAGGTATTCCAATTCCAAGATGATTTATATCAATTTATATCAAGTACAAAACTTGAAAATTTGAATAATTCAAGAATTATAAATTATTGGTAGCATAAAAATTTGTAAGCGACATGTCTGCTATTTTTGAGATGATACCTGATCTAGCAAGCTAATCAGTCTAATTTGGAATAACTGGTTCCATAATTTCAAAAAATAGTGGTATAGTGGTTTTTAGTGGAAATTGCCCATTTTCTGAAGTAGGCATGTAGGATTGCACATGATTAACTGTGCTATATCTAAATGAATTCCCTACAAGTAATAAGATAATGCTATCTTCATTATACGAATAATAGATTTACCATGAATCCAAAGTTTGGCGTATGAGGACTTGGACGGCGTTCCCGTGTCGAAGGCTTTGATCCACAAGGAGTAGAATGGTTTGGTTTCATAGTCTAGAGTTTTTTTGAGAAAAACCTCTCCTGTTCCAGATCTCACATAGAACCAGGAGTAAGAATGACTCATTTCGGTGTCTATCGCGTATCGCACGACGCCATTGAGACCTGCAATTCAATTTAATAAATCCGATAAGATTCTTCTTTCTCAAACAATTGCTATAGGGCTGTAGAAAGAATAAAACGATTACATACCAATATCTCTATCAATAGCGTGGACTTGGCCTACAAAGCCTCCAATGTTGAGCGTTTCAGGGACAGATACGTTATAGATGTCCTGTAAGAACTCTGGTGCGTTATCGTTCACATCTTGAACAAAAATGCCCACCACAGTGTCAGAATACTTGCCAGTCACAGCATCCGTGGCACGAATTTTCAGGGTGTAGGTGTCCGTAGACTCGTAGTCGAGAATACTCTTCACACGGATGACACCTGAAGAAAGCCATGAAAGATTCGGTATCAGTGCATAAAAAACCTATGATAACGATACAACTAAGAATGATTTACTACATTCATAACTTGACTTATTCTAAAACTTTATTATTTCTAAAACCAAGTCTTATTGAGATACACAGTCACGTGAAAAGGACTGGATTCTATGTAAACCTACCCTATACGTATTATATATGTACATGACAGGACAGAAACATATTCAGATATTTGTACACATAACACAAGGAGGGGTTAGGTATGTAAATACTGGTACATCCTTTTAGTCTATCTGAAGGTGCAGGAACAGACGTCGGTCTAAATGATGTGCAAAATACACTAGGTAGGTAATACAGAGAGTTGTACTTACAAGGACTCGTTCCTGTTGAAGAACCTGAAAAAAAAACCAAATTAGTTATTCGTATTCGGTAATGAAAAACCTACCTCCACAAAAAACATATTGTTTAGTTATGGATGCATTCCAGGGGACGTCCCATTGGAAAGGACTATTTTAATTTCAACCAGCAAGCGATGAAAGATACACTTTAATTGGAAAATCATCCTACCTCCTGAAACAGGTTGATTGTGATTATATTAGGAAGGGAAGGGAATTGGTAATTTACTGGCCGCAGGTTTACCTCGTGTGGTTTGAGAACAAAATTTCATAGAAAAAGGAAAAATTTCCTGTAGAACACATATATTGCAACCATGCACCCCCAAACACCCAACGTCCACCATTTTGTCATCAACTCATTCAGTACAAAGAAGGAAAGGACAGAGATGGGAAAAGACCATAGGTCTATGACATGAAAACTTTGTTCAGACACCCAAGCGTAGGCGCTCCATGGGTGGGACGTAATTACCAATTCCCTTCCTTCCTAATGTAATCACAATCAACCTGTCCAAGGAGGTGGGTTGATTTTCCAATGATATTTCGGAAGGTTGGTAATTGGCAATGAGGAATTTCACCGATTCCTGTTTGCATTTTTCCTGAATAGTTAATGGTGTGGGATAGATGAAAATCGGGCTGATTTCGGAAAATAAGTCTCCTGTTATTTTTGGGAGACAATCAAAATTTTTAATTTCAAAACTAACCGGGAAAACAGACGTGCAGCGGGAACGCTCGCTGATTGGGCTGTTCGGATCGCCGTCTCCTCCCAGTGTTGCCCATTGGGACGACGAAATTGTGTTTTCTAAGAGAAAAGTTATCAAACAAAAACAGAGGAAACCTAATTTTCTCCATCTTGCTTTTTCTATTTTTTTCTTCAGTTTTTCGATTTCGAACTTTACTGTTTCGTGAAATTTTGCATCTGGGGACTATAGATTTCTCGATCTCAGCGCTTCAAGCGGCCATAAATGAACTATTCCAGCATGACGTCATTTTCCCGGTTTTTTTAAACATTCGTATTTTCTACACTGTTTTGTTCATTCGTAAATTAGGAAGTTTGGGCTGAAAGTTTGCCTTAGGGGGTTTTTAGTGGTGCTGAATCCGATTTTGGGGTCAAAAATAGGAAATTCCGACATGGTGAAATTCCTCATTTACTGGCAGCTGTTTGTAGAGCACATCTGCCAGCTCTGAAGCACACTACACCCTGGGGCCTCCTAGCAAAGGGAGGTTCAACCAGAGAGTGGCAGACTAGTGAAATCCACAAACTGGAAAGAAAGGCAAAAAAAAGTCAGTTGAAAAGCTTTTAGAACTCTCACTTGATTTCATCTGCGTGTGGGGAGGCAACCCTAGCTGCAGAACCAACCTTTGGTGCAAACTGCATCTCCCGTTAGTTATAAGAACATGAAGGGATTGCTTAGGTACGTGAAAAACAATAAAATCCTATTTAAATTAAACATGTAGAAAGGGGAAAAAAACATTTCCTACTAGCAGTAACCGGAGTAGAGTATAATGTACTTCAAAGTAAGACCAAGAAATAGTTGAACTGTGAGAAAAACAGAAAGGAACATTTTTTTTGTCTGTGACCAGTCTATGACGTGAGAACTGCTTGAGCAAACACTCCCTGAAACGAGACTGGCCGACTATAATTCCCTCGTCGAACAAAACAAAGAACTATGAAAATCGGGTGGAAATTAAGGCCTAGGCAGAGTACATAAGATTTTGTCACATACCTACACACACATACACCTTTGGTTTTTTTCTCAGATTTGGATTCAAGTAGAAATTTTTCTTGTTCGTTACTTATTTTTAGATATCTGATGACAATATTACTACCTGCACTGAATGCCGTCTGGAATTCATCATACAAATCCCCTTCAACAATTGAGTAAATGATATCGTTGGTTAGAGGAGAGAACGTTCGTAGCGTCAGTGGTATAGGAGTGTGAATGGTGATATCTTCAGGGACATAAGCTTGGTAGTACTGCTGCTCGAATATCGGCGTGTCTTCATCCAAAACAGAAACATGTACAGATGACTTGGTGGTGCATGGAGGAATCCCTGCAAAACAAAAGAACTCATTAATAAATGGATAGTGATACACATACATATATAAATAACCAAAAAGGCAGATAGTTGTAATGTCAAGAGCAATAAAAAACGTATCCCCATTCACCAACCCTGACTAGTTACCTGACTAATGTCTCCTGCTCGCCTAAACTAAGCAAGAAGTGTATGGGGATAAACTATACAAGACCTTTCTGTCAGCTGGTTTGGTTTAAACATGAACTTGAATATGTACATGAGTAAGTAGAAGTAAAGTAAAGTAAACCACATTTTCAGGTTGAATTTTCGTCCAACTGCCAACTGGCGTCATGGACGTCATCAGCTGTCTTCGAAAGGGAAGATCAAAATTAGTTCTGATGATTTCGCTCATGGCTACTTATTGCCTCACCCGCTTAAGTGGAACGGGGTTCACCAATGGCCCAACTCGAAAAATTATCAAACTAAAAAATGACAAAATTTTGATCCTCAATCCATTAACACCTTTCCTGCTACCTATCCAAAAATTCGAGGTGTGTCTCCAGGTGCCGCCACATTGACTTCCATGAAATTTCAAACTTTTATTATGGCTGTGCAGGGGTACACCTCAAGAATTATGCTACATTCTGGGGTTAATATCTCTTCCTTCCGTTGCTGTGTGCCAGGTCCGTCACAGTGGCAGACCTAACTGGTTATCACGAAAATGGGAAAATTTCACAAAATTATTGTTCAAAACAAGAAAAGTATGTTTAATGTCTAAGAATTCATCGACAGAAAAGATGTTTGGTTAACATTTTCCAATCATGAATATTTATAGTTTATATTAGGTATCAAGAACAGGTGGGTTGGCAACTAGGAGCGGGAAAAAGTGCAAAATGAACACGCCCGACTCAAATCGAGGCTAGGATGACACTGCGGGGGGCCAAAACAACAGATCCTATGGGTTTGATGTACATTCTGGTGTAAAATGATGTGGTGGGAGCAATAGGCGTGAAACCCTTATCAAAAGTGCTAGTTCCACACTGGTGACCGACCTGGACACGAGGCGCACAAGGCACTGTTGGTGTTAACAGGTGAAGTGAAAACGCTGCAAATTATTACACAAAGGTTCATTATTTTTCTATATACCTAGATCATTCGTCTGCAAAGAACACGGCTTTGCCTTTGTCACCATCTACAAACCCTAGATACTAGGTACCTATCTACCACATTCCTACTTCACATCAAGTTTATTTGGAAGAAATAAACGCTTCACACTCAGTTCGAAGAAACAGGGAGTTGGGGTTGCCCTAATTATTACGAAATTCGATTAATGGTTGCTAAGGACGCAAAACTAAGTACAACTTGAAGAAACGAACAACGATCGGATTTTGGTCAGATAATATTTGAACGGCGATTAGGCCTCTTTTTCGATTTACGATCGTGTTTCTGATTTATCGAAAGTCCGAACCATAAGTTCTCTAGGGAGCGAATGGTTTGTCCTACAGAGCTCCGGGTGGTCTCAAAAAATTGAAAAAATTCAATAATATTTCAAATTGGCGAAAAAAGAATACTTATACATTGAGAGTTTTCGAGCTAGGGCACTTTGAAATTTTCAACCCTTAATTTTCACCCCTTAGAAGTGACTGGCATCAACCAAAAGCTTCGGGGCACAACTAGACCCCAAATGGAGCTTCTACACCAAATTTCATCAAAATCGGTCCATGGCAACTAAGGAAAATGCCGCGTATGGCAGACGAACAGACAATTTTTTATTCGATTTTCGGATTCTACGTAGGTATCTTGAAAAGTAAACCATCAAATTTTGAGGGGGGGGGGGTTAATTTTTTTCTTGGTCGATTCCAAAGGTTCATTATTGAAAATAATAAACCAAAATTGGGATTACCGGATGTCAGGGGCAGTACCTCCCCCCCCCCCCTCATAACTACATTACAACCTAGTTCTAGTATTTCATTAGGCTCACCATTATCGCGAATAGCTATGTTGAGTTTGTATTCAAAAATGTGACTCGGAACTTGCTGCTTGATAGTTATGTTTCCAGAACGAGGACAAATTTTGAAGATGTCGTTATGATTTTCAAGCTCGAAATGGACCTCACCATTCTCTTCTTTGTCAGCATCGTGAGCCATCACCTGGAATAATATGAGTTGCCAAATGATGAATGCGGTTATCATAGAACTGTACAAGGAATACATGAATTATCCAATTCTTGTATGATAGGCAAAGCTTTGCACCCAACAAAGAAAAATGCCCGTCTAATCGAGAGTAATAAGTAGTATTTACGACTTTTTCTATTCCATTATTTGTTGAAAGGATTCGCGAACGAAAATCGATCACATTGGTCGAATTTCTGACCTTCTTTTACAAGAAATTTTAGAATTGGGGGCTGTTTCAACCAGATCACCAAAGAAACGTAGTAAGAGGAAAACAGACTATAAAAATAATTCATTGAACATAAAAATCCAAAGGTAAAAAAAAGATGGAATGTAGGAAAGTTTGTAACAGGGAGTTTAATGCTCTAGAGAAAAGGATGCACTTATGTGAATGTTACCAAATATGGTTTACAGAAGTTAGATATTTGACAACTATGTCTACAACCTGTTGAAGAATGTACCGTTTACTCCATAAAAAATGACCCTATCTAAAGAATTAAACTACTCTTTTTACATACTCCTTGCTGATTACTAGATTTTTCTGGTTCAAAGAATTATTACGTCATGAAGGAAGCAAGCTTTAGTTGCTTGTTTTAGTATTTTGATTTTTTATATTAGTGTATTATTTTTGGCTTGGACGAACTTGTTTATTGAATACTATTAAGTATTGAATACTTATTCCTCATTGTCATGATAAGAAGATGAAAAGTAGTTGCGAACTTACTCTGATCACAAAATGGTGCTTCCTTACTGATTGGGATATAACCGCATGGGCTTCCTTGTTAATTACCACGGGACAGTTATCGTTGATATCGAGAACTGTGACATTCACCATCGTCCGAGCGATATGCCACCCAGGAGACTCTTCAAAAGACTCACTGACACGTTCAGCCTTAACAGAAGAAAATGACGGTCTTCATATGGTATGTTTGTACTCCATAAATTTATCTAATAGATATCACGAATCCGGCAAACTACCACCAGGGCTCATTGTAAAGAAAGAATCACAACTTTAAGTATAGTTGAAAACCTACAAGTGCAAGAGCAATGGGGTCTGGGCATGATTTTTAATTAACAATTATATTGAATAAGAACAGCTTCAAACGATCAAAACGGGACTATTTTCTTAATAGGAACTTAAAAAAATAAGAAGAAGAAAAGCAGGGAATGCACTGGTCCCAGCACTTAGAACTAGAACATTTGAAAACATATTGTTAAGGAATGCATGCATCCCAGGGGACGTCCCACTGGATAAGCATTAGGTCAATTTAAACCAGTAGGTAAGCGATAAAACTGTTTCACTTGATAAAATTTATTTAGTATTTTAGGCGAGAAACAGTGGTCTCTCCCTCCTCCCCCCTCACCCTTATCTAGGGGCATGGGAATCCATGATCTACGATACCCAACATGCGAATTCGAGTTCACCCCCCCCCCCCCTGGCGCCGGTGCCAGTCTGGCACCAAAGCGGTAAGACGTGGTAACATTGAAATTTCATCTGTTAGTTTTGGTAGGCAGTCCGTCGAAGTTCACATCCGTATTCAAGGGGAAACACACAAAAAAACAAAAAAAAAAACACGAAATATGCGGTTTATGGTGTCCTGGCACCATGGCGGCACCACTATTAGTTCCATGGTGGTACAGACAATAATTCATGAAAACCCGGGGGTATAATGAGAATTTTCCCTCAATTACAAAGCTTGGGTGAGCTAAAAAAGAACCGAAATATAGAAAAAAAATGGAAATTTTGTAAATATTATCCCCCCGATCACCCCCTCCCCATGCTAATTTTGATACTCTTGTGGAATAGTGTGCAATTTGGAAAATTAATGAGTCGAACAAAAAAAGAAACGCGCAAATTGGTTGGAAATTGAGGCCTACAAGAGTTTACAAGATTATGCCGCAAACGCGATGTAGTGCACAACTAGATAGTTTTCCGCGCCGAATAAAAAAAGAACCACGAAAATCGGTTGGAAATTGCGGCCTGGGCAGAGTACACAAGACTGTGCCCGAAAACGCACGTTGTTTAAGCATTAACCCCCCCCCCCCCTTTCACCTTAAAAGGCAAAATTCGAAATTCCGGCGACGTAGTGCATAACTAGATAGTTTTCCGCGTCGAACAAAAAAAGAACCACGAAAATCGATTGAAAACTATGGCCTGGGCAGACGACACAAGATCTTGTCACACACACACACACACAGACATACACCTATGGTTTTTTTTCTCGCGGATTTGGATTCAGAATGGTCTAAAACGGATTAGTGTGTGGTTATTATTTTCCTGTTGGGTGTTGTCCAACTTCACGCCAGTTCAATCGCATAAGGACGCCCAAGTCTTACTGTGGGACGTCCTAAAAAGTAGGCAAAAAGAAGGCGAAACTGAAGCACTCATGTGTCTACACCCCCAGATTATAAGTGTTGAATAATAATTCATTTTTGAACGTTTGTTACCGGCTGGGAAGCTGGAGAGACACTCTTTTTCAAACCTCCCAATTTTCAAACAAACCCAGCCCTAAATGATTTGGCTTCTGAGTCTCCATTACTTCTATATTTTCTTCCCAAATTCGATGAAATTTTCAGAGATTGTGTGGGTTGACGTGTACACATTCCACTATTTGAGTAGAGCAAGGTAGTTAGAGATGATGTTTCAAGATTAGCTACAATCGGATCATCTATAAAATCGGGTTATGGATATGAGAAAGCTATGTGCCACACCCACTTGGCAGACGTTCTCATAATTTCTCCTTTCATGGACAGACCTTAATCAGTAAATGCCTAACTAGAATTCGTAACAATGTAAACTCACAACAGAAGAATTTAAAAACACATCGGATTTTACTATACAAATGACAACATAAAAATACAAAAATTGAAATATGTCACCTGAATTACGAAGGAGTAAAATTCTTGAACTTCCCTGTCCAAGGGAATCCCAGTTGTTTTGACTGCACCGCTAACATGTCCAATAGTAAACTGAGGCTGAGGGTTAAGTATAGAAAAAACCACGTGGTCGTTCAGAAGGGCACCTTTGACACTGACAACGGCAACAGTGATTGATTGAGTGCTATTTTCAAGAACTGCACCCAGATAAATTTTCTTTTCGAAAGATAGGCCTTTATCTTCATAGTTCTGAATCCATTTGATATTAACGAACCTGGAAAAAAAATCGAATATTTCATCTTCAGGAGTTTAGTTCAATTCAGATGTGAATGGACACACATTGTATACCGAAACAAGATTGTATGATGGGCATAGGTACCGTCAACCGGGGTGATATGGATCATTTTTTGCAGTTTTTATTGAAAAATTAGACCCCACTGTTTTTAGAGCGAGCTGGCTTTCCGAATATAGATTCTCTGAGATGTCAAGAAGACGGTCCCATGTCAATTTTTGTGATTTGCACCTTTTTTCACTTTAATTTTTTTAATGAAACATTATCCATATCACCCCGTTAGTCGGGGTGATATGGATCAAAGCCAAAAACCGATGTAAAATTCACTCCAATCCAGTAACGAGGTGAAATGAATCACTAAAATTATTTTTTTAAATAGAAGATCGAATAAATGAAAGGTTAAAAAAAGAAAAGGGCTTTGAAATTAGGAAATTGACGGTGCATTCAGGTTTCACTCCATCGAAGCCTGAATGCACCGTCAATTTCCTCATTTCAAAGCCCTTTTCTTTTTTTTAACCTTTCATTTTCTTTTTTGACTGTTCTTCAGTTCATTAAAATAATCATTGACAGTGTCCCAAGTAATAAGTGCTCGTGCTCTTTTGAGATGCCCAAATACCTGGTAATTTCGAGGCATTTTCTCCCGATCCACTCCACCCCTCAAAAACTCCGAAATTCACAAAATCAATCACTGACAAGGGGGGTTTTAAGTTGAAACAAAACACAAAATCGATCTCTTTTCATGAGAAGTTGTTGATATGATAAAAAATACGCAGATCAAGTTTTCTGGTCATAGGTTGGCTACACAGATGAATGTAAACAAACAACACAAAAGTGCGGCGTTTCTATGGATCTGATAATCTTCACGGATGACCTTCTAACATCCTTGAATCGACTGAATCATGGATGAAGGTGGTAAAGCAAAATACCTAGTTCAATATTCTGCTACCAGATCACATAAAAACGTCACCAGGTAGCGCTGCAATCGCTAAAAGCGTTGCTGCCTCCTAAGTATCCATATCACCCCGGTTGACGGTACCTACTTGGTGGCAATAATGCTAAAACCTCAATTCAACTATTTAGGCAGTTTCAAATAAACAACAAAAATTAGGATTTTTCAACCCTAATTTAAGGCCCATGATATTCTACTGAAGATGAGAGTATACCTCTCATACGGACAATGTTTATACCAATTAGAAAAATCCAATGAATTTCATAGGTGTCCAAAGAAAAAACTCGCGAGTTACCCACCTATTTGTATTTTCTAAAAACGTGAAGATACAAATCCTAGAAATAGAGTCTTTTTATTTTTAAACCATGACTATTCACAACCGCGTACATCGTCATAGAATAATTAGTCTAAGACGAGAAGGGAGTTGATGGAATATCAATCGCTTAATCAAATCCATTCCATAGCGGCGTATCAAATAATCAGTTTTCTGCCTTAAATGTGGATTGAGGAAAGCAAACCCTCAAAACTTACTCCACCTGAACCAAAGGAATGAACATCAAATAACTCACGCTTCACTAGTGTATTTCCCATCGTTGGCCATCACTTTTAGTTTGTGGAATGACGGTCCCTTCGCCTTGTTTTTATCCTTTATGTGGATAAGACCGGATCGCTCGTCGATGGCGTAAATCCCTTGAACGTTCCCTTCCGCTATAGCGTAGGTCAAGCCAGAATCAGAACTTCCAAGGTCAGCGTCCACAGCAAGTACCTGTGGGGAAAAATAATGAATCGCGACTTTGTATCAAACACAATAAACTCATTTTCAAGGACTTAAAAATCCAAAGATAAACAAATAATCTCAAGGACAATAACTGTTTGTAGAAACGGATCGCGTGAAAAACCCCATTCTTTCACATGAAATTGTCCCATACCAACATGAGCCCTTTATAGAAGTAACTTTTGATTTATTATTTTCAATAATAAACCTTTGGAATCGACCAAGAAAAAAATAATTTTTAATCCTCCCCCTGAAAATTTGTTGGTTTACGTTTCAAGGTACCTAAGTAGAATCCGAAAATCGAATAAAAAACGTCTGCCAAGTTGGGTGGGCAGTATAGCTTCCTCACTCATTGTAACATGGACGTATAGAATCAGTTGGCGAAAAACAGGAGAGGAAATGGCTTTGGAGCTCACTCAGCTGATCAGTGACCACTCAGGCACCTTCAGCATTCTCCATTGACCCTGCCTCTCAAATTTCAGCTTCCTGCGTTCAACAGGAGAGAAAATGGCCTTGGAGCTCACTCAGCTGATCCGAAGGTGCTGAAATTTATAGGGGACCGTCTAGGACCTAACCCGCACAATCCCTGAAAATTTCATCAAAATCGGACCACAGGTTAGTATAGTTTTGCCCGGGACAAGGATTGACCACAGACAGACAGACAGACCGACAGACAGACAGACACGGAACCAAAATTGTTCGGGAAGCTCTAAAACGCAAAAAGCAAGTGGAAATTTTGATTTTGTAGGACATTTTTTTTTTCACTTCTTTCACGAATACAAAGCTTCCCTACCTTCGGTAGTGAGGAAGCAAAATTACGTACGCGACACTTTTCTTACTAACCATGGACCGATTAGGTTGAAACTTGGTATGTGGGCTCCATTTGGGGTCAAGTTGTGGCCCGAAGCTTTTGGTTGATGTCAGTCATTTCTAAGGGGTGAAAATTAAGGTTTGAAATTTTCAAGAGTGTCCTAGCTTGAAAACTCTCGAAATAAAAGTATTCTTTTTTCACTAATTTGAAATAATATTCAATTTTCGCTTCCTCACTACCGAAGGTAGGGAAGCTTTGTATTCGTGAAAGTGAAAAAAAAAATGTCCTCCAAAATCAAAATTTCCACTTGCTTTTTGCGTTTTAGAGCTTCCCAAACAATTTTGGTTCCGTGTCTGTCTGTGGTCAATCCTTGTCCCGGGCAAAACTATACTAACCTGTGGTCCGATTTTGATGAAATTTTCAGGGATTGTGCGGGTTTGGTCCTAGACGGTCCTCTATCAATTTCAGCACCTTCGGACCAATAGGAGCGAGTGCGCATGCGCAAACGTGAATTTCCTGGAACCTCGGTTTCTCGGTTTCTAATGAACCGATTTTGCTCAAATTTGGAGGTTAGTTAGGGACTAACTTCTAAGAGACACCCTATAAGTTTCAATCAAATTGGTCAAGCAATAGCCGCTGCGCATGCGCGAACTTTAAATTTATTGTTACAACCAAAACTCCGCAACTATTCAACCAATTTCGATGAAATTTTCAGGGATTGTGTGGGTTAGGTCCTAGACGGTGGACCGCTAATATTTTGGTATTCAATAACTCTTTGAATCATAATTTTTTCGCCAACTGATTCTATACGTCCATGTTACAATGAGTGAGGAAGCTATACTGCCCACCCAACTTGGCAGACGTTTTCAATTTTTAGAGACCAACCGGAGCTCTGTAGGACAAACCATTCGTTCCCGAGGACAAACTTTGGGTCGGACTTATGATAAATCAGAAACTAGAGTGCGAATCACAAAAGAGGTCTAATCTCCGTTGAAATTTTAGCTACCTAACCAAAATGCGATCGCTTCGTTTTTTTGAGTTAAATTCAGTTTTGTGTCCTAAGCAACCAGGATTCAAATTTCCATATGAAGGAACACCAACTCCCTATTTCTTCAAATCGACCATGAAGCGTTTATTTCTTCCAAATAAACTTGAAGGTGTGAAGTATGTAGTAGGTAGGTAGTAGGTACCTGTGGGTGCTTGGACATGGAGCAGACTTGGCGGGCTAAGATAAGGAAATATGACACTAGTGATTTACGGTAAGCGGTGTCAGAGCTAAAAGGAGTGGCACCCAACAACATCAGGGTGATGGCTGCAACCTTGTCATGGCGCGAGGTGTGGTGCGGGAAAAGTTCCACGGAGTAGCGTGAGTTGGGTATCTCGGTAGGCGTACTCCGTGGTATCACCACCCGTGTCCTGCTCGGCTCATATTTGAACTGGTGGTCCTTTTATAGAGGCACTTCCCTTTATTCTCTCTCCCACCCCCACCTTCCTCATCCCTAGGGCCAGTGTTGGGTGAGTCCTGGGCGTCCTCCCCATTATATTTGATTTATTTATCTATTTATTTCTCTTGTATATTTTTTTTAAAACATTTTTTTAATTTTTATTTTGGCGTGCCCCCCCGCGTCTTTCAGGGGAGTTTATTTTAAAAAAATAAAATAAATAAAAAATTGTTACAATGGCAAAGTTGTGATCTTTGCAGAAAAATAATAAACCTTTGTAAAATAATTTGCAGCGTTTTGCTAACGAAAAGACAAAAATGGAGGACAATTTTAAAAATTGATTTTTGAAACGTCCTTACACGAAGTAACTACAAACCTTAGTCACAGTAACATCATCGAAAGTTGGCAGCAAAACCGTAACATTGTAAACATCTTGGCTGAACATAGGTGGGGAATCATTGACATTCAGCACAGTCAAGTTGATGGTGGCCACCATGTCAGAAGTCAGTTTGGGCACACCTTTGTCGACTGCAATCAGTGGTATGACAACACTTGGTGTTTTTTCGTAGTCCAGACAAACAACGGTCCTCACAGTGCCTGAAACAAAATAATAAGCAGGCATTTTTAGGCTGTTTTCTCGGTTAACTCATTCAGGCCACTTGGTGCCCTTTCTCCAAAGATGGAGATACTTTCACAGGAGGAACCATTATAGAATTAATAACCCAGAGAACGAAAAACTAATTATAATCAAACTACTATTATTGTTCAAATATATCATAATGAATATTATCACTTAAATGAAATATATCTTTACCTGTATTAGGGTCAATATGAAACATGGAAGAAAGGTTCTTCGTGAAGAACTGGTAAGTAAACATAGAGTTGGTATGCTGATCGCTGTCAATCGCCCGTGGTACCAAAGGTTTTCCTTCTTTGTCCAGTATGAAGGAGCCCACATCAGCACTTTCCAGAATCCAAGCTTGTAAATCATTTTTCACAAATTTGGGAGGGTTGTCGTTCAAATCAAGGATGTATATAGTTACCGTACAGGAACTCTTTCCTCCAAACTGAAACAGGGGAAAAAAATCAATGATTATTGGGTACCTACTCATCAAATTACTCGCCAATATTAGTGTGGTGTATTTAAATACGCAACCTTCTGTGATTGTGAATTGAACGAACGTTGGGGTAACCACTGTTGTGTATTAATTTGTTACTGGTCAATTTTTAATAAAGAGCTATTGAATGACAAAGGTTTCAAGGAAAAGTAGCTTGTTAGATTTGTAAGATTGTATGAGCTTGTGAAGGTCCAACAAGGGTATTTGAAGGATCTCTCTTGGGAGGGAGAGAAAATGTAGGTGACAGAATGGCGCCAGCTGACCATTTAGGGGGGTTGGTTCCTTTTTTGGAAAATCGCGTGGTCGCCTCATATTTAATTGAAAATGACCTGGTGAAGTGTTGGATGCATGACAATTAGAATACATTATGGCGGCGATTGTCATGACAGTGCAATGGGGTATTTCGGTGGGTCGGAAATTCAGGTTTTTGACTTCAAATTTGGATTCAGCACCCTTGAAAACCTACATACTCCAACTTTAAGCCCAATGATAATATAACATGTGGTAGAAAAATTAATTAAAGAGATCACACGTTTGAAAAAGACGGGCCGCTATAAATTCACACACACTAGGCAAGGACTACGCTGTGCGCGTGTGTGAGTAATATTTTATAGTATCCAAGACGTCCTCCAAGGGTTTCTGTGCATGGATACTTTTTTCAACGACAGTTGGCTAGCTACGTCACGATTGGCTAACTACATCACACCATTCAAATCATCAACTTTCCTTAGCTTCTCTGATTTTTTAAAAACATTTTCTCGACGAACAGACCTGATTACTGTTAATCCTGAGCCTTACTATTCTGAAAAAAAAAAATTTAGAAAATTGACTGAAATACCCCATTGTAAATGGTGACAGTTGACAACCAAATGCTCTCTCCCATCGATGTATCTTTTCCTATTAAAGGTAGCTAGAGAGCACTTCTAGACAGGAACAAGCTCTACCCCCATTCGCACCCATATATTAAAATAATGTTATTGTAGTAGTAGTTTTTAGGAGAGGTTGGAGGGGGAGGAGGGAAATAGGCAGAATCAGATGAAAAGGGTATGGTTTGTGTGACTGTTGAACAAAAGATTTTGGTAACAGACACTTTTGTGATGCTCCCCAAGTTCGTGTACCCAAGTCAGGACATGGAATTTAAATTTAAAAAATAGCAAGCCAACTTTATAGTGGCTTAAATTCAAAACTTACCTTCTGTTTTTCTGACCACGCGATTCACTCATTCTAAAATCTGGATTGTCCATGATCCGTGAAACATAATCACATTTACCTCTGAATGGAATATTCTTGCTAGTTACTAGGGAAAACCCATCTTGTACTTCCTTCCAAAGCTCCATTAGAATTTTGGTTGATGGAAAAGGACCACACAATCGCACAGAAAAAATTGAAAGCTGAAATTGGTAAGTACCAATCTTCTCCTAAATTAATGTAGGAAAGTGGAAACGAGAAAGAGATATGGGAATGATGATCTGATGTCAAATGTCAACAACCAAGCAAGCAACTTCAACACACCAAAATCTCACATTTGCTGGTGTGCGACTTTACCGCCCCAAGTGGTCGTTTCACCCGAGTTTTGTTGTTAGGGATTCACAAAGAATACGAAACTACGTAAAACAATTGCAGGAGGTAGGTACATCACCAGGCTGTAACAAACTGGTAACTGAAAAGAGATAAGGCAAGACAACATGGCCGACAAACAAATAAAGGTGAAGACCCTAAGCCCTCTTTTAAGTAATTAAACAACTAGATCTTGTCCCGAATATTCACAGCAAACTCCCTATTTTGGATAAGTCCCTGCAAGTCCAAACAGTGCAGAAGTTTCTTTTGATTGAGCGGCTATGTAAACGCGTCAGCAACCATGTTTGACGTAGAGATGTGCCTGAGCGAATCCATTCCCTTAGGAAATGGTGGTGAACATCAATATGTTTTGTTCGTGCTTGGTACTCTTTGTCCATGGCTTTGCGCCATTTGTCACTATCAAGGCAAGGCGAGAGTGCTTCTTCAACAGTTAGTGGGTCATCTGGAAAAGCTGTCATAGCAAAATTCAACTCGTAATCCTGCAGGTGAGATGCCTACTTTCTGTTGACATCCTTTTTGAGCATTTTCATCATCTACAGAGACGGGTTGAGGAGGAATGTAGTCAGAGTTCCTGGAGCTGACGGAGCAACGTCTGTCTCTGATTCAACAGAATCACTAGGAAAACTGGGGAAATTCTCTGATGCATCCTCAGAGAAAGCTAAAGACTCAAGATCAGTAGATTCGTTATCATCAGTTTCAAAGTTAGCGCTTTCAGTATTAGAAGCGTCAACATCATCGCTTCTTTTTTCGCTTGATGAAACAGGAAAGAAAAATTAATTTTGTGAATTTTCAACAGATTTCTTGTGTAATGAAGAATCCTTCTCACTTTCTACAAATTGGACATCTCTTGGATAGCACTGACTTTTCCACATCAAACAATCTATAGGCTTTGCTCGTTAGACTGTAACCAATCAAAATGCATGATTTTAATTTCAAGTCTAATTTTTTGCGGTTCACAGCAGGAATGTGAGCAAACGCGTACAAGATGGCGTACAGTGGGCCTTTAACCTGACCAGATCTCCTCTGGAGTTTTGTCCATACATCTAGAGGGCGATCGATTAACAGGTAAACGACAGTATTGGCAGCCTCTGCCCAAAAAGAGAATGGTAGCTTGAAGCAAACACCTCACACGTTCAATTATCGTTTGAGCCGCTGTGACTTCCCATTAAACTCTGGACTGTGGAGAACAGTTGTCTGATGCTCTATTTCTGAGGACGAAATAGTTGACGCATTTTTTAGCTGCAGTACTCACCTGCGCTGTCAGATCTTGAACGGCAAATTTTCTGACCTGTCTGATTCTCGACATAAGCCTTAAAATCAACAAAACAGAAATAGGCTTGGTTCTCAGATGGCAGAAAATGTAAGTTGTGATTTTGAATTGCTACAAGGAAACGGTAGACGTTGACTTTTACCTAGAGCACAGGGTTCACACACGAAACCATCAGGTATCCTAAAATTAGAATCTAATCCGTGAACCAAAGTTTTCAACTTGTCCAAGCTAGAAACACCGACCGACGCTACTTGAGTGCATTCGTCCATCCTGATTATCAGAGCTAAAGCCAACCTTTGTAGGTCTAAGGTTACTCACGAAAACAAAACTGTCCTTATTTTAGGATAAATGAACGGAGCAGCCTGAAACAAGGAACCAATCAAACACTGAACTGACAGGGCCACTTGTACTTGTCTCCAGTGCTCTGTGGACAGGCCGGTAAACAGAACGTTCTGACTTGTGGGTTGCTATCGATGTACCCCGCGCCGATGTACCCCCCGGGCATAGTGCCCCCCGTCATGAATGAAAACCTCCGCGGTCATGAATGACGGGGGACAATACGGGGGACACTATGCCCGGGGGGTACATCGGCGCGGGGTACATCGACGCACACCCCTGACTTGTTTTTGTTTTGACTTCCATGCTTATCACTGTTATCGGTATCAGCACCTTCTTCTTCTTCTTCTTCTTCTTCTGACGCAGATTGATCTATGATGTGTCACAGGTGATGAGGTTGTAAGATGTGTTCTGGATAGATGTAGTTGTGACTGTGATGGGGGTTCGTAAGAATACCTAATTTAGATGTAGTCAGCTCGGATGCCGCCAGGGACAGAGTCTCGTAATTGGAAGTAGATCTGACGTAGCTCCTCAACGATGAGGGATACTTCAGGTATTCCTGTAGCTCTATCCTGTTATAAAATAATATTATTTTTTTGAAGGGTTGAGTAGAGGAAAAGACAAGGTTGAATGTACCTTGAACAGCAATTGAGTAGGCGGTCCACGTCTGCAACCTGTTCCTGGTGCAATAAGGGGAGTAGGGTGACTGGCGCTTTCTCATGAGGAATCTGAAGAATGGAGTGTTACCTTGTCCGATCAGTGCCCGATTAGGGATGGTGGTGGAATCTACATCCCTATCAAAGCATGTAGCGAAATCTCGAGAAGGATGCCTAAAAAGGCAGATGACCCTTGAAGTACAGCTTCAGTATACCTACCCATGCCTGTTAGGCAGGAATCCTTCTGGATCTGAACAAAAATTTAAATCATGTACCTGCCGCAGTGTACATCTTTCTAAATAAATTATTAGTTATAGAACTTGAAATTCTCACTTTTAGTACCACCATCAAACTTCTGAAATTCCAGGACAAATAATATTTTTAATGTACCTACCTACCTATAGCTCAATACTTTAGACACGACTGGTCTTGAATTGGCCATTAAGATCCTGAATCGTTGATCTTCACTCCAAATCAGAATAACACAGATATAAATACTTCATATTTATTGAAATATTCGCCTTTTCATTGATTGAGATTTTCTAAAAACACAAACCCCGTAGACCGTGGGCGAATTTTTCAAAAAATATTTTCAACATCCATTGTATTTATTTTGGTATATTTACCATTTAACACATCTACTTACCCTTTGTTACACGACAATCAACAGGAAGTTTCAGAGATTGTATAACTAATCAACTCAGCAGTAATCCAGTAACGAAGTAGGTACATTAAGAACGTGATTGATTAAATTAAATCACCATCGCAAAAATGAAATACTTACCTACCTAAGTAATATAAAACTAAGTTGGACCTTTGAGTCAAAAAGTGATGCATAACAACAAAGTGGTTCAATTGGATACCCCATAAATCACAACAAAATTTTCCAAAAGCTGCTTTCCCTATCGAATTCAACCAAATTCAACAGATTATGAATGCACAGAGAAGCCAGGGAAATAAATGACTAGTTGAGAAAATATAAAACAGGAATAGGTACAATGAAGGATTGGGCCATGGCGGTTTTTGGTTCAGGGGAAAATGGTCCGAAAATGCCGGCTTTTCGCCATCGACCACTCTTTCCAGCAGGGAGGGGGAGAATAAAACAAAGAGGGCACATAGGAAGTGGCCACAACTTTTTAATGTTTTAAACCAGTTTCCAATCGAGAGCATATCATTTTATCATAGAGACCCTCGAAACTGATTCAGAGTGGTCGCTAACTCCCGAATTTTCAAATGTTTTAAATTTTCACTTACAATTTTAAATTTTCACTTACAATTTTTTCTCTTTTTTCCGGTGAATTTATAAAAAAATAAATTAAAAAAAAAGAATTGTTTTCACTTTCAAATATCAAAAGATTACTATAACCTTATCTTAAAGTTACAACATATAAACTGTGGATTTGTACGTACCATACTGAACGATGAGATGGTCATATTATAGCAGTCCCTGCGTTCCCTATCGAGTTCATTATTGACGGTTATGGTTCCAGTCGTTGGATTTATAATGAAAGACGAATCGGGATTGCCACTGACGATTTCAAACAGAAGCCCCCACCCATATGCTTCCAACTGCACAACAAAAGTTCCAATCGCACTGTTTTCGTAAACTTCGGCTGTCACTTCAGTGTCAGAGAATCTGAAATTATTGAGATTTTCTTATTGTAATAAACAATAGGTAGGGTAAGTAGGATGATTAGAGACGAAAAAGCAAACATGCTAAAACAATATTTTTATCATATAGGTACAAATTTTCGACTCTCTCACGTCGTCATGAAGGTTTTTAATAGTACCTTAGTGGTAAAAAAAAACTTTCCGACAGGGATTACTTATAATATATAATTTAGATGCATAATATTATCTGAGTGACAACTTACTTGGTGACAACTTCGGTAGGCAATATCACAGCTATGTGGACAGGCAGCGTGTTGTGTAGGGGTATCGCACCTGAGTCACTGGCCTCTACGACTATTGTGTACTCCAGTGGGTCGGTGGGTCCAATCATTTTCCCCAGACTTACGTGACCAAGAATGGGATCAATTTTAAACTTCCCTCCGTCATTACCTAAAACCGACGGAACAAACCATTTTTCTGAAGGTTTGAACTTATTGCATTTTTGAATAGACACGAACCTACCAGACAAGTAGGTACCGTATAGGAAAATGAGCGACTAGAGGTGTGGTGAGGTGAGTAGATGAAAGTAAGCGGCTATTTCAGGTTGGATTTTTGCCCAACCCATTCCTAGCGTCTCGGACGTCATCAGCTGTCTTCCAAAGAGATGATGAGGTACATATTATAAGTAGGTGAGTACAGTACTACATGTTAATAACTAAAACAGAGTGCTCTTCGCAAAAAACATCCCCGAATTGTCAGCTTTCCAACGGTCTATTATTTTTTTAAAGGATTAATATGAAATTTAAGGAGGAAAATGTTGTATGAATGGAGAAAACGTATTATTTCAACGAAAATTGAGGTTTTTTAAACAATGTCTGTGAAAGCAAATTTCATTTTCCAGCCTCAGAATTAATTTTCCCGGAATTAACCCCTTGGAAATGAATAATAATAATCATGAAATGATAAATGTTGTCTCAATAAGGTAACAGTATATGCTAGAGTTCCCATGTTTTAAAAGGCGTTGAATTCTTAATTTGAGATTAAAAAACGAAATTTCTTCACAAATAAAACTTTAAATTTTGAGTGGGTCAATAAAATTTAAATTATACTTTAATTTTGGATGGACTGTGTTCATAACTGATCGCTTTTTCTGCAGGCTATTGTTTGTAGAAAAATCCGACCCATCTTTTGTAGAAATTCGACCCATCTTGCTTTTTTTCCCTGAAATTCCCTATAATGAAACGAGCTTGTTAGATCTACTATTTTTGGAATTTGACAGCTCGAACCGGTGTTCTCTGATCCCCCAATTTTGGGAGCAATGTTTGAATGTTAATCGCAGCGGTCCTTGCTTGTCTAAAACTGTTTGAAATTGTTTAAAGAGATTGAATTCCACAAGCCATCTCTCCAAAAATTGGGAGTTTCAAAAGTAGGTACCAGCCAACTCAGATTCAAACACAAAACAGATCACTCAACAAGTCAATGTAAGTCATGTAAGTTTTCAAAATTGGGTTTAAAGCTTTGACTCGAACTTCCCATCTTGAACTCAACCGGAATCTCCCATCATTGGATCCTCATCCTTCCATTTGGGAAGTGGACAAATCGGCAAATATCGAGAGAAAAAATTAACAATTAAACAAACACATTTTACAAAATTTATATTTTCATAATAATTATTCAAGTTGACTCCTCAGTGTCTGTGTGTCTGTCTGTCTGTCATGAATTCCTTGTAACGCGCATAACTATACGAAGTTATTGTCCGATTTCTATGAAATTTTCAGGGATTGTGCGTTGGTGTGTAGACGGTTCCCTTATGAAAATCATCATCCCCGGACTGATAGAAACGACTGCGCATGCGCAAACGTGAATTCCTTGTAACGGCCATAACTTCTAGATTTTCCATCCGATTTCAATGAAATTTTCAGGGATTGTGCGGGTTGGTGTGTAGACAGTCCCCTATGAAAATCATCACCTTCGGACTGATAGTAGCCACTTCGCATGCGCAAACGTGAATTTCCTTTGAACGGCCATAACTTCCACTTTTTCTACCCGATTTCGATGAAATTTTCAGGGATTATGCGGATTAGGTTGTAGACGGTCCCCCATGAAGATCACCACCTTCGGACTGATAGTAGCCACTGCGCATGCGCAAACGTGAATTTCCTTTTAACGTCCATAATTTCTACATTTTCTATCCGATTTCAATGAAATTTTCAGGGATGTTACAGATTAGTATTTAGATGGTCCCCTATGAAAATCACCACCTTCGGACTGATAGTAGCCACTGCGCATGCGCAAACGTGAATTCCTTGTAACGGCCATAACTTCTACATTTTCCATCCGATTTCAATGAAATTTTCAGGGATGTTATAGATTAACTTGTTTTGATGTTTTGAGATTAACTACTAGGCATCGGATCATCTATACAATCGGGTTATGGATACGAGGAAGCCATGTGCCACACCCACTTGGCAGACGTTGTTAATTATTCCCTAGCAGTATTAGAAATGTTTAGTTTTATTAGTTATTAGAAATGTTTAATTGTTATTTGTAATTACAAATTCTTTAACTAAGTTTTGACAGGAAATACATCGCAAATGAATACATCAAATCAATCATTTCAATCTATCAATGCTGAGCAGAGTAGATGGATAAATATAATACCTGAAATTATGGAGTAGGTTACGGTTCCGTTTTCCATGAGATCATGATCGGAAGCCATCACTGTCACTATTCTCGTTCCGAGGATAGATGATCGATAGATCCTGGCTTCGAGCGATTCCACGTTGAACAGAGGCATGTGATCATTCACGTCTTGGACGTCGATGATGACCCTTGTGAAGTTTTTCTTTGTGGGAGTGCCGCTATCGTGAACTAATATGGTCAGCACGTGAGAAGCCATCGTTTCCCTACAAAAGATAGAGCTAGTTACCAACGCCCATTATTACAGTGATATAGAGATTGTTCAGAGAGTTCTTGTGTATCCCTGCCAATGAGAAGGGGGTAGGGGGCACTACGCAGGCAACTTGTCGTAACATTTGATTAGATTTACCTGGAAAGTATACGATAGATGTGCATTTTGTATAAACCACATGGTATTTTCATAATATCTCAATTCTTAACTTTAGTCTGTTTTGAAGTTTGAAAAATCACCAATGAATGAATAGCAATTTCATATTATGGGCAGTAAAGTGCCAAAACACATTATTGCATTTTTTTGCATTTTACAATGTAAATACTGGGGTTTTGATTCCTTTGTAGTGACAAAAGGTAGAGAACAATTTTTTTAAATAAAAATAAAATGAGGGGTCAAAACAAACAGAGGCAACTTTAAGTTGAAATTGTCTAGTTAGATACGACAAATATGAAGAAAAACATGATTATAATGGTCTCAACTTTCATTTAAATCTTGACTCAACTCAGTAATTTTATCATGGCGCACGCTCGAGGGTTTTCATCTCGGCGTAAGGCACGGTAAAGGATCAAGGGATCCTAACGGATTTTTCTATGGATCTAACGCCGTTTTAATATGATTTACATTAATAGCAACCATTTCATCGATGGTTAACATTGTAATCGGATTACTTAAGTAGTCCTCACCTGTCGAGAGTGTTGGTTACAGTCAGATCCCCCGTGTTGTGTTTGAGGGCAAACAACTGCAAAGATTCAGAATTCTTGGCGTTGTGGATTTTATAGATCAACTTTTTGTCAACATCGTCGTCCGTGGCGCTGAGAGTGATCACAGTGCTGCCTATCGCCGTTGTCTCGGGAATAGCAATGTGAAATTCAGTCTCTGGGAATTTCGGGTGGTGCTCATTGATGTCTAAAATAGTGACGAAGAGCTGAAAAACAAATGGACATGATTTTGCAGAGCCCACGTAGAGCGCACCCTGGCTCTGGTTCCTATTTGATGGAACCAAAGTCAGTAACAAGAAACAATATGCATTTCATTTCAGTCAGTTGCCTTGCTAAATAGCTGTAAAGTAGTGAGTAACTCACAGGAGAGAAAAAAATTGGTCTTCAAGATGAAAAAATATATTTGATTCCTTAGAGGGAGGGAAATGTGATGTTCCAATTTTTCGACCAAACATAAAAGTAGTGTGAGGCCTATATTTTGTGTTGGAACAAAACAAGGGACTACCTACCCTCCATCCATGAAATTTGTGGTGTCCAAGCAGGCTGATCAAGCATGGTTTTGAACTTTCACTCTACCGGAAAACGAAAGTTGAGAGAATCTATTTTTAAGAATTTTCTTTGTTCTTCAAATGATTAATGATGGTTTCACTGATATTGGTTAGAGCCTCGCTGATAAAGTACCCATACTATTGTCCTAAAATGCACACTAATCGTTAGTATCCTGTTTTAAGTTTGTTTCCATTTTTTATTGTAATGCTTATTTTTTGGTTTGTTAAGCAAGAAAAAACAATTTTAAACCTAAAAATTTGATGGTTTACATTTCAAGGTAGGTAGAATCCAATAATTGAATGAAAAATGTTCTGTCCGTCCGCCGCACAAACAAAAGGTTTAAGTTCCCATGAATCGGTTTTGATGAAATTTGGTACATCGGCTCCATTTGGAGTTTATTTGTGCCCCGACGCTTTTGGTTATTGTCAGTCACCGATCACAAAAACTTTCGATATACAAGTATTATTTTTTCATTAGTTTAGACATTTTCAAAAATGTTCGAATTACACCACCTAGAGTATTGTGGAACTAACCGTTCGTTCGCTAATTAGGACTATTAATTACCTAATTTGAATTTGAATTATGAATTTTTCATGAATTCATGAATTATCTAATTTGAATAATGAATTTTCCATGACGTTTTTTCGTCAATTTAAGATAATGTTACATTTTTAGAAACGAACAAAACCACCAAGTCGACGAAAAATGATTATTAAATACGCGTTTATTGTGAAATTAATCAGGACTCGTGGGCCTTGCGAATCCAACCCCTGAGACCATGTCTATGAAAGTCAGTTGACAGTTGGTTCTCTCGCCCAGTCTCTCTTACACAGTCTTTTGACGGAAGGACGTGTGAGTCATAAACACGAGCGTGAATTGCACATGAATCTTCTTGGTCGGTAGTGTCAAATTTCAGCTGATAAATGCGATTTTTTCTCGTCTCTTCAAATAAAATTTCAGTCAACCAGTTGTGCTTCCTTTGCCCCCACAACTTTGGAATAACGATGTTGTGCTGGTAGGAACTTTTTGACAAAATAATCTTGATTATTAACCATGCGTGATAATATCGTTCGTAGGTGTACTCTTAATAGTAAAGTCGTGTTTTTCGCGGATGGGTGATCTATACAGATGAATTATAAACCGTTGTGTAATAAACTTCAGATGTTTTACTTCCACCTTAACAATCAGCCGATGATTATTAATACGTTGTCATTATTCTTCATCGAAATAATTTGTCTTCGACTCAATAAATATTTTATTATTATTACTAATATCATGATTTCAAATAATAACCTACTCTTATAAGTACTCCTAATCACTCATTAGATTATATCGTGAACATGGTAACGGGCTCTGAACAACATATTTGTGGTTTCAACGTTTTCTTATCATCATCGAAGGTCGGAACGCGATGTGAATAAATATTCCATCAAACTCGGTGGGAGGTTTTCCATGTTTCGCCTGTGATAAAAACAGACTTACAAGGAACAAAAAAATATGCTAGTCACATTTTAGATTTATTTTTAAGGCGTTAAATCAGATAATTCAGCGTATATTCTCTCACCTTCCACATTAAAGTAGGAAACGCCTATTTTCAATTACCTAGGTATCCTTGTATCGAGCTGCCGATCAAATAGATGTAGAATGGGTAGTTTATTTGGAACTGTAATTCAAATAAACTCCCTATTCTATTCTATCTGATTGAGGAGGCGTTCACTTGAGAATTACCTGTGTGTAAGCGGTGTGAACTCCATCAGTAACACTGATAGTGAGATTGTAGTTCCTCTGACTCTCTGCGTCGACTTGCTGAGCTAACAGGACAGCCCCTTTGTCTTTCCCGATGATAAATTTCCCCTCCTCGTTGCCATCTGAAAATAGGCGGCATCATGTTAGCAAAGGTTGGTAAAAAGTCTAAATCAGGCGAGTAAATTTTTCCCCAGAAACGAAGTTAATAGTACTATTTGATTCTGCGTGCAAAAATGCATCTTTTGTTATAGTGAGAGCACTTAGAATTCTATTGGGGTCAGACGGTTTTTGTAGGTCTTCAAACTTGAAAATATTCGAATAGTTTGCAAGCTCAAACGTGTCAATATGTAGAAAATCCGACCGTTATAGTCTGAGACCAATAATTAGATCACATTCTCAAGTCAGTCGTTCCAACAAAAAGAATGAGGGATTGGTCATCCAACATCATTTTAGAGGTCGGTCCATTTTTTTTATTCACATATCTCACCACTAAGAGGTAATTATAAGATTAACTTACGAGTTATATTGAAATACAGGGTGTCTTCATCCAAATCGCTGGCGTGTATTATAGCGACCATGTAGCCTGGTAAGTCGGATTCCAGAAGCTGGACAGCTTGGTTGGGGTTTTTGATGACGGGGGAGTGTCTTGAGGATGAGGGAATGCCTTTCACCTGAATCGAGATTCGCGTAGTCGAATTCCTCGAAGGCTTCCCTCCGTCCGCCGCCATGATCTGCGAGGAAAAGACGATTACATGGAGAACATTTCTGTATTTTCTCGTTCTTCCAAATCGTAGGTCGAACAGGGAGTTTTCCAAAACGGAGCAGTGATGCCATCCTTAGCAAGAACGTACTAAATGTTTTATTTTTTTTCCAATGCCGTTCAACTACGAGTAACAGGTGCTTTCATTTTCGATTCCTAGTATTAGTGACTTCCGTTCTGGATAAGTTAGCTAAGAACAATCTGACGAAATGACAAGCAAAACAACTTCGAGTTTTACATGTAAGATGTAGATAATAAGGGAGCCGATACTTTCTCGACTGTCCTTACATCGAAAATGCTCGCCTCCATGAACTCGAAATTCCAGTGACAACGGATTCTCCAACAAGGTACTTCCATTCATCAAATTAATGAATAATCCATTCGATTTGGGTCACTCGGAAAAGGAAAATAGATTTAGAAAATTTTAGCCAACGATGACTGGTTGTGACACGCTTTATTGTTCCTTAGTATAAACTTGTTGGATGCAATAGAATATTTATGGTGGAGGGGCTTTCAAGGCTTGTAAATTCGATTCAAAGGTAGAAACAGCAAAGTCAAACCTACAATAAAATTGGGTACATGTGAGCAAGTTTGTGGAATTTTAAATAGTTGTGGATATACATGTTTGATACTCCAATAATAATTATTATTCCAAAGACAGATGTTAACAAAACCAGTTGAAATGGTTGTGTTGATGAAAAAGTTGCTTCCTAAATGAAATTAAAATAAAATAGGGGAACAAAGCAATCGACGCAGAAAACCACAGAGACGAGTAAATGAAAATTTTTACAATACATGTCATTGAGAGGTAGACGGGGATTATGAGTAGAACTCTTACCATTACATTATATTGGTGACCTCTGAGTAGAGATCTCTGAGTGAAAATTACACCAGTTTTGGGGTTTATAGAGAATTTTCCTTTCGTTTTGCTCCCTTTCAATGAATATACGAGTTCAGAGTTGCGACCCTCGTCTTTGTCAGAAGCCAACATCTACAACAGACGAATTTGAGTTACATTACTCAAAAATACTTGTTCGCAACACAATTTTGCACCAATGAAAAAAGTTTCCTTACATGGAAAACAAGATTCAAATATTATAAAACGTGTTTTGAATCTGAACTTACTGCAAATAATTCGATGCCGTCGTGATGGTCCACTGGAAATGACTCCCAAACTCCTTCAATTTCTTCCAGAGCCATTACTTCCTCTGAGCTCTCATCGTTCTGGAATTGCAACGTGTATGTTATTGCGTGTAAGACTATATCGGTGATGTGCAGTGCCGTACAAATTGGCACGATTTTACCGATTTCCGTAAAACCAGCCTAGGTTGTGTAATTTAAATATTTACAATAACGACAAAATGTAGATGATACAGCGTTTGGAAGGAGCAAAAATCACCCACACTCTAGATTTTAATCATTAAAAACACCAGTTTGTAGGAGAGGCGGAGGGGCCTCTCCACTTATTATATTTTCTCAGTTATTTGTTCATTCATTAGTTCGTTCATTCATTCCTTCATTTATTTCACATGAACGATATCAAAACGGCAGGACCTTCAAGAGGCAAAAATAATAGTTTTGATCATGTCTTTTACGACGATGTAGGAGGTTTTGGTTTATCATTTTCAATAATAAACCTTCGGAATCGACCAAGAAACAAATTTTTAACACCCCTCAAAATTTTTGTTGGTTTACGTTTCAAGGTACGTAGAATCCAAAAATCGAATAAAAATTTGGTCGTCCGCCGTACGCGGCACTTTCCTTAGTTCCCATGGACCGATTTTGATGAAATTTGGTGTATGGACTCCATTGGGGGTCTAGTTGTGTCCCGAAGCTTTTGGTTAATGTCGGCTACTTCTAAGGGTTGAAAAATAAGGGTTGAAATGTTGAAAACGCCTTGGCTCATCACTACATCAATTGGTGTCCGCAATTGCTGAGTGAGGATTTGAGTGGGAGATCGTGAAAGACCTCATGTACAAACTGCTTGTCTGAAAAACATATACAATCTAAGTGTACGAGCTCCATGAAGTGCAATACGTGTGGGAGGGCTCACAATAGTTTGCTGCACAAAATAGATTCTAGTCGTAGTGCATCTGAAGCAAGGTCTAGGCCTAATCGATCGTCGATGAGCGCTTCCACTGGTCCTAATTCTTCGCTTTGTACAATCACTTGTGAATCTTCCAATTCACAAACCATTTTGGCAACTGCGCTCGTACGTATTCAAAGTCGAAATGGGAAGTAGTATCCATTCCGAGTTGTTCTTGACAGTGGGTCAATGATCAATTTAGTATCTCAAGAACTCGCTAACAAAATAAAAGCTGTCCAAAAGCAATGCAAATTAGTGTTGAAAGGTGTAGGCCACAATGAAACAAGTAGTAATCATTATGTAACTTGCAAAATAAAATCAAGAAATAAGCCATACCAAAAACTTCTAAAGCTTCAAGTTATCCCCGAAGTACTCCTTGAAAAGCTTCCTGAATCAAATTTAGAAGTCATGCTTCTGAATCTTCCAGACGAAATTCGACAAAATTTAGCAGATCCGAAATTCTATCTTCCTTCTAGAATTGATGGCCTCCTCGGAGCTGAAGTATTCTACGAAATTCTCCAACACCTTGAGCAACCCTTTTCAACCTCAAGATTTTTCCTCACAAAACTTGGATGTGTTTGGGGGGGGGGGGGGGGGGGTGGGGGAGTTGGAAAAAGTCAGAACAAAGTGTGCTTCCTAACCGCAAATTTAAAATCAATCAAAACCCCCAAATATGAAAATACTATTTGCGAAGAAATATTTCAGTCAACCATCACTAAAGATTCCTCGCCAGGGAAATTCATTGTAAATCTATCCTTCAGAATTCAACCAGAAAATAGACTTAGTTTAATGTAGCATTGATGTGGTTTCTAAAACTTGAATCAACTTTGGACAAGAATCCTGCTCTCAAATCGAAATATAAGACTTTTATGGACAAATATGAAGAATTGGGACACGTGGAGGAATTACCTAGGGAAGATTTCAACAAGATACCACACTGTTATCTACCTGTGTTAAGGGATAGTTTAACCACCGAGCTGAGGGATATGAGTAGTACTTTATGGAGTGACAGTTCCAATGAAACTTCTGATGATATGGTAGTTCCTATCCAGGCCGATCCAAATGAGTTCACAGCATTGTCACCTTCTCACTTTCTGGTCGGAGGTCAACTAGCATTTCCTGAGGAACCTGACTTAACATCTCGAGTGATGAACCGTCTGAAGCTATGGCAGCATAATCAAGCCTGCATTCAAGTGTTCTGGAAAAAATGGTCTACAGAATTCCTCTCCACTCTCCAGCAGAGAGCAAAATGGTCAAAAGACCACAAAAACCTGGAAGTAGGTGCACTCGTGCTGCTCAAGGAAGAAAATTAGGTCCCAATAAAGTGGCAGTTGGCACTGGGTCATCGAAGTGTATCCTGGCAACGACAGATGTGTCCGGGTTGCTTCTATCCACCTACCAAACGAATCCATCACAAGAAGGACTGTCTTGAAGCTGTGCCCACTACCGACCCTAGAAGAAGATGAGGCCTTCAACCGCGAAGTTTCAGCCTCCCTTTGATTTGAAATGGACTCTGAAGAGCGACCATCTCAAGGGCGGGAATGTTAGGAATGAGGCTGCTCCATTGAGCTGTCTCATGTGTTGAATATTTTATACAGGTAGTAGCGATTTATACAGGTAGTATCTATGGTTGGTAGGAGGTGATAATGGCAAAGCCGAATTCTTTGCAGGCGACAACTGCTCTATCTAGAAAAACAATAAACCTTTGTGTAATAATTTGCAGAGTTTTTTCTAAAAATGAAGAAGCAGGTTTTACAGCTCACCCCTTTAATAAAAAAAAGCATCTCAATCATTACTTAACGATCTCACCTGGGGGATGTATGATAGTGGGAGTATAAGTTCTGGAACTGTGATATGATAAATACTCTGATCAAAAGTCGGTGGATGATCGTTGACGTCGACGACTCGGACTAGAACTTTGGTGACCGAAGACAGGGAAGGAACTCCGGCATCACTTACAGTAACCTGCGATGTCAAAATTTAGTAACTGGAATAGTTATATAAAAGAAGATAAAGGTTTATAGAGAAACAAAATGAAAATTAATTTGTTTAGGAATATCCTTGACAAATATTTCTTGCTACCTGCACTTTTGTTGTTCATGAAGTCAAATTACAATTCATGAGGTAGATAACAAATAAGCGCCATATGCGATTGTGCAATCGTACAGCTGAAGGGAAAATATCACGTTTGGTACATATTTGTCAATGGATGAAAGCTTTCCACCCTCGTATACGTGTATTCCATTAAACCACCAAAGTCCAGCCTTTCTACGAGCATATTTGAAAAGTTTGCTTTCAGTTTTGAAACAAACAGAATATATTGTTGGAAACACTCGCATCGACCCAGAAAATGTAATCGAAATCGGAAAAATCGGAAAATTTCATCATTGTGTAGTTACGCTCGGCGAAACGAAACCAGAGTTCTTCAAAACGCAAAGTGCGAGTGGAAATTTTCATAGGAGGGCCCAAATTTTGTTACCTACTGCATGTCTATAAAGCATCGCTATTCTATATATTGAGGACGCAAAATAATGGAAAAAACAGAAAATTATACATATTCTTTCTTTCCTTGAAAGTAATAATTCTTACTCAAACAGATTATCAACGAGCCTTTAAACAAATTACATTTCAAGAACATAGGCAACCATGTTTTCATGTGAAAACCATGTTTTGTGTATGTATAATGCATTGTAGCAAAGTCAAAAATCGAGAGCGCTGTTTCACAAGTTGTCAACCAGTTTTAATGTTGGTCACTTACTACCTGGGAATTTCCGGTTCCGTAGCTTGTGTTCTTAGCATGTATTTTCGATGAGTAAAAATGTCAAATCGACGCTCCCCGTAATTTTTTGCAGAAAGCCAGAATATGATATTTGTCCGCTAACTTTTTTAAATGAAAATTTGGATTTCTCATCAAAATGTATTTAAAAAAATTCGTTTTTGATTTTTTACGACCAAAACACGCAAAAAACTAATTTTCGTGGATTTAATAATTAGCACATTATCGCATGATTTTAATGTGAAGGTGTGTTTATTTTCACGCTGAATTTCATCTTAGTTTTTTTAGTTTCAATCATCCTTTCAAAATAAAAAGTTCATTTTAAATTTCCATTGAAACGATGAAAATGTATAAATTTCGACGTGTGGATCAATCTAACATAATTCTTTGGAAAATGTAGAAGTTATTGCTGTTACAAGGAATTACCGTTTGCGCATGCTCAACGGCTACTATCGATCCGGGAGTATTTTCATAGGGTCATCTACACCCAATCCAATCCGCACAATCCCTGAAATTTTCATCGGACTTGGACAATAAATTCGTATAGTTTTGCAGACAGACACGGAACCAAAATTCTTCGGAAAGGCCTAAAACGTAAAACACGAGTGGAAATTCGATTTTGGAGAAATTTTTCCCTTCAAATTAGAAAAGTGGAAACAATGCTTCCGCTACCTTGGTAGACTCGGATACAAAAATTAAATGATGGTAAATGATTATTTATCACGCATCACAGTTACCTAAAAAGTGCTTCAAGTAGCGATAGATTTTAATAAGAAATGATTTTTAATGCCACCACGAAACTGGTACTTCCCATTCGTTATTGACTCCATGCGATGTGGTCAAGTAAGGTCATAGGTATTATTCATAATCATTGATTTATTCGTTATTTATAGATTACCCCTGAAGGGAACTATGGGTCAATAACCGGTAAAAATATGGAGGTTAAGCGAAAGTTCAAGGGGATAATGTGCTTTAAAAAAAGGGATTTGAGTAGAACGTTGTCTATTTCCACGAAAATAATGAGTTACAAGTTATATCGATTTCGACGGTTAGGTCATCATCAGTAACAAACAATAACAGTTATTGTTTGTTACTGATGATGACCTAACCGTCGAAATCGATTTAACTTGTAACTTATTATTATCGTGGAAGTGGACAACGTTCTACTCAACATTATTTTTATTAAAACGGTTTTCCACAATCTCGTCGCGAGTGATTTATCCGGATTATATGCTCTCCTAACCTATCTTGGTGATTGAAACTTGAAAAATTGGTTCCTCTACCGCGCTAACAGTGAGATTGTTCCAATGTTCTTTAGGATAGTACAAAATTTGGTTTGTCTTAAATACTGATAAGCGACTGAAATTAATAATTGAGAGGGAATACTGAGGTACGGAATATAATTCATTCTCAGGAGAGGCATAGAATGAAGAACGTTCCATTAACAAAGTTCTAGTAAACAAAATCTGGATGATGATCGTTATTAAGAATCCTACCGTGCTTTGTGACGTTCACTAGCGATATCAGCATTGAATTAATAAATAATTACCTCCAGCAAGTATTCATCCCTCATTTCACGGTCCAATTTCTTTCCACTTGTTTTCACCATCCCTGCAAACGAAAACAAGACCCGTTAGGCTCACTCAAACTTTATAATTGGCAGTGGTTGACTGTACTTATGTTGGATGATTATAATGACAATTAATTTACAGACAATGCAGTTTCAATTGTGTAATAGACTCAAAAATCGAGAATATAGTTTATTTTTCATCACACACAGGTTAGTTTTTTCCACTGCTCGTTGAACTGTTTTCCCAATGATATTGAGAAGGTACCGAGTACGGCCATAAGATTTGACTATGTACTTATGAACTTCCGTGAAGCGTTATTTCTTATAATATTGACTTCACAATCAGAAAAAAAACGTGAGAAATCAAGTTTGGAAATGATTTGACAGTATGCCGGATACCATACAACTGTCGGATGTGGGCAAAAAAACGGCTGGTTGCTATCGTTTCGCAAAACTTGAGCCATCCAATTAAAAAAAGGATAAAAGCGAGGTTTCGGAAAACAAGGAAGAAAAAAGCTGTAAGATTAGCATAGCTATCTGAGTATTGCTCGAGGCAAGGAAGCGCAGATAGGAAAAAGGAAGGCAGTAAAGGAGCATATTGGAGTATTGACGCGACTCCCCTCCAAGAGCAATAGAATCTAGGTAGCGTGGTAAAAATACATTTCATAACTAAATCCCTCTTGGTTCTGTGAGGTTTTCCGAAGAAGACGTTGATCGATATGTATCTTTATCATTTAACAAGTTTCACTAACAAAGGAGTAGTTTTCAGTCAGTTTCTCTATAAGATGGTGTTAACAATGATTTCCCATTGTGGGAGCTGTTGGTAGTTGAAGATTAGAAGAAAACGAACTAAGTTCAATAACTGGTTATTTTCGTCATTAATGGCATTTTATTTGGTACTATCATAGGAAATAACGGAGAGGAGTTTATCATTTAACATAGTACCTATGATATTCAAATGACTTACCAGAGGTTCGGTTAATGGTAAAGTAATCGTCAACATCACCACCGGTAATGGCGTAGGATATTTGAGTAGGCGTCAGGTCGGCGTCCCAGGCAGCCAGCCAAACCACCTCGGTGATCATCTCCGTCTCTTCCACGACTGTACCTTCGTAGAACGGCACTAGGGTCAGGGGGATCTCATCGTTCACATCCACCACCTCAACGTAGACCTGAAACAACATCAATAACCCCAAATGGGTCTTCACAAAATTCGGTGAGATGTCAAAATTTTGAGGATGTTTCGACGAGATGGTCAGCTTACCAAGGTCTCCTTAAGATGGCGTTATTATGCACCTGCGTTAACACTACCACTTACCCTCAATCGTCTGGTTGGTGTAGGCCACGCAAGTGTGGACTTGCTGCCCGCGTTGACCAAGAGTCACTCAATCCTCACCGCTCAAAGTCGATCCGTATCAAATGAACCAAAATACACCCTACACTATAAGTAGGGTTGAAAACATTTCTATAATCGATTATATTTTAAACGTAGTGCTTCATCAACAATAGTTGACATCGACGCCCATGTTAGATTTTAATCGAAAATCGGGATTCGATTATTACAGAAAAACTGGCCATTTTAAGTTTATCACATATGAATTTCAATTAAAAAAATAAAATAGTCCATACCAACTCTCTTCCCAGCTCAACTCTATATACAAAAGATTGTTTAGAAAGTGGCCAAGAATATTGTCCAGTCGTGATTCCCCTTCAAAATCCTCAGGTAGTAAAAAATGATTTCGAGATGGGTAGTTTCAAAAATTTTAACCTCGAGTTTTTCAATTTTAGATCCTGATTGACTAATGTTCTGTGAGGATAAATTTTGTGAGTAGTTTCAAAAACTGCGTGGGACGGACTTTTCTTGTTTCTCAGTACCTAGGTTTAAACGAGTAGAAAAACATTGAAACCCTCTAATAGTAAAAGAATTCGTCATTACGTTGGCCAACCTACATAAATATTTTGAACTACAAGATGACTCACAGTATCTTTTTGGGTTGCACATTGACCCACATGTTTAATACTTAATAGTGCGTATGCCTAAATATTATACCTACTAATGTTCTGCACAATGATCGGAATAAACGAAAAGTTTTGGTTTTACTAAACTTACCTACTAAAGATAAATTAAATAACCTTATGGATAAATTTTACGGTTAATTAACGTTACCTACCATATAAAGTTAACTACCTACCTTAGGAACAAATTACTGTAGACTACGTAGATTATACTTTTAAGGGAGGGACGTGCTCGAGTTGGAGACATTTTGGTTTATTACATTTGATAACTAACTTATTCTGATTCCAAAGATGAAATTTTGAAATTTAATTTAATTTTTACTGAAGGGATGATACTGATTTATTGAAACACCGAGTGTCATCGAAATGTCATAAATGCTTGCGATCGAATGTCATAAATTTTCCTTTCGTCGAATCGAAGACGAACTTAAGATTACTTTCTTGCTAATCCTTAGTTTGCCAAGAAGCCGACTTTCATGATGAAGGTAGATAGGTGTACCAGTCTTAAAAGAGGAAAATACATTTGATTAAACTCATAGAGCAATATTAATTCATAAGTATACAATCTTTCTGAAAGGTCTCGTACTACCAACCTCGTTACAACATGCAGTTAGGGAATTACCGCTACGGAAGGAGTTTGGAGGGACTGCGAACGCAGATGAAATAAGGGGGTGAGTATGCAATGACCCGCAAGACCGAGCGGTCTTGAAGAAGAGGAATAACCTGAGCGCCGTCCGCCTCGTTACTCCATTTCCACATTTTTAGGACGTCCCACAGTAAGACTTGGGCGTCCTTATGCAATTGATCTGGAGTAAAGTTGGACAACACTTGACAGAAAAAAACCACACAGTAATCCGTTTTAGACCATTCTGAATCCAAATCCGCGGAAAAACTATAGGTGTATGTCTGTGTGTGTGTGTGTGTGTGTGTGTGACAAAATCTTGTATCGTCTTCCCAGGCCTCAATTTCCAACCGACTTTCGTGGTTCTTTTTTTGTTCGACGCGGAAAACTAGCTGGTTGTGCACTACGTCGCCGGAATTTTGAGTTTTGCCTTTTAAGGGGAGGGGGTTAATGCTTAAAAAACGTGCGTTTGAGGGCATAATCTTGTAAACTCTGCCCAGTCCTCAATTTCCAACCGATTTGCGTGTTTCTTTTTCTGTTTAACTCAAATAACTTCCGAGTTGTTCATCATTTCACCAAAGTATCAAAATTCGCAAGGGGAGGAGGTGAGTGGAGGGATAATATTCACAAAATATCTGATTTTGCATTATGTCGGTTCCTTTATAGCTTACTAATTGTACCCAAGCTTTGAATTGAGGAAAAATTCTCATTATACCTCAGGATTTTCATGAATAATTATTCTCTGTGCCACCATGGAACTAATAGTGGTGCCACCATGGTGCCAGGACACCATAAACCGCATATTTTTTTTTTGTGTTTCACCTTGAATACGGATGAGAACCTCGACGCACTGTCTACGTATTTCCGCTTTGGTGCCAGACTGGCACCATTGTTGTCAGTTGGGGGTGGGGGGGGGGGAAAGGTGAACTCGAATTCGCATATTGGGTGTCGTAGATCATGGATTGTAAAATGCTCTTCAAATTTGAGGCTCCCACGCCGCTAGAAATGTTATGGTTGATAAGGGTTACGGTGGAGAGGGGGGGAGAGACCACTACTTCTTACCTAACGTACTAAATAAATTACATCGAGTGAAACAGTTTTATCCCTTACCAACTGGTTTAAACTGATCTAATGCTTATCTAATGGGACGTCCCCTGGAATGCATGCATTACTAAACAATATGTTTCTCTAGCATTTTTTCATTGCCGCTTTCAAAGGCGTTTTTTGTATAAGTCAGAGGGAAGACTGGTAAAACTTTCAGCCTTTAGAATAAACTATTCGAGGAGAAACGAGTTAAATTCGTTGGCAGCATTTGCTATGATGGTCAATATTCTCGGGATATTTAAACTATGTGCTAATGTCTTGATTTCATTTTCGCTGATACCGCAATCTACATCGGAATTGGATGAGGGAAGTGTAAAAAAAAAAAAAAAACTGAGTAGAAAACCTTGATGCCTTCAAAAGAATAGTCCCAGCAGACCGAACATAAATTTATATTAGAAATCATCGAACCAATTCATTCATTCATAACGATAGAGTACTATTACTTTTTGTAGCTTGTACGTACCTGTAAGACGGCATGGAGTGGGACGATCCCCTGATCCTCGCAGACAACTGTGAGCCAAAAGGATGATTTCGCTTCTGCGTCCAATACGAGTTTCGTCCGAATTGTTCCTGGAACAGAAGCAAAATGCACTGAATTTCCACCATGCATTTCCTTCTCTTATCTAGGACGCAATGTTCAGTGGGGAAATTGTGGACGAAAAACGGTACAAATTATTTTACAATAGTTTATTTTTTTTCTGTAGAGTTCACTAGCCTGCAAAGAGTAGGTACAGCTTTTCCAATATCAGTACCTGTAAACCATAATTTCCGTGCAAGGTTCACTGTCAGTTTTATTTTGACAGAAAATAACCCAGGTTATTTCCAGCAAAACATTTTTGTCAGAGATATTTGTGGGTGGCCACAAATTCGTAACGAAATTTGATTCTTGGTTGCTAAGGAATTACAACTGAGTGACAGGAAACTACGCGAAATAACGAACACAGATCGCATTTGTTCAGCTGAACTTTGCACGTCAGTAAAGGTTGATTTGCAATTATTGCTGAAATCGGACCGTGGTAACTAAAAAAACGGAGGACGGATCGAAAAATTTTTATTTGATTTTCGGACTCTATGCACCTTGAAACAACGCAAACCATCAAATTAAATTTTTGGTTTATTATTTCTAATAATAAGCCTATGTGATCGTATCGCAAAAAATTTTTATAACCCTCCCTCAAACTTTGTCACTTTACGTTTCAAGGTGCGTAGAATCCAAATTTGCAATGTCCGTCCGCCGTCCGCCGTCCGCCGTCCGCCGTCCGCCGTCCGCCGTCCGTGGCACTTTTCTTAGCAACACTGGACCGATTTGGTTCAAATTTGGTATATGGGCTCCATTTGGGGTCTAGTTGTGCCGCGAAGCTTTTGGTTGATGTAGGTCACTTCTAAGGGGTGAAAATTAAGGGTTGAAATTTTCAAGAGTGCCCTAGCTCGAAAACTCTCGAAATAAAGGTATCGTTTTTTCACCAATTTTAAATAGTATTGAATTTTTAAAAATTTTTGAGACCACCCGGAGCTCTGTAGGACAAACCGTTCGGTCCCTACGAGTACTTGAAGGTTTTCCTTCGATAAAACAGAATCATGAGTGTGAATCGCAAAAGAGGTCTAATCTCCATTCAAATTTTATCGGACTAAAATGCGATCGCTGTTCATTTCTTCGATTTGTATACAGTTTTGCCTTCTGCGTAACCAGTAATCAAATTTCAACATGAAGCTTTCTATTTTTCCAATCGAGTGTGAAGCGTTTAGTTCTTTCTAATAAACTTGATTGTGAAGGTGTGAAGCCAGTATGGTGTGGTAGGTAGTACCTAGCTGGTAGGTAAAAAAAAGTTGGTAGGTAAAAAAAATGTTGGTGGGTAAAAAACGCTGCAAATCATTGCTCAAAGGCTTCTTCACTCTTCAGATCACTGATCAGCTGAGTGAGCTCCGAAGCCATTTTCAATCCTATTGAATGGAAGTGCTCTTCCAGGCGTCTCCAGCATTCGAGGAGATCTTCTTCACTCCTCAGATCACTGATCAGCTGATTGAGATCCAAAGCCATTTTCAATCCTATTGAATGGAAGTGCTCTTCCAGGCGTCTCCAGCATTCGAGGAGATCTTCTTCACTCCTCAGATCACTGATCAGCTGAGTAAGCTCCGAAGCCATTTTCAATCCTATTGAATGGAAGTGCTCTTCCAGGCGTCTTCAGCATTCGAGGAGATCTTCTTCACTCTTCAGATCACTGATCAGCTGAGTGAGCTCCGAAGTCATTTTCAATCCTATTGAACGCAGGAAGCTGAAATTTGAGAGGGAAGGTCAAGGGAGAATACAGATGGTGGTAGGTGCTATTGATGGAGAACCAGTGATCTATACAGAAGGGAGATCTATACAGAAAATAATAAACCTTTGAGCAATGATTTGCAGCGTTTTTCTTGTCGTGCTCGATTCCTAAGTTTTGTTATTGTGTAAAAATAAACCAAAACAGAAATACCATTTCTGTGAACCTTACTGAGATTTGGCCTAAGCCTCAGATAGACCAAAATAGGAGTAATATTTTTGTGCCTCAGATACCTGTCTGAGTGGTGATTTGATGGAACGATTATTATTTTCGTTCCATCGAATCGCGACTCAGGGATAGTTCCCCAGTCTTATCCCAATTTTTTTCAAATCTCCCCTCAAAGACTAAAGGTCTATTTGACGGAGGGGTCACGCCATAAAACAAAATAAATAAATAAATCAAATATAATGGGGAGGACGCCTAGGACTCACCCGACGCCGGCCCTAGGGATGAGGGATGATGAGGAAGGTGGGGGTGGGAGAGAGGGATGAAGGGGAGTGCCTCTATAAAATGACCACCAGTTCAAATACGAGCCGAGCAGTACGCGTCTGGTGACACCACGGAGTACACCGACTGAGATGCCCAACTCGCGCAACTCCGTGGCACTTTTCCCGCACCACACTCCGCGCCACGACAAGGTCGCAGCCATAAACCTGATGTTGTTGGGTTCCACTCCTTTTAGCTCTGACACTGCTTGCCGTAAATCATCTCTATCATACTTTCTTATCTGAGCCCGCCAGGTCTGCTTCATGTCCATCCTGCCATTAACAACCTGGACATCCAGGATAATGCAAGACCTGTCGGGCTTGACGGCAACAATACCAGGCTTCTTGCCCTGGTCACTTGGCATGTGGTTTAATCTCTCCCTTTCTACATCCCAGCCGCTGGATGACAGGGCACCTGCTATCTGCATGGCGCCCGCATCACGACGTAGGATGCGGCCCCCGTGAGTTCGTCTCCACTTTATTCGATCTGTAAGTATCTACTTTCATACAAGATCCCTTACCCTCGTGGTTCAAATCCGAAGATGTGATGATCTATTGGATTTTTTCCTACCCCTAACATAAAGATAGAAACCTAATGGGGGGTGTGCCTTGATTTTTTTTAGATTTTTAATCTAAGGTGGACCTCATTCTGAGAATTTTGGCACCAACCGCGACCTTCTAGCGTGAGTAGATCTGTTTCTATGATTTTTCAAAGTTTCGACCGTTTATGACGTCACGCGCTCCCCTCGCCTGGGCGGGACCCCCCAGCCCACTGTGACGTCATAAACGGTCGAAACTTCGAAAATTCATAGGGAAAGATTTACACACGCTAGAATGTCGCGGTTGGTCCCAAAATTCTCAGAATGAGGTCTATCTTAGATTAAAAATAACAATAAACAATTTTTCCTACCCAGGCGCACACCCTATTGCTTCCAGGATAATATATCCATTTATCTTTTCTACATACTACTTGTATTCATTCATCATCTCTTTTCCTTGGGTTGGTTGCTATCAAGAACGAAGTTTTTGATATAAATGTATTGTTTTTTCATCAATTTAGAATAGTATTGAATTTTTAGAATCAAATTTCTTGAGCTCCGTAGGACAAACCGTTCGCTTCCTAGGACGTCTGAAAATTGGGAAGAATGACATTGCAGAAAGACGAGTGTGAATCGCTTTTACTTACTTTACTTTATTTAGGCGCATTTAACCTTTTATTTCATGGATGCTAAGTACAAAGAATCAATAGGTTAACTCTAAGATTTACATTTAATAGTATAAACGACTTTTTTTCAGCTCTCAAAAATTGGTTTCAAGTCGCTTGAATTGTTTCTTAATAACAGTTCAAGATTCTGTGGAAGTACTAATGGGATGCTGCAACTGGGTATCTTGTTAAGGGGTGGTGGACAGTCAGTTGACATCCACAGGTATGGCAAACTGGAGGAGGAATCTGCATCCTGGACATGAGGTAGCCGAGTCTCAGAAATGTCCTCTTCTTTTCTCGAGTGTGTTATTGTTCCGTTTTCTCGCACTCTAGTCCTACTCAGTGTTGACCATGGTGATCAATCTTTTTTTACGCGATTCAAAAATGAATGTTCGCTAACGAAAGTTTGCCAAATCTCCGTTCGAAGATCAGCTGATAAAATGCGATCTTTTTTCTTTCTCCAAATAAACTTTTAAACCCTCCCTTCTTCAACCTCGCCCTTCACTATGTGCTAGAGAAAATTAAACTTTCAGGCAACATAGTGAATAAATCCAAGCAGATATGCGCGTACGCAGATGATATCTATTTGGTCGCTAGAAGTATGCAACTCCTTGAGGAGAATTTCCACCAAATTAAGAGCAAGGGAGAGGCGATGGGATTGAAAATAAACGTCGACAAGACAAAGTATATGCGAATGACCGCCACGGTGAGCCAGAGTCCACGCAGGATATGCAACTCGATGGTTGCGTGTTCCAGAAGGTCCAGGCGTTCCCATATCTTGGGGTAGATAACAATGATAAAGCCAGAATGATAGAAGAAATTGAAAAAAGAGTTATGGCTGGGAACCGAGCATACTACGCCAATCTTAAGCTCTTCAGGTCCTCTCTACTCTCCAGAACAACCAACGTTCGACTGTACCGTACACTGATTCGCCCAATCGTTACCTATGGTGCCGAAACATGGGTAGTACAGCTACCGCCATTAAGCTCCGTGTATTTGAGCGTAAAATATTGAGAAACATTTTTGATGCTGTGTGTGTCGATGGAGAGTGGAGGATCCGGACCAACGATGAACTGCAGCACCTTTACCAGCAGGAGGACATCGTCCAATTTATTGAAGCTCGGAGGATTGAATGGTTCGGTCATGTTGAGCGCATGCCAGCGCGAATGCCAAATGGTATCTTCCATGCGAGGATCATGGGGACTCGTTGGTTGGGACGACCTAGGACTCGCTGGCTCCAAGATGTTGAGGGGGACTTGAGAAAGCTGGATCCTAGGAACTGGAGGCTGAAAGCGCAGAGCAGATCTAAATGGCAAAATATTGTTAGGCAAGCCAAAGCCCACCCCGGGCTATAGAGCTATTTAGTAAGTAAGAATAAACTTTCAAGTCACTCAGTTGTGCTTAGGAACCTTTTCTCAGGTGCTTTTATTGAAGTTTCAAAAAATTATAGCATGTTCCAAGTTGAATTTTTCGTACGGGGAATTGAATTTAAGGGTAGTAGAAACTGTGAGCATGATGGGTTGTTCCGATCTAGTCATTAAGAGGACTATTCTTCCTTAAATGAACTCACCAGGCTGAGGAGGAGAATAAGACGCACGAGGGTTAACTACATTTTAAATTATACGCCCTACGCCCTTTGCTCACCAACTACCACCTTCCGAATGGGGAGGCACCAACTTCGAAAGCACACTTTTTACCGTAGAAAAGCCTCTGAGGATAAACGGTAGGTTGGGGTGATGAAGGTGTTTCTACTATTAGGGCTAACAGTTCCTGCTGTAGCCGCCTGGCGGAACCCCAATGAATGGTCCCCTGGAGAACAGTCGAGATGAAGTCAACGCGAGAGCCTAACCTGGGGGTTAGGCCCCCCACCACGTTCGTCTCAACATTTCCCATTCCGCTCTCAACTTTCAGCTTTGAAACACCCAATCCCAGCGACCCTTTTCAGCTCTCCCAGGGAGTTCACAGCCGGATTTTATATGACTGCGTTTCTCTCCGCAACTCCCCACAAAATTTTCTGCTCAGTTTTAAAGGGTTGAGGAGGATGGAAGGGGGGGGATGCAAAAAGTTTATATAACGCTACGTGGTGGTGATACCAAACGACTTTTAAAACCGGCCCTCTTTTTCAACGGGCTAATCGTTTCACAATGCAAATTGCGGCAGGTTTACGTTCATAATTCCTGGAGTTCCGGTCACGAGACAGAGCAAGTCCTTGTTACCGCACTTTTAGTTGAGTTGTTTTTGTTCGACTCAGACATCGCTGAGCACTGAGTAGGCGGAATTTCTAAATTTGCATTGAAAAGGAAGAGTGGGGGGGGGGGGGGAGGTTAATTACGGAAAACGCTTATTTCAGTAAAATTTTGAGGAGGGTGCTATTTCAATGGGTCCAAAATTTCAAGGCACATTTAAGGCAAAATCTGAGGCTAAATCTTTAAGGCAAAATCTAAGGCACATGAGCTGCAACGTAATCGGGACGCTGAGATTGTTTTCAATTGGATAGCCAGAAAGACGTTGGTAGTAACTGAACAATGAACAAAGGACGCCGATGGGTATCCTATGCCCTCGACCTATCTCGATAGGTGTCCTGGGTGTAGGGGGGAGGGGGGACAACACGTGGGACACCCTTTATAAATTATGATGTATTTAGAAAAACTTCAGGAATCGTTTTAGGATGTTTCAAAACGGATTTCAGTGAAAAAAGGTGGCCAAGTTGGAGATGCACGTAGCTTCTTCGTATCCATATCCCGATTGTATAGATGATCCGATGCATTGTAGCTAATCTCATTACATTAATCTTAAATTACCTTGCACTAACCTCATAGGAGGCCATCTACACTGCAACTCGCGGAATCTCAGAAAATTTCTGTTACAAGGTGTTCACGTTTGCGCATAACCAGATCGATCTAAGGGTGATGATTTTCATAAGGAACCATCTTTATTTCAACTCGCACAATCCATGAAAATATCATCGAAATCGAAGAATAACTTCGTACTATTTTGGCCGTTATAAGGATGTCATGAAACATTGACACACAGATAGGCGACCATTGAGACGAAACTAAAAATGTTCAGGAAGGTATAAAATGTAAAACGTGGCGGAAATTTTTATTTTGGAGAAATTTTTTTTTCAACCTTGAAAATTGAAAACAATACTACCGCTACCTCGGTAGGCTCAGAAGTAAAATTTTCAAAAAAGTCCATTCTGAAAATTTCTAGCCCATTGGAATAGCTACATTTTCCTTTGATAATTCGCTAACAGAAATAAGATTTGGCATCATTGAAAACTATTAGGTAGTACCCCATTGCTATCGTATGATGGAGACAGCACTAACTATGATGACATTATTAGCAACATTTATTTTATAATATGGAGCCTTTCGTGGAAATTTCAATTTGTATACTCACCGAGATGAAGAGAGGACTGAAAAATTCTCACGTGAACATCAGGTACATACATGACTCATCCAATATCCAATAATATTAATATTATCTGCATCCAATAATATTATCTGCATCAAAGTTTATAGTTAATTCAATCATAAATAAAAAATTATTTGTAAATCAATCTCATTATCGGTTTCCTACATAAGTAGTATCTTATCAAGTTGGTATTAATTATTAGTTAATGAGCTGTTGTGTAGCAATGTGAATTTCCATATCTTCAATATCAATCGTAAATACATTTCTAAATAGAAAATGCTTTCGTGATAACTCAACAATAAAAGCACACGTAAAGTCGTGGTTACAAGGCATTACTTCCAAATTTCGATGAAATTCAGAAGTACAATTCCTGTACAATTTTGGTTTCATGTATGCCTGTCTGTAAGTAAATCCTTCAAACGGGCAAAACTATACAAATTTATAGTGAAGGTTGGGGAGTAGATGGTTCCTCATCAAACTGATTGAACCCGGATTGATAGCAGTTACTGTGCACGCACAAACGTATAACTCTTGTAACACCCATAACTTCTACATTTTTCATCCAAATTCGATGAAATGTTCAGGGATTGTGCTGATTGAAGTCTAGAAAGTCTTCTATAAAATTCATTGTGGCCGAGAGATCGGTAGTCTCAGTCTCCGCGCATGTGGAGACATAAAAACTCTTGTAATAACCATAAAATTTATGGTTATTGCATAAACGTCTGACAGAAAATGCATAATTTAATTATGCATTTTCTGTCAGACGTTTATGCAATTTGTAGGGTTTATGCGAGTTGAGGTGCAGGTCCCTTACCAAATTCATTGTGTTAGGATTTGTAGCCTCTGCGCGTGCGCACAAGTTTAAACACTAAAGAATCAAACTTCTAAAGTTTTTATTCGATGTGGATGGAATTTTCTTAGTTGGTTAGTTTGTAGTTCTGATGACCTCCTAATGGCTTATACCTAATATCCAGTCATGTTACGAGAATGTGCCACACACTTATTATTATAAAACATGAAATGAAAAACTTACGGAGGAATGGAAATATTTCGCAAACTTACATTTATATATACAAAATTTGTTTTCTTGGTCGATTCCAAAGGTTCATTATTGAAAAAAAAAGAAAGCGGTGAAGCGCTGTAAGCTACTCGGGAGATTCATGGAATCCCGGTTGGCTGCTGTAGAAAAATGTGTTGAGTCTCAAAGTCTCGCAGATGGTGTGAAGATGAAGATGAATATTTGATCTAGCGCAGTATCTCTAATCTGAAGACATCATAACTCTCTAGTGGTTGCTAGGGGTTAACTCGGAGAATAAAGTAGTGAGTAAGAAAGGTAAGTTATAATGAGATGGACCGACACGAATATCCGTCGCAGGAGTGGCGGATAGGAGCTTGTAATAGATGATAGTGAATGAATACGTCAATGGAAGAGGAGGAGATGCTGAGAGGGTGGCGTGGTGGTGAGACGGAGGGAAGATGAAGAGACGAAGGAGGGAAGCAGTTAACAAATGGAAGGAATGGGAGGTGAGAGAGAAGTGCCAAGGACGGTGGAGCGGGTCCTAAGAACTTGATTGATGCGAGTTGAGACTGTAGAGTGTAGATTCTGCCAGTCACAGACCGGCCTCCCAGTAGACATTCCCTCACCCACCTTCTCTCACTGCTATGAAAACTAGTAATGTAAGATGACTGAATTCAAAGGCATGTATCTGCATCGGGTTTTGGTATTAAACAAATCTGCCATTAGGGTGAGGCATATAGCTTTCTTCGAATGTTGATTCGGTAGATGATTCAATAGATCTTCAACTACTATCAAACCAAACGAGTTTGAGAAAGACATAGCAATTAGAAAATGTTGTTTGTGTTATCTATTTAGTTTTTGAATGCTCAATGAATATATTAGATCTGATTAAAATTGAATTTGTTGGGAATCATACACGGCCCAACCCAAAATATCACTTAATAATTCATCAGAACTGGATGGGAACTGTGGAAGTAATACGTGTTACAGGGATTTTACATCTCTGCATGATGAGACTGTTATCAATCACGGAGCAACTAAATTCGTAGGAGACCATCAACCTCAACCCTCGCGTTCATTAGAAATTTCAGTGCCTTCTTGTAGTTTTGCCCATTACAAGGATTTTCAGACACGCAGGCAAACGAAACGAGAACTAACCAAAATTGTTGAAAGCTTGAAAGGTAAAATGCGAGTGAAACTTCAGATTTTGGGGGACTTTTTTCACCTCTCAAAAGTGGAAGAATGCTTCCGTTACTTAGAATAGGAAACGAAAATATAATTGAACACCGCAGGCATAATCCTTATACTAGAACTGGTGATGATGATGATGACTTTCGTGGACTGACGAAGTGCTCAACGTTGATAGAACTCTTGAAATATTCAATATTCAGTTCTGGGTCAGCCTTCTGACTGTACCTTATGAATTTCATCCATCGGATCAGTTGTAACCGTGGTATAAGTGGAAATTATTCGACTCAATTGTTGTTGATTGTCAACCCGGATTATCATCAACATGATTGTGAACTTTTTACTTGAGATTTGAGAATAGAAGAAGGATGATTTCGTTATTTTATGTGAGAACGCTATATTGCTTACTTTCAAACACGTACTCATTAAGCACCACGTTTGCTCTAGCTGATTATGATCCCTTGTAATTTATGTAGAAACAAGATCATAATTCTGCTTGTTCTGTCTTATGTGGTTCATGGGATCATTCGATCCTTCACCCATTAGAATAATTGGAAGACCGGAATATCGTATGAGAACATCGCTTTCAATTTAATGTATGTAAATCCAAAGAACAAGGTCCATTAAGAGAGAGAGAGAGAGAGAGAGAGAGAGAGAGAGAGAAAACACACACACAAAAAAAAAGTTTGGTGCAAAAAAAAAAAAAAAAAAAAAAAAATGCAACTGAAATGAACACTCCTACTCTCGTTTCAAAACTTGTTTTTCTTCTCGTTGAAAAAAGTATGAGAACAAATGTAGAGTGCTGAGCACGCAGGGATTAATCAAAGTACCAATTATATATACGAGGAAAGCGGAAATACGATATAATAAATATTGAGACGACAAGGGGGTGCGAAATTTGAATAAAGATGGCGGAGGTTGGGGTGTTTTCTGTGTGAAGAAAGGGTGCTGGAAGGGGGATGTAAATATAGAGTCGGTTTAGGTCGTTCTGGAAGAGTGGTGCGCGTCAGAAGTACAGGTCGGGTCGGATGTAAAGAGTTGGATTGGTGATGGAAGGAGTGAGGGGGAGAGGAGATGTAAACAGCGCGGGGGTATAAAAGAGAGACGGAGAGGAGGGGGTACCAGGCAAGGGAGGAATTGGGGAGGGGTACGTTTTGTGGTTGTTCGTCTTGCTTACACTTTCCTCTGACGTTTTCCGATATTTTCCACATACGGATGAGATGATATTTTTATGAGAGGGCATTTTCTTCTCTCGACCTCTGGGCTTTCGCATAAATTCGCATCCCCCTCCAGAAAATTTTTTTATATCAAAATATTATTGCTTCAGTACTATTATTGGTGCAGTTGGAGGTATAGAAATAAAAGGATCGGTCTTTGATTTGTAATGTCTAGTATCTTCTTGCCCGTCAAGAAAAAAAAATCTTAATAAAGATAAAAAAACAAAATAAATTAAAAGACGTTGTGATAGTACCTACCACTATCACAACAATCAATCTATATGTCAATCCGCACAATCTCTGAATAATTTGGAAAATGTAGGAGTTATGGCTGTTACAAGGATTTTACCCTTGGGCATGCTCACTAAATGCTTTCATTTATGGGGTCATGATTTTCATAGGGGACCATCTCCACCCCAATTCGCATAATTCCTGAAAATTTAATTGAAATCAGATGGAAAAGTAGAAGTTATGGCTGTAACAAGGAAATACACGTTTGCGCATGAGCAGTGGCTATTGTCAGTCTGAGGGTCATGATTTTCATAGAAGACCATCTGCACGTCAATCCGAACAATTCCTGAAAATTTCATCAAAATCGGATGATAAATTTAGAAGTTATGGCTGAGGCAAGGATTTCATGACAGACAGACAGACACGGAACCAAAAATTTTCAGAAAGGTCTGAAACGTAAAACGCGAGAACATTATTTTTTCAACCTTGAAAAGTGACAACAAAGCTGCCGCTACCTTGGTAGACTCGGAAGCAAAAACGCTGCGAATTGTTGCACAATGGTTTATTATTTTTCTATATTGATCACTCGTCTGCAAAGCCACCAACCATCCGACATGAAGAAAAACATCGATCGCATTTCGGTCAGCTATAATTTGAACGGAGATTAGGCCTCTTTTGCGATTCACACATGTGTTTCTGATTTATCGTACGTCCAACCCTTAAGTACTCGTTGGGAGCGGACGGTTTGTCCCACAGGACTCCGCGTGGTCTCAAAAAATTCTAAAAATTCATTACCATCTTAAATTTATGGAAAAACAATACCTTTATATCAAAATTTTTTGAGTTAGGGAGCTTTCAAAATTTTATAATTCATCTTTCAACCCTTAGAAGTGACCTACATCAACCAAAATCTTCGGGGCACAACTAGACCCTAAATGGAGCCTACATACCAAATTTCATCAAAATCAGTCAATGATAAGTGGGGAAAGTGCCGCGTACGGCGTACAGCGGACGGCGGACGGACGGCCAAATTTTTATTCGATTTTTGGATTCTACGTACCTTGGAACGTAAACCAACAAATTTTGAGGGGGTGTTAAAAAACATTTTTTCTTGGTCGATTCCAAAGGTTCATTATTGAAAATAATAAAGTTCTATTTGGGGTCTAGTTGTGCCCCGAAGAATTTGGTTAATTTAGGTCACTTCTAAGGGTTCAAAAATGAATTTTGAAATTTTGAAAACGCCCTAACTCAAATAATTTTGATATAAAGGTATTGTTTTTCCTTCAATTTAAGATTCTATAGAATTTTTAGTTTTTTTTGAGACCACGTAGAGCCCTGTAGGACAAACCGTTCGCTCCCTACGAGAATTTAAGAGTTTTACGCACGATAAATCAGAAACACGAGTGTGAATCGCAGAAGAGGCCTAATCTCCGTTCAAATTAAAGCTGACCGAAATGCGATCGATGTTTTTCTTCATGTTGGATGGTTGGTGGCTTTGTAGACGAGTGATCTATATAGAAAAATAATAAACCATTGTGTAGTAATTTGCAGCGTGGTCTCTATTTAATTTTTCTACCACATCGATACCTTAAAGCGCAAAGGCGCTATGTCCATCCAGCTTCCAAATTTTTATTTATTTTGATTTAGGAAAATTTCAAGTTCAACAAAACTATTATTGACCTTCACGACGATTATGGCTTGAAGATTTATTGAAGAATTAAAGAGCTAAAGCTGGTAAGCCATTTTAAAGGAATTGTGCACTGGTGAAAACTTCTTTTGCGTTTTACTGAAAACTCCGTTTTTGGACATAGCGCCTTTGTGCTTTAAGGTATCGACATGTTATAGTATCAAAGGGCAAAAAGTTGGAGTATAGAGGTATTCAATGGGTCTGAATTCAAATTTGAGGTCAAAAATTTGAATTTCCGACCCACCGAAATTTCCCATTTGACAAAGAAGTGGAGATTACAACTGAACGAATCAAAATTAGTTCACATTAACTTTACAAACAGGAAATCCCCGGCGTTAAAGAATGTAAATTAATTCAAATAAGATACCTCACGCTAATTCAGTGAAATTGTAAGGTATGCTGATTGATTACAAATTAAATTGGAAAAGTCACATTGAAAAAAAGATGACGGAGTCTTAAGACACGAAATTGTCCGCAGATATTGTGCGTCGAGTTGTACGTGGCTATGTTGATACTGCCTAACTTTTTTCATTAATTATTCTGCCCACAATCCAGGCGCTCTTTACACTGCCATCTCATTTGGCAATCGTATTAGTTATTCCCCATGTCGTCCGTGAATGTTTTGTTTCTTCGGCTTCACTTCTCTGGTACTTTTTCATTTCAATTTTCATATTATTCATCTTATTGGCAATCTATGGTAAAGAATGACAAGGTAACAATGTAAGTGACATTTTCACCGTAATACCCACGTACATTTTCATGTAGTGAGAGTACAATCCTTCGTGACCACAATCCCGTTCGACTACAATGACTAAAGCAGTGAATTGAGCAAAAAGCACACGCTGAAAAATATGTTCACCTATAATAAACGTATAATAAATTGAAAATGGCCTAAACCTGTGAAATAATAAACTTTTGAGCGACATCAATTTCCTTGGGAATTTTTATCATAAAAGCAATAAAAAAATATTTTTTCTTCCATGTACAGGGTGTCCCATATGTTATCCACCAAACTTCGGGAGTCAATTTTACAACTAATTTGCAACAAAAAATGTATGATAGCAATTTTCTTTTAACCCCCTTAAAATCCGACTATTTTGACTTTTAAGATTTTCTACGTGTTTTCGACCTTACACCATTCAAACGGTCGTAACTCCCTTAAATTAGACTCAAAAATTAAAAATGAGGATAGCGTCGGAAAGAGCGTAAAATTTCTCAATAAATGAGTCGTTGACCAGTCGAGAAAAACAAAACGCTAGAGTAGCATTTTTACCTCAAACTTGAAAAATAGTCAATTTCTGTTTTTGGTGAAAATGTTGATGATTTTTCCTCATTGAAACAAGGTATTTGCCAGAGAAGCTCAAAAGTTTAAAAACTGCTCCATTTCATCAGCTTTCGAACGGTCACCCAATTTTTAGTTTTACTGTGGAATTTGAGGGAGAACATGGTGTTTCAATGCGAAAAAACGTGTATTTTTTTCAACGAAATCGACGTTTTGACGTGGGGACGTGGTGCTAGTGAGGAGGGGCGGCGGAGCAGACCCCGAATTCCTCCCGTCCAACCGTCGATTTCGTTGAAAAAATTCACATTTTTTCGCATTGAAACACCATGTTCTCCCTCTAATTCCAAAGTGAAACTAAAAATTGGGTGACCGTTGAAAAGCTGATGAAATGGAAAAGTTTTTAGGATTTTGAGTCTCTCTGAAAAATTCCTTGTTTCCATGGGGTAAAATCTTCAAAATTTTAGAAAAAAAAACAGAAATTGACAAATTTTAAAGTTTGAGGTAAAATAAACTACTCTAGCGTTCAGTTTTTCTCAAATTGTCAACGACTCATGTATTGACAAATTTCACGCTCTTTCTAACGGTATCCTTATTTTTAATTTCTGAGTGCAATTCAAGGGAGTTATGACAGTTTTAAAGGTGTAAGGTCGAAAACACGAAAAAAATCTTAAAAGTCAAAAAAGTCTGATTTTAAGGGGGTTTAAAAAAAATTGCTAAGGGACATTTTTTGTTGCAAATCAGTTGTAAAATCGACTTCCAAAGTTTGGTGGATGACATATGGGACACCCTGTATATATTTCAGCACATAGATTTGGAAGGCTGAGCTGTGAGCATCAGTGTGTTGTTAGTGCGATAAGTGTATCAGTCTCATTCTGCATTTAGATGTAAAGCTCCAATTCTCTTCTTTTTCTAACTGGTCGAAGAGGCTACAATAACCTCTTCATAAATACGTACATTCATCGTCACAAACATTGTTTTGTCAGGATAGTGGTGTTTTGTTCTTACATTAAAGTAAGATTATTTTTAGGCATGTGACAGCTGTGACGGAAATGGAGCGATACCTAGTGTGATACCTACGTTCAGGGACATCCAAATGTTTTCAAGGTGTGTTTGTTTGGCGTTCATTGCACCGTCACGAGTGCGAAGGATTCATTTCGTATTTTTTCTTCAGTTTTTCTCTTATTTGTGTTTCTTATAGTTAGAGGTAGGCCAACTTGGGATAAATTACAAGAGTTATACAATCCTGGGATTGCCGAACCTATTGTTGCAACAAAGTGGGCTCATAAATAGCGCTCTGAGTTGCATAATTGGCCTTCAGTAGGCGAAAATAGGTGGGAGGAAAACGAAGTGATTTGCCTATACCCTTGGAAACACCTTACAGCGAGGGGCTGTCGAGTGACTCGGCGAGAGGAGAGACTGAAGGTAAACACAGTTAAAACCACCATTACACTTGAAGGTGGCTTAGAGTGGAGAATCTTCCGGATTTAAACCTTAATGGCCGGATGGAAGCGGCAGGAGATGAGTTTGAGGCGAGAGATGTCGAGTTCTGAAATAACTGAGGGGCGTCTGCTGCTACCCCCGCAATAACGAGCTGGTTTAGTTGGTTTCACCGCGTTTCGCTTTTTCAAGGTGTACAACCAGGATTATTATTGAAGCTGTTGCTGAAAAGCTGTATTTCTGGGGATTACATCACAGCCCCGTTGGATATTAGAACCATTTTAGTCCATTCTTATTTTGTTTGAAAAATCGTCTCAGATTTTTTTTTTCAAATTCAGATACAGCACTCTAGAAATCCTTTCAAGTTACGCTGTGAGCTGCTGAATATCAATCCGAGGCCTCACAGAACGTGCCCTAAGAAGAAGTGCTACCTATGTAATCTCCGGAACTGTGAGGATGTGCACAATTTTCGTTGTACCTATCTCTCCGATTATTTGCGAGTTTAGTTGGCTTTTGGAACTGGAGCCATCAGTCGAGACTTAGCCGCTGCCTTGCTCAATGGTGAACAGGGTTGGTCGTCCGTTATCAAAATCTGGAAATCCGCCAGGGGGTATAGAAAGTAATTGGTAGAGTAAATTAATTTCAAATATCAATTTATTCCACTTTTTGTCATATATTATGCCTGCAGAATTCACTCATTTACCAAGCCAAGTGTTTGTTAATTTGTTCTATATTCAGAAGTGAAATTTATTATTTCCTGTTCAATGATGCTACCTATTATTTTTCGTCTCGTTTCTTCTTCTTTCCTTCAATTCCTTTTTATACCAGTTTTCAGTTGAAAATTCTATCAAGATTGGATAAAAGGAGGCGCGAGGATTTCGCGTGAAGCGAACTGCTTTGAGAGGAGAGCGCTGTGCAGACGGGAAACGGGATAAGTCACACACGTCATGACATCATACGTTGCAATAATGCGACACTAGTTTTCACTCTAAGCATCGGATACCCCTTCTGTAGCCCCTTGTGGGAAAGCTCTTTCTATGGTTATTTCGATTAGGCAAAAGAAATAACATATTATTTAGTGGAATGTTGTCCTCCTTCACCTCAGATTAATTGCATAAGGACGCCCAAGTCATAGTGTGGAACGTTCTAAAAACACTCGACCATTCCAAAAATATTTCTCAGTGAACGGTGTGAAAGAGAGAAACAAAACAAAGAGGTGTACAGATTATTAAAAAGCCTTTGTGTTTGCCTCATTAAACATAACAGAACTTTTACGCTCATGTACTTTGGTGTAGCTCATCTGAATCATACTTTCCAGTGGTCCTAGACCGGTTGACAAAAACCTAACATAACAATGTGCAAAACATAGATTCACTATACAGCACTATTTCAACGGCCTGTCCTAACGTATACGGGGGGTCCCGAAAGCAATCATCAATATATCAGGAATCAATTCTTCAACTAATTTGCATCAACTTTTATCTCCTAGCATTGTTTTACCCCACCTAAAATGCCACTTTTTTCACTTCGAATTTTTAGTGTTTTTGACTTAGTGTTTTCGGCACTACTTTCGGTCAAAGCTTTCTCATTTTTCATAAATTCAAATCTGATTACACCGTTGAAAAAAATGTTAAATTTCTCATATGATGAGCTCGACCATTCAAAAAAAAAAAAAAAACATATCTTCTTCACTTCTTTATATATCGCCTTCTGCAGAGGCCCTCACAGCTTAAAACATGATTGATTTCATCAGGTTTCCAACACTGATCCATTTTTTAAGGTTTAGTATGAGGGAATACTACTACTGCATAACCCAAATGTGGAATAAGGAACGAAGGTACTACTTTTCAGGAGAAACAAATTACGTTCTCAGGTTCTCCATTACCCATGGTGCTTCAAGGTTAATTTGTTGATTAATTAGCTTGAAATTTTGACAGCTTATATTTTTTGACGTGAATATTCACGTAGGAACATACAAAACCCTCAAAATGCAGTGAAAAGGTGTGTACTCAATTCCAGAATTGAAATTCAACGAATCCCTGATCAGTTGATAAGCAAGAATAGAATAAGCGACATATGTCAAAAGGTAGAACTTGGTAAAAAAGGATGACAAATGAGCATGTTGAGCACATACAGTCGACAGGAGGAGAAAACAAGCGTGAAAAATGCGTATTAAGTAACGTTTTGATACTTCAGCTATTTATTGATATCAGAACGATGTCGATGTTCCCTGAAGAGAGCTGCCGATGGAAAAACTTGCATATAGCTACTAAAAATTGAATCCCTGAACGTGATGTAATGGATGTCCATGAGTTGCTTATGTACAGCTTAATATATTTAAAATATCGGATCATATTATGTAAAATAACTCTTGTAACGGTCAATGACCTCTACAAATAAACATTATATCTATCTATGTATATTAATGTAAAATATCGGTTGGCCCAAAAAATGAAAGTGGGCTCAATAATAAATAAAAATTGAATAATGGTGTAGTTTATTATGTGCTCGTATCATATCGAGCAGCAGTTATTCCTGATGTTATTGAATTGAGAAATTTCTTTCAATGCTTTCCTTGTATAATGCCTATTTCAATATGGATAATTTTCTTTCTATATCACTACTCAGGAGGTACTTACTAGCGTTGGGAGAAATTATGGAATTTTTGACTGAAAAGTTTGAAGGAGGTGTCGAATGATTCTCTTGCATAGTAATATTTTTACGACATTATATCGATGTCAGTACCGAATTTTCAACACTGTTTTTATACTATTTATCGGATGAACGTAAGTATGGAAACGCCACTATGCGTGTTTGAGGTTGGATTTCACAGTCTAACCAAAGGTTGAAGGCGTAGATACTAATCATTCACAGGTATTATTATTGGTGGCGGACGTGGTCGTAAATAGCTTATTCCCTCTTCAAACCAATAGTTTCACAAATGTTAATCCACAATGTCGCCAGTTCCACTGTTTGTGCATCTTCAGCTTTTTGATGTCGCTTGTTCTATCATTGCGAAAATCAATTAGCTGCATACGGCATTTGGCGTTTATTCTATTCCTCAATAACTTCACGAAAAATGAATAGAGGGCGCTAAAATTGAGCTTGGACAAATTTTTGATTGTATATCCAAAGGTACTGAAAATCGATTTCGAAAACTCGTCGGTTATTCCACATTTTTGTAATACCACCCAATTGGCTGTCAAAAGTAGTGGAACTTCAAAATATCCCTCTGTTTATCCGCTCAATGATCGTTACCAAGGAAAACCTCGTTAACGATGAAGAATGACCTATTGAATTTTGAATATTGCTCAGATTTCAATCCTGAACTTTCAAAAAGAACGACGAGAATTGGCCCAGCCTAATGGCTATGCATCAAGAATAAACAAACTAAAAAACTATCAAACAGACAAACTTTCGGTCAGACAAAAGATTTCAGGAAGTTTTTGAAAAAATAGGTAGTAGATTTGCGACGAAGTGAAGCGTTGTAACTAAACCAACATTATTTATGGGTGAATGTGGTAGTGGTCATTAGTTTAGTAGCAACAGATGGTTGATGAGTACTCTGTCACCTGTGAGGTTGTGTTGTCGTTGTTGCAGGTAGGTTATTACTCCTGTACAAGTGTGTAGGTTTGAGTCTGTCGATAACTTCGATCGTTCTCGTTGAGGTCAACACACGTTGTTGAGTCTGCAAGTGAAGATTTAGGAAACCTGGACTTGGTTGGGTGGCACGAAGGCCCGCTGGTGGCGAGGAGGTGGTTTCCAGGCTCATGTAGCCCCCTTGGTTATTTACGCCCGCCCTACCTGAGCCCAATGAAAATTTATTGGCCATATACCACGCAATCCTGAGGGGGATGTGGAGGGAGCGAGATGAGCAAAAGGGGTGCCACCTCTGAATGAACTGCGGCGGTGGCGGGGATAGAAAAAGAGAATGTACTAACTGAAAATAGCCTTAGTGATGTGGTTTCCGGCGATTTTCATTCAGAGTCTGCACTCTGCAAGTGAAAGGGTTCGAGTGCAAATTGCCATAGATATGTCGTATGGATAGGGGTTAATCCTAAAACTTTGTCCATTAGTAAAATGTCTCGATTCGTCCGTAGGAACGGGGGAATTGGCGCTTCAAAAATTGGGGTTGACCCTGACCACCTTTCCCTTTTAGGGCTGTTCCCCAACTTCCCTTCGTACAAAGTACCAACGATGATATAAATTCTTCTATATTTAATGGTTATTACGGGGGTCTCAGTCGGTCGCCGTTCGTTCCTCCTTCCAGGTTGGTATTTAGCCAAATCGAAGGCGCAAAAACATAAGATAACATAACATGACATAAAAACATATTTAAGTTGTACTTAAATTGGAAATTTTAAAGGATTTTAGAAGTTCATTAGTGCACGGACCTAGGGAATTGAGAAACTGAAATATTGCCGCTGGAATCTAATGCTTATAGATTGCATTTATCAATAGATCACTCTGTAGGTACCATTAGTAATAAAGTGATCATTTGATTAGATCAGTGCTTGATGAGCGAGGTACCTAGAATGAGTGTTTATGGTTTTTGCATAAAACGAGTAGGTACCTAGCTAATATGTAATTATTTGTTCGATTGGTCTAAATTTCCATTATTATTCAAAATATTATTGTGTTAGTAATGCATTATGACTGAATCTGATTGAAGTAAGTTTGAGGATGAGATAATTTCTCCGATTTCGCCGCAGACAGATTCTTTAAAATCTCTAAAGGTAAGAGTACCTATATGTCACACTCGACTCGAGTTCCCACGACACCAAATCGTCACTTAATTTTTCAAATGGATTCAACCACGTGATGAAATTTATGAATTTTCGACCGAATGTCAACAACTGAACTCAAGCCACAAGATCCTATCACAACTACATAAGATCAAGAGCGTCCTTAGCGTATAATTATTATTACAACAATAATCAATCTAACTATTAGATTTGAAGGAAGATACTTCGTGTATGAATTATTGAGAACAATTAGGTACATGAAAACGAATCGAAACGAACGAGCCCTCTACTCTTACGTGTTTCTATCAACATCTCCACGTTGACACTGGTGAGTAAAACTTTTTTAAATAGTATTTTAAAGTAATAATTTGTTATTGCCCCTTCAGCTTTTGTTTATGGTGTAACATTTAAATGAATTATAATGACATGATCGATGTACAGTGTAGTATGGTACACATGCAGCGCCACAGAATTCACGTAATATGGAAGGAATATCTCGCCTGGCTAAAGGTAAAACTTGGGTTACTGAGTCCTTCAGAACAAACTAAGTTACCTTGAAGTTATCTAGGGAATATACCTACCTACCTGGAGTGGTATAGTTTGTTAAACGACTGCAGGGGGAGAATCCAACGGAAATGAAGGTTGAACACAGTGCAACAGCGCCTCTGAGGGAGATGGAACCAGTAACACGCTCCACCCGAAGGATCATGTCTGCTTTAATAATGAAGTGGGGTTTCGTAGACTAGTAAAGGGCTCAGAGAATACACGAGCCTTGGGAGGTGCCCGCCAGAAGCTGCATAGATGAGGAGTGAGCTGATAGTAACGCATTTCAAACAATAACGTCTAGACGGGAATTTTCAAAGATACAGTAACATTCTTAAGTCTCCGATTGTTAGATCGATTCATAGTTGTATGATTCATAGTTGATTCAAAGAATTGCGAGTATTTCAAAGATAAGAACATCCAAAGATTGAAGGGGAGCAGGAAGATCATTGGTCATGTTTTATAAATTGTCCCGGCAATAATTAATAAATCTAACGGAAACTGTAGAAGCTACGCTTGTTAGGAAGAATTCGCGTCAGCTATCAATCAGGAACTCATGACATTCATGGAGGACTGTCTAGATCCTATTTCAAACACCTTGAAAGTTTCGTTAAATTGGACTTCAAGTTTGTATAGTTTTTCCTGGTACTAGTACTGCACGTTTCCGCATGCGCAGATACTGTTATCAATCAAAACACAAACGCTGAAAAACCTTTAATTGAATTCGGACTGTAACTTTATATAGTTATGATGTTACAAGAAATCTAATCTGATCTAGCAAAACGGGTTCCTATTACCCTCGCAGCGACTTGGAACTGCGAAGCTGGTAATGCACTTGAAGTTAACACCGCTGAATTTTCTAGGCGTTGACTCCAATAACTGCATTTGTCAGAAGAGAAACATGATGAAGAGAGGCCTCGGCACTCGTTTTAATTCACTGTGAAGTCTCTGGTGCGTTGATAAAGCAGGGAAGCGCTTCCCCCGCGCCGCTCGTCCAGGCGACTCTGTGAATGGGATGAAAAGCGATTGCAGGCCGTGAAGCGGAAAACGGGAGTCTGCTGAAGGGGTCTCCGCCTTGCAGTGTCGGTCGTCCCTCCTCTTCATATGAGCTCATCCAGACCTCCACCGCCATCGTAGCCGCCTCCCGTGACAACCTCTTGAAAGTTTCTCTTTTTAGCGAATTTTCGAAGAACATGAAGCCATTGGAATAGATTCAAACACTTCAGCATGGACTTTATTGAATTGCTCTTCACTGAAATTCGTCTTGGAACATTCTAATACAATTTCTAAAGTTTTTTTCAAAAATCAAATTCATACATATCTCAGGATATATATTTTATTGCGATATAGGTATATGGTATAATACTGCCCTCCTTAGTAAAAACGTCTTATGTCCATTTTTCAAGTTTCGAGAAAATCGCGTATTAGTTTCGGCTTCTGCGCCACCCAAACCATTGAAGCTTGAGATTTCGTTTTTTGACCATCACCTCAAGCTGACCAAAACGAAATCTCAAGCTTCAATGGTTTGGGTGGCGCAGAAGCCGAAACTAAAACGCGATTTTCTCGAAACTTGAAAAATGGACATAGGACGTTTTTACTAAGGTGGGCAGAATATACTTATAAGACTCATATTATGTGTCTCACATAGGACGATAACTTGAGTAATTATTCGCAAAAATTTCAAGTGTTTACCAAAATGTTCATTATAACAAACGAAACGTTTATTAGCCAGGAAAATCGGACAACCGTAAGAGGTCCAAATTTTAAATAAAAAATCCAAAAAACATGTCAAAAATTGTGTGTGTACATTTGCGTATATTCGTTGTATCTAAAAATGCAGTATCCGAGTGGGTTAGCCCTATGAGTTCGTAGAGACGAGTACAACAATGAATATGGACTCTCAACATCCTCAAAACATAACCTGTGCATACAGTATGGTGGAATAGTAAACTGATAATAGAAAAAATTCTGCCAAGTGGGTGTGGCACATAGCTTCCTCGTATCCATAACCCGACTGTATAGATGTTCTTATGCATTGGAGTTAATCTCAAAACATCAATCTCTAAGTATCTTGCACTACCCTCATAGGGGACCATCTACACCCCAATCCGCATTATCTCTGAATATTTTTAGAAAATGTAGAAATTATGGCTGATACAAGGGTTTCACGTTTGCGTATGCGCACAAAATACTTTCACTTGGGGTCAATGCTTTTCATAGGGGACCATCTACATGCCAACCCTCATATTCCCTGAAAATTTCATCGAAATTGGATGAGAATTGTAGAAGTTATGGCTGTGGCAAGGATTTCATGACAGACAGGTACAGAGACAGACAGACAGACACATACACAGACAGACACATAGGTATACATACACGGAACCAAAATCGTTGTACTATAAGACCGGGGGTGGCGATTTTCATAGGGGACCATCTACATGCCAACCCGCATATTCCCTGAAAATTTCATCGAAATCGGATGAGAATTGTAGAAGTTATGGCTGTGGCAAGGATTTCATGACAGATAGGCACAGAGACAGACAGACAGACACACACACAGACAGACACATAGGTACACATACACGGAACCAAAATTGTTCAGGAAGCTCTGAAACGTAAAAAGCGAGTGGAAGAATGATTGATTTGGAGAACATTTTTTTTTTCAACCTTGAAAAGTGAAAACAAAGCTTCCGCTACCTTGGTAGACTCGTAAGCAATAATAATTTACGTGTGAGTGACGTAAGTTTATGAGTTCAGGGTGACAAGAAGAGAATTTTTTGATGTTTTTGCAATCGAGAAAATGAAAACTAATAAGTCTTACTGCTGTGGAATGTTTTAAAAATGGGTAAAAATGGAATCAAATATGACTCTGACAAGTGGATCAATCACTCATGCTGCACGAACGAAATGTTTTAAAATTACTTATCTTATTAGTATCCATAATGAATTAACACAAACATGTCTATGAAAACAGGTAAATGTTTCAGTCAATGTCCATTTTCATAAATGTCGACAAATGATTGGCAAGTGAAGTCTTCTTCCCTTAATCCAAAGAGCTAGCTAGTCAGTACAGCCTTCTTCGTGCGGAAGCTTTGCGGATATAACTGGGACGTAAAACAACAAATATATTACCAGTGTTGAAGGGAAAATACGATTTTATGGTCTCAGAATAACGTCATCCCCCGACAAATAATATTGGCGACGATCTCCACAGTTGATCTAAATCGGCCCTCCTGGAAAATACCTTATTAAAACTGTATGCGTGTTATGAGTTTCTATGAAAGTCGCGAAGAGAGTTTTGCGACCCTTTTAATTATTCAACCACTTGATTACTACGTGGGTCCGAGAGAAAAGTCGCATCTGTCCCGACCCACCTCATCAGGCCCACAATGAAAAGACCCCTGTCCTCTCTTTTCCCCAGTTCACATTTTACGCTGATTGCTTCCTCACTGTCCTTCCCCACTTCCTTCTTTTTTCCTCCTATTCCTCTTCCCACTTCCTTTATCCTAATTTTATCTTTCTCATAATCCAGCTGCCTCCTCGCCTTCTGGACCGCTCATTCATTCTCATCTCATTGCGTCCATCCACCAATCTTTACTCTTCGATTGAAATTCTCCTATTGACTGAGGAAAATCTAAATCCTAGGCACCGTTTTCCATTATTATTTATTGAAAGCGTCGAAGCAGAACGAGGATTTGAAAGTAATAAAATAAAGAAGAAGAACTTAAAAAAAATGGGTCAATTCAATTAAATCCCGATGGCGGACTTAGGAACTCTTCGGTCCCTAAGAATTATAGATTTCCATAGATGAATCCACTGATTTCCGGGTAGAAATAAAATGGTTTGCGCTAGTCAACAATCACAGTTGATTGTTTTCGAGTTGATGGAAGTGGATTTTTATCACAATAGACCTCGAAGGGAAGGAGAAACCAAGAGTTGTTACAGTAACTCTACGACGTTTACCCTGGTTGTTTTGTTTGCGGGAAATTAGTTTTGAATAACTCTTCAGGCTAATTTAACTAATTAAAATTAATAGGATCCGAACAGAAAGGTATTCGGAGTGGTCATTATGTATTCTGGGTCAGCGCCAAATTTCGCAGGTACATTTGAATCGGGTTTTTTAAGAAGGCGTAAATCCACAAAAATGACATTTCGTTTTTTTCATTTTTCTGTTCTTCAACCCTAGGCGCATCGTTTGCAATTAAAAGGACATGCGAATGAGGTCTCTAACATGATAGAAATCGCCCTTGAAAATTCTGGTTTATTTTAGAAGGGTGTAAGTCCGGACTTATGCCCCTACAAACGAAAAGTGGAACCACACTCTGTGAGAGCATCATAGCTTCCTTCCGCAATACATCAACACATAGCTTCCTTCCTTGTAACAGACATTACCTACCCCAGCGGGAATGTTTTGAACAACTGTAACAAGATTGCTGATAGTCAGAAGAGCAAACAGTATATTCCAGAAGACCATGATGAACTCAATGCTGAAATCGCCAATTGGCCTACAAATTATGGTCCTGACGTCAGCTATTGCTTCCGAGTCTACCAAGGTAGCGGAAGCTTTGTTTTCACTTTTCAAGGACGAAAAAAAAAGTTCTCCAAAATCAAAATTTTCACTCGTGTTTTGCGTTTTAGACCTTTCTGAACAATTTTGGTTCAGTGTCTGTGTGTCTGTGTGTCCGTGTGTCTGTGTGTCTGTCATGAATTTCTTGTAACGCGCATAACTATGCGAAGTTATTGTCCGATTTCGATGAAATTTTCAGGGATTGTGCGGGTTGGTGTGTAGACGGTCCCCTATGAAAATCATCATTCTCGGACTGACAGAAGCGACTGCGCATGCGCAAACGTGAATTCCTTGTAACGGCCATAACTTCTACATTTTTCATCCGATTTCGATGAAATTTTCAGGGATTGTGCGAGTTGGTGTGCAAAACGGTCTCCTATGAAAATAATCATCCTCGGACTGACAGAAGCGACTGCGCATGCGCAAAAGTGAATTTCCTTGTAACGGCCGTAACTTCCACATTTTCCATCCGATTTCAATGAAATTTTCAGGGATATTACAAATTAGAGTTTAGATGGTCCCCTATGAAAATCATCACCCCCGGATTGATAGTAGCCGATGCGCTTGCGCGAACGTGAATTGCTTGTAACAGACATAACTTCCACAATTTCAACCCGATTTCGATGACATTTTCAGGGATTACGCGGATTAGGTTGTAGATGGTCCCCAATGAAAATCAAGGCCTTAAAATTTACAGTATCCTCTGCGCATGCGCAAACGTAAAATCCTTGTAACAGCCGTAACAGTGGCGTGTGAGGTGAGGATCTCAAACCCCATTCAACTACCCCCTTGATAGGTCAGTCAGCAATGCCCTGGATTCCCACGTAGGAGTCTCAGGTTCGAATCCTTGCCAAGCTAAAAACTTTTTGATCCAATCACTACCGCACTTACACTTTTCGTCCGAATTTGATGAAATTTTCTAGTATTGTCCAGATTAGCGTGTAGATGGTCCCCTATGAGGGTAGTGAAAGGTACTTAGAGATTGGTGTTTTCAGATTAACTACTATGCATCGGATCATCTATATAATCGGGTTATGGATACGAGGAAGCTATGTGCCACACCCACTTGGCAGATGTTTTTTTTTGTTTTGATGAATGACCAACAAAACAAGTTTTCTTGAACAAATAAAAATGATTCATGAAGAATTTTTCAAGTTTTGCTTCTTCACGTGCGTCAAACTTTTCATCTGAGGCTTCCAAGTCAACCAAGGTAGCGGAAGTTTGTTTTCACATTTCAAGGTTTAAAAAGAAAATTACAATCAAAATTTCCAAAATCAAAATCAAAATCTCCAAAATCAAAATTTCCACTCGCGTTTTACGTTTTGGACAATTTTAGTTTCGTGTTTATCGTGTCCGTCTGTCTGTCATAAAATCATTGAATACTCCAATTTCGATGAAATTATCATTGATTGTGGGGGTTTGCGGGTAGATGGTCTCTTATGAAAATCATCGCCCCTGAATCGATACTAAAACCCTTGTAAAAGCCATGCCATCCACCTTTTTCGTCCAAATTCTATTAAATTTTCATGAATTTTGCGGGTTGGCATGTAGATGGTCCCCTATGAGGGTAGTGCGAGGTACTTAGAGATTGATGTTTCGAGATTAGCTACTATTCATCGGAACTTCTATAAATCGGGGTTATGGATACGAGGAAGCTATGTGCACACCCTTTGGCAGCCGATTTGAAACGAATTTTCATTTCTATAGCAACTGTGTTCCATTATTTTACGACTTTCCGGGTTGCCAATGATAAATAGAGTAATTTGTCATGATTTCAGAAAGTCGTGAATTCATAAAAAGTGATATTGTAGACGATTTTTTTAAAAGGGCGTAAGTCCATGGGAGAGATTAGCGAATTTGGAGCCCCTAGGTGGGGATAAAAATCTGGAAAAATACGTCAAACGCGTCAAATTGATTGCTGAGACATGGAAAAAAGTGTTTCTTTCACAATTTTATCAATAGCGGCATACAGGAAGTTTTTCTTGATTTCCCGAAAGTTTGGTTGCAAGGACTTTCGTCCTTTTAAAAGAAACCGATTCATTTGGACTAGTTTCCCCAGCATTGGGAAGCCTGTTCCAAATATGTAAGTGGGGAAAATGTTCCAAAGAGACTAGTGTTTCATAGAGCCTAGTTATTGAGTAAAATAAACCATCAAGCATAAATGAATAATTTCAACCACACGAAGATTTCAAAGGTATGGAATCCGATTCCTTTACTGTAGGAGTTCTGGGATATGTCGCCCAATCAACTTCCTTCTCTCTATTCCTTTTTTTTGTTTTCCTATAAGAGTAAATAAGAAATATCAACTTAGGAGAGCTGAAGGTAACGTATGCAAACTCCATCGTGAAGGTTTATCCGCTAGGATCGGCTTGAGGGAGAAAAAACAATGCAAGGGGAAATATAAATGTGGTTCGCCAGCCACGAGGTAAGCGGATGTTTAAGTTGGTACGCATGCCCTGCCCTTCCATTGTGTTTACATTATAGCTTCATATATCATTCTTGGCAGCAGAGGAAACTCGGTTCCTCTGCAAATAGAGCTGTATCAACTTTATTTTCTCTCCGTCGCGCGATGCTGCTTCCTGGATATTGCACATTTTCTAAGATAGATCATTCGAAGTCCAACCCTACGCATACATAATATGATGAAGAAAGTGCTCAATAAATGGAGCTTCGTTCGTATAGTAACACAGTCTGACGTAGGTCTCCACCAAAATGGGATTGGGGTTGGTACTCGTATATTCTGGGGGCAGTTCACATAATAACGAGGAATCCTCTTTAAGAAGGCACCAAAGAGAAAAAATCAATAATGGGCAGATTAAACAATTCTTTCTCGTCGAATCAAAACTGAGGCTTCGCTACTGAGCTTACAAAGTTGGTTTTCAATTTTGGGAGGTTGGACAAAAATTCCTCCAAAATCAAAGCCTTTTATCGCTTACCAACTGGTTAAACTGATCTAATGCTTATCCAATGGGACGTCCCCTGGAATGCATGCATTACTAAACAATATGTTTTTGTTTAATGTCTGCAAATAAGGGTAAGTCTCTGTAGCTGGCAAAACTGAACAAAGGTGCAGTTCAATTTCGGTGAACATTTTTTAAAAGGAATAGTGCGGGGTGATTTCTATTTAATTGCTAGCACGCCGATAACAGCAAATATGGACTATTTCTAGCGTCATTACCCATATCGTGAGGGGTTGTTTGGAAAAGAATTTATGACAGTATTTTTCTTGTGATCGGGTGATTAGCGGACACTGCATGTGCGAAAACGTAATATCGTTGAAACAAGAATAACTTCCACAGTTCTTTATAAAAATGTCTAGGGGTTCCATGTTTTGCGTTCTAGACTTTTTCTTTACAATGCAACAGTCACATTCATCAAACCCCTCGAGCATGCGCAATCGTAATTTCGTCCGATTTCGCTCAAACTTGAATGGTAATCAATCAAAGTGGTATCAACCACTTTTGATGTGACATGATAATGGTGGATGTGAAGAACCTATATGCCACACTGTCTTGACGGACATTATTCCCATGTGCTCCTCAAAAAAAAAAAAAATAAATAAATAAATAAATAATAAAAAATAATAAAAAAACAATAAAAAAATAAAATACAAAAACTGAAAAAGATACTCATAACGGCTCTTATGTCGTGATTCATCTCAACTTTTTCTTTCACCAAGATAGAAGTTATCGAACTTATACCTGGCAATCTCCCTTTCATGAAATACCATCTGGCATGTCCTACCTTTTACTTACACATTCGCTTCATGTTCAACTTTTTGTTATAATTCCTAAGTTTTGAGTGTTTCAGTTTAATAGTAAATAAGTAATTCATGTAAGCACGTAATTCCATATTGTGAACTTTCTCATATCATTTATCTTAAAAATGATAAAAATTAATCCACATCAAGCGAATTAATTCACTTGTAGACAATCATAAGTATCACACAAGCATGATTAAAACATGCTAAGGTAAGTACAGAAAATACAAGGTACTATACAAGGTAAGTGAGAAAATCGTCAAGATCTAGTTGTCAGTGATCTCTGAATGTTACCAGAAAGTGCCTTCTGGAAGGGACCTTCTGATAATGTGGGATTGAAACCGCGCTAAAACTTCACCACCTCGGAACTCAGCGAACTGTTCTTCACATTACTAAAGGCAGAGCTGAGTTCGGTTGCCTACTCTGGGTCATGTTCCTCTCGTCAGTGCTGCTCGCCGAAGAGCGACCTCATGTACCATCTTATCTTGCAGAGTCCTTCCAACGTATCTTGCGTTCTTGTTTCAGGCGCCTTCTCCGCTCAACAATCTATCGATCAGCTCTTCCGGGGTCAAGGGTGTGGCCACGTTCAGCTCGTTTTCTTCCATTTGGCATGTTCAATTAAAGTATAAAGGTAATATAAATATAAAGGCGCTGTTCTAAAAGCCAGGAGAGTACTTACTATTTCCATTCTGAACAAATACTCATAGCACAGCCCATAAGAAACTGTGTGAGGTAGTAATTCACGTCCCCGGGTTTTCTTTCAGTAGGTCGTTTGGTAACCAGCTTTGCAATCCATCTCACTTTTGATTCTGCCATCGAGCTTTCCTGCCAAAATTGCAGCGTTTGTTCACGCTCCTTCTTCACTACTCGTCTTTGAGTCTCCTTGCTCATTCATTCTGCCTCCCTTTTCTTTTCAGCCGCTAAAAGGTGGATTGATATCACTCCTGAGACCAACACTGCAGGCTCGGATACTGTTCGATAGGCACTCAGAAAGCGAAGTGTACCCATCTGGATTTCAGCCATTTTGCACACCTTTTTTCCCTCATAAGTAGAGGAAAATCGCATTTTGACCAGTTAAAATTTGAACGGAGATTAGGCCTCTTCTGCGATTCACACTCGTGTTTCTGATCTATCATATGTCCAACCCTTAACCTTTGCGGACGTATGGCATGTGTGACATGCAGTCGGCCATTGTTAGCCTGGTCGTCATCTATTGACTAGGTTAAATGGCTAGTGGACATATGGCATGTGTTGCCGCCTATATCCTCAATTACTTATTTCCGTGAACTTCTAAGCAATTTCTGGGTGGTTTTCACCCATCTAAGATACTGTGATGTTCGGGAATCACAATGACGACAGAGTGGTCAGCTGATCCTGGACGCTGGGTGGGGAGGGTGCCCCCGCTCTCTACTTCTTCGAGTAGTCTGCATGGGAGAGCCTACTGAACTAGTCTACCCGCAAGTGGTTCATTTCTGCGCTTTTAATCGCTTAATAATTCTTTTTTTTTAATCACCTCATCATCTCTTCAATTTTATATGCTCCTCGTCAAACATCCGTAGTACGGAGACATCAACCACAAGAGGATCTGGATCGGCGGAGGAACTTCACTTCCTGGTCTTCCACCCTAGTACCTACCTACTGGGAACACAAAAGCTCCAATTTATTCCTTGATGCCATTACCAACTTGGTTGGCATCCGCGGTGAGTGGCACTCTCCTTCTTCCTCTCTCTCGAGTCACTAATATTCTATTCTCAGTTTAATTTCAATTTCCGAAATTTCGAGGCCCTCAGGGAACTTGGTTGAGGCTATAATAAATCTCTCAAAATTGTGCTCCAATCTTATTGTTGTTATTCACAACCCTAGAGCTCCTAGAGGCAAGTACGCCCCCATTTCCTGATAAATTAATTTAAATAGGTAAATTGATATCACAATACCTAGGCAACGAAATTCTTCAATAATTCGGGCGGCAAAACTTTTTCCGCTCCTTTCAAACGAATAAATTGCCAAATGGGAAACTCGTTGCAGCTGGGAATGTTGCAGCTGTGGTCATAATTCTTTGTTTTCCAACTGTTTTATTCAATCAGTCACTCAAATATTGCGAGAGCCTCAGCATTTGTGGCTTATCTTATCTAAATATTTATTTTCACGAGGTTGCTACATGCCGATGAAGTTCAAATAATTTATTTTATTTTATTTCAAACACGCCGGTCTTGGGCATTTTTTCATTTTCAAATATTTCTTTCAAGAAACTAACAGTTTCTATTTATTACTTTTAATGCTCTTTAATTTGTCATAGTTCATAATAACAGTTTGACAGATAAATATCCCACAGTACTCTTGTCTTATCAAATGGAAAATGCGGGTCCTAACTGTGGTGTACTCGTCACGTTCTAAATAACATTCTACCTAAGCTATCGAATTGAAGTAGTTGCAATTTTTGCAGCGTGCATGTGAGGTATTTTGAACAATTTGATCAAAATATGAAAGAATTCTCCCGATCAGAAACCATGAAAATGGTCCATTGAAAAACTAGTAAAAGCTATCGTCAAATCTTACCTCATTTTCAAAAGTGAAATAGTAACCATTTTAGATGAGTTACGGAAAAAAACTTGATCGTAGAGTCCAGCCATTCATCAAAATTACAAATCAGTTGGGGAAAATTTTACACATTTGGAACACTAACAATATTTGTAAAAGTGTCCTGAAATTCAGATATCGATGTAAATACCATGACGTCCAGGCTAACTCATCATTGCAGAATAAGCTTCGTTCTAGGTAGCAAATGGCGGCTTGCATGTAACACATGTCATACTACCGCAACACTTGATTCACCTTGTCGGCCTTGCGTCCGCAAAAGGTAAAGTTCTCACAGGGAGTGAACGGTTGCCTCTACAGAGCTTTGGGTGGTCTCATTAGATTCTAAAAATTCAATACTATTTTAAATTGATAAAAAACAATACCTTTATATTAAAATTTTTTGAGCTAGGGAGTTTTGATCATTCCAGTCCTTAGTTTCAAAACTTGAAAATGATTGACATCAACCAAAACTTCGGGGCACAAATAGATCCCAAATGGAGCCCATATACATAATGTATACATTGGGGGGGAGGTTGTATTGTTTTTTTCTTGTTCGAATCCAATAGTTCAATATTGAAAATAATAAATCAAAAAAATAAATAAATAAAAGTCCATTCACGCAACATGAATTAATGAGCGAATTTTCAAAGAAATCTTTCAGTTGAAGGTAAGGTTGAGAAAAGGAACAAAGGTATTGCAATTTCTTTTAGAAAGTTTTTTTTTTACACGATTCTTGGTTTTTTCGATTCTCAGTATACCATATCAACATACAGTATGCACTGGGTATGCTTTTGCAGATCTTAGGAGTCCATATTCACGTTCTACTCGTCTCTACGAACTCATGGAGTACCCACACGGCTACTGCCTTTCTGGGTACAACAAATAAACGCACCTATTCATTATATATATAAATAGATACATACTACTATAATATACTATATATTATCATGATTGTGAACCCCGTTTTTTGGACTTTTTTTGAAATTTGGACCACTTTGGATTGTCTAAAATTTCTGGCTAACGAACTTGACCTATCGTTTGTTGTTACGAACGTTTTGGCGGAAAGTAAAAAAAAAATTCTAAATAATTACTCAAGTTATCGTGCGGAATGACACACACACACAAACACACACACACATATATATGATATTTGGAAAAACTTCAGGGATCGTTTCAGAAAGTTCCAAAACGGATTTCAGTGTAAAATTTTTTCGAAAAAGTCGATTCTAAAAATATTGAGGCCATTGCAATAGCTTCCTTGAAAATTCGCTAAAAACATAATAGTTTGTTAGCTTGCTTATGGATAACTATAAGAAGAAGAAAATTGTCTTTCGTCCATTTTATGTAGCTTGGACAAAACCTCTGATATTAGGAATTTGAGTCCCCGAATGCTCCAAAACTAAATTGCGTTTTTCGATACAACGCCAATTTTTGTACGAGTTCCTGAAACAACAGGACGATTGTTTTACGTTTCGACAGATCGATGAAGTGGGCCCAATTGACTGAAGAAGGGATTCAACTACCATTCAACTGTCTACTACATTGAGATACTTTACTGATGGAAAGCCGAATGGGAGGGAAGTTGCCGGTAGGTTTCAACTTCGACGCACTTGAACTCCCAAATTGATCCCGCAAGCACGACAAGGGATCCCACATTGTACTCCAAAGCCATCCACAACCCGAGTTACATCCTCATAAATAAATAACAGATACGGCGGACCGCGATGGAGAGTTCTGAGACCTCAAACTTTTTCCGCCAAGGTTTTTTTTTATTACTCCTCCTCCTTCGACGACTTTCTGATGTTTTCCTCGTCTCAACGTCTCATGAAAATTTCAAGGTTTCAAGGAACACGGATGTATGAAATATACCTACTCTGGAGCCCCCGTCAGTGTCGGAGTTGACCCTTCTTCACTAGTTGACCGAATATCAAATAGACCAAGCAAGTTGAGCCATGCATCTAGCGGTTTGGAGTTAAATGCTTCATGACAGAACTAGAGCGATGTGGTTGCTGAAGCATGATTGAATCTAGAATAGTTCAGTCTGAAAGGGATTGGGTGGGTAGTATAGTTTTCTCTCAAACAAAAACATGGACATAAATAGAATTTTTTGGTTCATAAGTTATTGGACTGATAATTTGATATGAATTATTCACGATCAAGTTGCTGGTGTTTCACATTTATGAGCGACAACATGATAGGGAATTTTGATGAAAGCAAGGTAGAGGAAGCACTGTTTTCACTCCAAAATCCAAATTTTACTCTACTCCTGAGTTTTTCCAGCAAATTTCACGTTTTTTGAAAATTGATATAACATTAGAAAGTTAAATTACGATTTTGATGAAGTTAATTTTTGTTTTAACGATCCCCTGTGTATTTTGATGCATTCGGATTGATAGCAGCAAATGCGCAAATGTGTAATCCTTTATAACCTGGCTATCTACCTTCATAATTTATCTAGTTGTGACTTTGTATTTATTTCTACAAGAATGTTCCTCTTTCTTCAGAATTGTATTTGTACGTCCTCAAACGGACTGTATTGAGATAGGTAGGAATCGGTTTAGAATGTTCCAATACGGATTTCAGTGAAAAAATGTCAAAAAAGGCCATTTAACTGGCTTCAGTTTCCTTGAAAATTCGAACATTCACTCGTGCTTAAGGAATAGGATTTTTCCAATCTACATCGGACAATGACAGTCGGTAGAGTGATTAAATCGCTCAAGTCCTGAGATATTCGATCAAGTATAGCTTCCAGTAATTGTTTTGAAGATCCTTCTCGTAGATGATGAGAGATCCCAATAAATGTTACTTTCAGAATTTGTTATTTTTTGTCTCGTAAGATTCAACGTCAAGAGTTACAAGTTAAAGCTATGAAGGGTATATAAAACCAAAGAATGAGTAGATGCTGTTGTACCATCAAAAAAAAAAAAAAAAGACGGATTCTAATTCCGATTTTCTTATTTGCAGTAGCTGGTTATACATTTTAATTTGCTTAACTCTTGTGAAAAAAAGTGTTTGCCCTGAAGGCATCAGTTCAGGAAATTAATTTTTTCCGAATTTCTGTGTTGATTGTTCTTCATTTGAAACATTCGGAATCTACACGAAACCAATTCAAATGTCTTCTGCTTTCATTTGCCGTGGAATGTACAAAAAAGTATGATGCAAATAGGAAAAGAAAATATATAAAATACATTCAGGGTAGTGGTGGGTTGGAGGAATAAAATCGATAGACCCTTACTCCTATTTCTTTATTGTCGGAAACGCACTTTCCTTAACGAGGCTATTCAGGGCGGCATGTTATACTGTATAGCGTGGAAAATCCCGATTGAACAAATAAACGAGTCGTCTTATGGTAAACTGCGGTAGGCAACACCAATCATAGCACAAACTACTCGCTTCACAGATGATCTACCAGTAGGGTTTTGGTTACCTAGGCCACTAATCACAAGCTTGAATAAAATTATTACTACGTCCGGAAATGAGGTTGATTTCTTTGACTTGTCAATTTATTGCTTTGTAATCAACTGCTTTGTGAGCACAAACAACGTTGAGGTTACTGGATACAGGAGGAATAAGGAGTGGTTCATTTCAGAAATCTTGTCAAGTTGTTGTACTAAAACAAACCAAGCTATTTGTTTTTATCCGCGTGGACACTCTTTCGTTTTGTTGTATATCAAAAGGGCCATTTGATATTTTGAAAAAGTTATTTGCTATCTAGAGGAAACGATTTGGTATCTATTGAGAAAGTTATTTGGTAATTTCGCGAATTACACAGTACATGATTTCAGGAATTCTTTTAGAATGTTCCAAAACGGATTCCACTGAAGAAAAAATCTGAAAATATCAAAGCTAGAAATGTTGAGTCCATTGTGATAGGTTCATTTTCTTTGAAAATTCGCTAAAAGCTGAGAATAATAAGAATTCTTCGCTGTCGCACGAAACCGTATCTGACTGTAGGGATTGAGTGCGCGAAAAGTCAGGGGCTGAGTTATACCTGACCCGCAACACCGCTCAGTCTTGATGGTAGGATATATCTTCTGCGCCGTCTCACCTCATCTATAGTCTACTTTCAATTTGAACGTTTAGACGTAAATTATAACGTTACTGAATGAATAGGGGTCAAATTTGAGAGTGTATCGAGTAAGAGACGAACGTCAAATGGAACGTAAGTGTGAAAAGATGGGTTTTGAAGAAGTAAAAAAAGTGTTGTCCCTGAACCCTATACCACGGAGTAGAGCATGATATTCTCCAAATTGTAAAGTATCGGAAGTGAAGGACTCAGGATAACCGATGTGAGGAGCGAAGCTACATCAAGTTTTACGTGGGCTTGTAGGGTTTTACTGGCACCTTCAAGCAGGAAAGCCACTTATCCTAATGCCCGCTATCAGTTGATTTCCTATAAACCCAATCAAGATAATTTCATATTTCAACAGCCGTCGCCGGTTTGATTCAATTTGGGATGCCTTGAATACTCACATAGGATTATGGAATGAACCCGATTCACCTCATAATACTGATCAACGAAAAGGCACAGACATTTTATTGAATTTTAAGTGGAATCTCAAGAAGTATAGATGGAGACATGTTCATTTATCAATTCAGACCACATTCGCATTATTAGATCGGAGAAATGTGTATTAGATTCGGAAGAAATTCATTAAAACTTTCAACCCGCCACCAACGCCATCTGTTTTTTGAGCTTAACACTAAGAGGCCGTCGACCTAAGCCTAATGTCACTTTTTCCATTGTTATTATTGTTGTTCTCGATCCAACATAATTCACCATTCACGTAAATTCATCTATCATAAACTAATCTGTCACTAAATAATGTTAACTTCAGTAGTTCTACTAGCCATTCATTTTTGTTTTCGTGTATATCACTGAGAGTGACGAATGATTATGACAAAACATCGAGATTATAAGAGAAGAATATGATTTCACGCCTCCTCACGAACATCCGACCATGGTGTAATGAAACCATTGCGTTTGCTCCACTTCTGATTCTTGGAAGTCCGAGCTGAAATTGGGGATAAGGCTGAAACTCTGATACTGAAGAAGCTTCGCGATTGAAGAAATTGAAGCTTCAGGTTTGGGATGAACGTCAGGACGAGCGATTCAAGTTTCAAAGATATAATCCTTCCAAATCCTCCGGCAGGAACAACTGAAAAGGGGAGAGCAACGCAGATAAACAACTTTATTACGGATTGTTGGCAATATTTCTCCGCCAACTTACCGCCTTGATATTATTAAATCAACTAAGAGAGGAGGAGCTGAGAGTTTTACTTCGCTTTTGTCAAGACATCCCGATGAAGAGTTGAAAAAGTTTTAGTCATGCAGTGCAAGCTAACGAGAGAATTTTCAAAGAGTTTGTTTGTCCATAAACAATACCGTATGTTGGTTGCTCCAACTCTCCCAATATACTACACATGATTAGGAACCTGATTCAGGGTGGAAACGTTGTAACGGAATAAAATATTCGAAAAATCGAAGTCTTGAAAAGTCAATTCACCACCTCAATATCGTTATACATACATATATGATTTTTGGAAAAACTTCATGAATCGTCCTACAATGTTTCAAAAGAGATTTCATTGAAAAAATTGCAATGTCAATTGTAGTCAATTACAATTGCTTCATTTCCCCAGAGAAACAAATGGTACAGGCGGACATGGGCAATAAAAACTAAATAGATTCGTCATTCGACGGAACGAGCGCGCACAACGGCAGACCGCAATCTAGAATAGGTTGTCAAAAACTCGCTCTCTTGTAAAATTGTGTTTTCGCACACTAAGGTACACTTATCTTCAAAACCATTCGGTGGATTTTAAAGATCCATGCGGAAGTGGGATAAACGTGGAGAAAAGTTTGTTACTGAACCCAACAATCAGGATCACGAAATTTCAAAAATCCAATCCAGCACGTTTTTAGGACGTCCCACAGTAAGACTTGGGCGTCCTTATGCGATCGATCTGGGGTGAAGTTGGACTACACTCAACAGAAAAAAAAGTAACCACACAGTAATCCGTTTTAGACCATTCTGAATCCAAATCCGCGAAAAAAAACCATAGGTGTATGTCTGTCTGCGTGTGTGTGTGTGTAGGTGTGTGTGTGTAACAGAATGTTGTGTACTCTGCACAGCCCTTAGTTCTCAATCGATTTTTGTGGTTCTTTTTTTCATCGACGCGGAAAACTATCTAGTTGTGCACTACGGCGCCGGAATTTTGAATTTTGCTTTTTAAGGGGGGGGGGAAGGGGGGTTAATGCTTAAAAAACGTGTGTTTGCGGGCGTAATCTTGTAAACTCTGCCCTGGCCTCAATTTCCAACCGATTTGTGTTTCTTTTTTTGTTTGACTCAAATAACTTCCGAGTTATACATAATTTCACCCGAGTACCAAAATTCGCAAGAGGAGGGGGCGAGTGGGGGGATAGTATTCACAAAATATCCGATTTTTCAATATTTCGGTTCCTTTACTGCTTACTAACTGTACCCAAGCTTTGGAATTGAGGAAAAATTCTCATTATACCTCCGGATTTTCATGTATTATTCTCTGTCTCACCATGGAACTAATAGTGGTGCCACCATGGTGCCAGGACACCATAAACCACATATTTCGTGTTTTTTTTGTGTGTTTCACCTTGAATACGGATGTGAACCTCGACGGACCGCCTACTAAAACTAATAGATGGAAGTTCAATGTTACGACGTATTTCCGCTTTGGTGCCAGACTGGCACCATTGGTTGGTGGTAGGGGGGGGGGGGTGAACTCGAATTCGCATGTTGGGTATCGTAGATCATAGATTTTAAAATGCTCTTCAGATTCGAGGCTCCCATGCCGCTAGAAATGTTTTTGTAGATAATGGCGAGGGGGGGGGGTGTCACTATTTTTTGCCTAAAGTAATAAACCAAATTACATCGAGTGAAACAGTTTTATTGCTTACCAACTGGTTAAACTGATCTAATGCTTATCCAATGGGACGTCCCCTGGAATGCATGCATTACTAAACAATATGTTTAGAGCTTAGCAAGACGAATACGTAGAAAAAACCCTGAAAATTATTACACTAAGGTTTATTATTTCTTTTAGGTCACTTTTCTGCAAAGAACACGACTTTGCCATTGTCAAAGTTTGACTGGATTGGAATCACTATCAATTCGTTGTCAGCAAAGTCAGAGTGTCATTTTCTTTTTAATCTTTTCCGATTTCTTGACGGTGGGTGATTTTCGGCTATTTCTTGTAGAAATGTATTGGTATAGGAACAGAGGTTTTGAAGATGCTTGGAGTACGACTGCTTGAGTACTTCTGAAACCTCGGATATGTCCAAGTCTTTGTGAATAGTACTATTTTTCACATACCAAGGTGCACCTGTGATGGGTCTAAGAATCCAGTTTTGAACTGTCTGAATTTTTTTGATGTGCGAATTTGCTGCTGCTGACCAGACTACGCACCCATACTGCACACAGGTCTAATGAGGAGGAGGTATATTTATGAGTTTTTTAATGTAGTGGTATCATCAAAACTGGATTCTTAGACCCATCACAGGTGCACCTTGGTATGTGAGAAATAGTACTATTCACAAAGACATATCCGAGGTTTCAGAAGTACTCAAGCAGTCGTACTCTAAGCATCTTCAAAACCTCTGTTCCCATACCAATACATTTCTACAAGAAATAGCCGAAAATCACCCACCGTCAAGAAATCGGAGAAGATTGAAAAGAAAATGACACTCTGACTTTGCTGACAACGAGTAGATAGTGATTCCAATCCAGTCAAACTTTGACAATGGCAAAGTCGTGTTCTTTGCAGACGAGTGACCTAAAAGAAATAATAAACCTTAGTGTAATAATTTTCAGGGTTTTTTCTACGTATTTGTCTTGCTAAGCTCTAAAAACGTGCTGGATTGGATTTTTGAAATTTCGTGATCCTGATTGTTGGGTTCAGTAACAAACTTTTCTCCACATTTATCCCACTTCCGCATGGATCTTTAAAATCCACCGAATGGTTTTGAAGACAAGTGTACCTTAGTGTGTGAAAACACAATTTTACAAGTGAGCGAGGGATGAGAAGAGGTCCACCACTGGAGGGAACGTGTGACTTCCAAATCCCGTAGTAAATTTCAAAGGTTCAATTGGTAAATTAGGGGAACTTCTTTCTGGGGGACTCCTAGTGAACGCGTGAATCATCATTCACTCCTGACCGGAGACTCACTCACACATTCACTGCTCACTTGAACAGCATTTAGGCTGCTCTAAACGGTTTCTCCTCGCAAAGTTACATTTTCGAGTTTTGATGGTCGAGCTCCAAGTTGGATGAGTTATGGCGGCTATTATTTAACCTCCTAGTCCGAGCTATCAGTCCATCGCCGTTAAAAGTTTTCGGTCTGGCGTTGGTGGTTTTTTTTTTTTCTTCTATTTTTTGACTTGAAGTGATACACTGGCTTTTCTGCCGGGGAAAAAAGGGGCTTCGAGTGGTCGCGAATCCCGCGTTTTTAGAGCCATCGGATTTTCGGAGAGACGGTTTATCGAGAGTGGGGGGGCAGCTGCGATGGGGGTCGTCGATAGGAGCGGTGGAGTTTGGGCCGTAAAGATGCGAGTGGCGCCTCTCGCGCCGAGTTCCAATTATTCTGAAGCCTCGGGGGACCAGGTGGCCCGCGGCCTACTGCTCGATGGATGCGCCTCGAATACCGCGCGCTGCTATCGCTCGTGATGATTAATGGACTGAATGTGCCAAGTTGTTTTACTTTCCTCCCCCCTCTACTTCACCCACCCCCTCGCTTTTTTCCTTCTCTTTTCTCGACGTCGTATCTTGGCGCGCGGGACACGAACTCGTCGCCATCTGCGGTTCGTCAGGTGTTGCGAGATGAGTTGGACACATTACTTTTCGATTTCCCGTCTATTTGTTATTCTGATCCCGTTCGAGTTTGGTTGGGAAATAATGAGATCTCTGGGCAGCTGAAAATACAGGATGTTCCCAAACTGCACCCAACGAATTTGAGGTCTTCAAAACAGAGTTGGAAATATTCCGATGGAAAAGTCAGCTCGTGTTTCTACCAAATTATTCAAATATATAGCTTTTCCGCGTCAAATTGAAGGTTTTCCGAAACAAAATGTAGGTTTTCAATTTCAAGATGAAGATCGTTTGGATACGTTCACTGTAGAGGACCGAAACTGAAAACAAGACAAGGACATCTTGCCTGTCCATTCTCAATAGTTTGATATTCTATTCCTTATGCATGCCCAGGGTAATTTCAGCCACACGCGTGCATACATACATCGATATCTATGAAACATCGTATGACTAAAAATATTATAAAATTGAAATATAATAAAATAAAAACATTTTAACAAAAACGGACCGACCTCGAAATTGATGTCGGAAAACACCAAAAAGAGAAAAATAATAATCACAGCAAATTCGGATAGGTTCTAGGTATGTAGGTAGGTAGGTACGCATTGAAGTCGCCGCCGTGCCCATCAATCAAACGTACTTCCTCTACTTACGTATTCTTTTCTTCGCAAATATACACGCCCATACTACAAATATGCTTCCACACCAAGTATGGACGTAAATCTCTGTTCGTTTGAAATTGTGGGTGGGTGTGGGAGAGTTTGAACGTTGAATTGGTAACAATGCTTCTGAATGTAAGTAGCTATATTAAAATATGTCCATCGATATAATGAACAATCACAACACAAAGTAATCCCCCTATTACCTTTAGACCAGTTTCCATACTGGTTTTGGATCAGTTTCCCCTTGGTTCTTGGAACAGTTTCCTCAGTGATATTGAACAATTTTCATTCATTTTTTGGATCAAGTCCCTAGTTTTTGATTGGTTTATATTTTGTGGATCAGTAATTCCAACGGCACTCCGATAAGTTTCATTGGAGAAAAAAAAGTCTCAAAATACTCCTTACAACAATTCCAAGGGAGGTTCATACATTCTATCATTCATATGGCAGCAGTGGCTAATTTGGGAGCACATATTAACTCAATGGTACTTACTCTTGTAATACTAACTGGATCATCGAGTATGGAAAAGGTCAAAACTGTGAAAGAAACTTCACAAGTGATAGAAAACTTGAAAACAACGAATCATGCGGAAATTCCTACGAAGAACTTTTTGTCGGAAATTAGCTCTGAAAACGATGCCTGAAGTAGGTAGACAATATCCCGGAACACACGAGGTAGGATGTGCGAACTGGAATACGAAGACATGGCCTCCCAGGGACTCATTCTTGGCCCGTTAGCTGTTAGCCTCGTGGTGAATAAAAAAGAGAGCTCGATCCCATTGAAAGGAGAACCTCACTGAATAAATAAAAACCCTCTCTGAGCTGAATTGATTAGGTGCAGATGTTTTTCCCCTGAGATCAAAGACCTTGTCAAATTTCTATTTGCATTCATCAGCATTCGTTTCCCAATGGGTTGAAAGGTAAACTACATTTATTGGTGTTTCAATTTGCCAACGAGTTCATCATAAATTTTATCAAACCCAACAAGATAAATTTATTATAGTTTTTCATCGCATATGCGCATGGGAATTTTTCAAATTAGGTTTTGGAAAATTTTATTATTTTGCTCAGTGAATCAGTATCTGAAACAATCAGTAGCTCTCTCGTTTTTGTAGATTTTGAAAGTACTGAGTTCCGAATGGATAATCCAACTTTGTCCACAAATGAGACTTTTTGAACGCTCAAAATGTGAAGTTTTTGACATGCATTAAAAAGTGTTTTATTCATCAGTTATATTTCTGTAAACTGAAATATGATGACTATCTTGCGCCTTCGAGACGCCATTGGCTTAAACATGTTTTATTAATTTTGATACGCTCCGATGGAACACAAATGCAATCCGTACATCTCAATCTCACCTAACTAACGAAAAGACCATTCTTGCAGCGTGGGTTAATGAGCAAATATTCAAAAAAATTCTTTGAACCTATGTATAAAAAAATCAAAATCTATATGAGAGAGTAGTCAGCCTTATGGGTATGAAATACGAATCGTTAAAATTATACAATCAATCCCTTTGTTGAAAATTTAAAAAAAAAAACCTTTGAATCTTTCTTTGTTAATTTTTTTTTCAATCTCAAGGGCCCATACCAAACCTACGTACTGTAAGCAAAGGGCATTTTTTGAAGATGTTAAGAGTCCATATCCATGTTCTGCTCGTCTCCACTAACTCAATGAGTGCCTACTCGACTATTGAATTTCTGGGTAGGTACTAGGAATAACACGCAGGCGGAAATCAAGAATCTGATGCTCCAACTTGAGGTTGATGGCATTAGTGTTAGGTTTATATGGGTTAGAAGCCACAGAGGAATAGAGGGCAATGACATCGCTGACCTCAACGCCAAGATCGCAGCGCTAGAAGTACCACTCCCTGAAGCTACTCCATGGTTCCCTCCAACTGATTTAAAAAAGAAAATAGCTGCCGAATTAACAAAACAGTGGAGAGTAGACCATGAGAACTACCATGCAGGGCAACGGTATGTAAGGATGTTCCCTCCACCACGTCTGTCTGCCTGGTTCAGCAACATGCCACTCAGGCCAAAATGTTTTTCAAAATAATTTCTCGGCTAAGAACAGGTCACTGCTGCACAAAAAAGTACCTCCTCAGAATTGGAAAAACAGACAGCGAACTGTGCGAGCTCTGTTCAGTCACTGAAGACGAGAAGCGTATATTTATGGAATGTCCAAGGTTCAATGTCACCCGTGAAAAGCTCTTCGAAGAGGTATTCAAATCAGTCGCTCAACCCTTCAATCTCGAGCTCATTCTCCAACTCCAAGACGTCACGATTTACGACGCTATTGTCAAGTTCTGCGAGGACAGTGATGTGACTCTATAACTACAAGTGACATTTTTATTTAAACAATTTTTTTTCTTCAACTCATTTGACATTTTTATTTGATCTAATTGAAAGTGTGTTTGTGTGTATATATATATATATATATATATCATGTAAATAATATACAGCTATAATATGTAAATAATTATAAAAGGCTGAATAGCAGACTGAAGCCAATAAAAAAAATTATTAAAAAAAAAAAAAAAAAAAAAAAAAAAAAACACGCAGGTTTGTTTTCATTGGTGTGTAATAAATTGCACACTTACTGACTGAATTTCTTCATGTACTCTTCCTCTTCTTGGTCTAGACAGGTCAATTCACCACCCCATCATAAATTGTATGAATCTTTAAACATTTTTGTTAGAATTTTCATTTTCAGAAATTGTACTTATACCAAAAATTTTGTGCTGATTCCGAATGTGAGTACCATAATATGGAGTACCATAATATATTATATTATTATGTTGATATCCACAAAAACAGGTTTTTGGACCCTGTTTTTGGGACTTTGGACACCTTTGAGTGGTCGAAAAATTTAGAACAACAAACTCACCCTTCCTTCTTTTGTTTTTTTTTTGTTTTACTACTTTTCATAATTTTGAGATCAAAACCTCAGAACTTCGATTGTTATCTTTACTTTTCTAGAAATTTGGTTTCCACAAAAAAAAAAAAACTTTCTGTAATGAATTTTGGTTCTTTGAACTTTGGATTTCGATAGAAATCAGGACTGGGAAGCAGGTAAGTTCAAATTAAACGAGTAAATACTGGATTGTTCGAGTTTGATAGGTGTTGTGTATTATGACCAATATGGCGAACCATATTGAATAATTCATGATTAGTTACCCTAATAAACGCTCAAACGTTAGACAGAACAAGCTTCACCCCCCAGAACAACCAAAAAGAAGGACTGAGGGGAGACACCTCCCGAGTATGGGACTCGTCTCTTTCCTCAACGTCCTTCCCTTACATGGACAAGTCCTGGCCCGTGAAGGGTACTTGCTTACTAGTATGACTAAAATTCCCTCCCATGGTCTACCTATCTGTGAATGATACTTTCTAAAACTTTTAAATTCTCATTCTCTTATATCCCAATCAGTTTGCCTGCTATAAACTCAAATTCGTTTTGCTATCTGATAGTTGAAATTCTCAATTCACAACGTATCAGAAGGAAATGTAGACGGCTGATAACTATCCAACTGGTGACTTGTGAATTTGCCAAATTGTCAAATTCTTGTTTCAAGCTGTAAGATTGAATTCAGCCACTCAATATTATACTTAGCTTGAAAACATTTTCAATTTGGCTATCGAAAATTGAGCTGAGATGTTCTAGTATGCTCTGTTCCTATCAACGGTCAATAGTAAAATTCTAAATTCTTTCTAATTGGCATGAAGACGTTCACCAACAGTCCCGAGCAATTTGAAACACTAGCTGGGAAGTAAAATATTGCGGTAGGCAAAATAATCTATAGGGCGGAGAAAAGCGAATCGTGTCCTGTATTAAACGTTCCCCTGGATTCAGAATAACTAATATAGTAGGTAACTAATTAACCCAGAGTCAGACCCTATTGTATAACATCCCATTTCCAAGCTTTCGATGTGCTCATTTGAATACATAAATAGTCCTTGCAGCAATTTGAGATTCAAGGGGAACGGAATTATGCTATTACCTTCAAACAAATCTGATTCACCATCCTTAAAAACGCTCTCCAACCAATTTTCAGTTCAGTTTAATAGTAAATAATGGCCGTCTTGTGTTTGAGTCGGCTGGCTACGGGCATCGTGTGACTACCGCTGTTCTAAAAACTCGTGCCAGTTCAGTGCAAAAAGCGCTTGCACATGCTGGTCCAGTGGTGATTTGATACACTTCTCAAACCAATGTTTGATGTCACGATAGTTTCAAAATTAATGAAGTATTGGAAGTTACTTGTCGTTTAAAACGTTACTTTCGTGAATTGAAAATAAATCATACTGAACCAAGTCATGAATCATGAATAAAAACACACTTTAAGAAATCTGCAATGGATTTCGTAAAATGGTTAAGGAAAGTAAGAAAAGCTCATTTAATGGTGAGTTTTTTTCAGTAACTAAAGATGTCAAAACCCTGATATCATACATAGATATAATAATATAATAATTGACTACGAATTGCCCAATTTTATTCCAACTTTCATCACGAGATAAAGCATCCATCACGTCCATGATTGCAACATTACTGGCGCCAGTCACTTGCAGCATGTAGATGGAAGCTAGAGGAGAGTACCTGAGCCCAATCAACTGGTACCGGTCACCAGCACCGGTACCTACTGTTAGAGAACAAATACTCAAAATAGTTGCTCTTAACTAAAATTGGTCAGTTTTATCATTCTTCCTTCGACCTCCTTGATATTAGTGGAACGTGCGAGATAACATTCTGGTAGCACTTTCCGCCTAATATCAAACTCACTTCCAACCTCACACTACTCAACTTGAATTTATTCCTGGTAATACTAGCTATTTCCTACGTACATCGTACTTAAACAGTAACCTGAATGTGCAAGGAATATTCCTTGGTAACACTGGTTACCTGTTTTCGTAGACCTTTTACACGTAGTGAAGAACTACTTACTAGCCTTATTCCTTTCACATTAATACTTTTTCGCGTTAGAACTTTCTGTAAAAAGGTAAAACTGAACAAGTAAGGTCCCAGTCAACTCTCTGTAAAATTGATTGGGAATGAGGTCCTCAGGAATAAAACTCCTCCTTTGCTGAGCTTTTGGTAAATTTATCACCTTCCTCAGGGCTCGAAGGATGTGTTACCGAGTGAACATCACGTCAGCGTCAACTAACAACCAAGTAGTTTAATAAGCCACCATAGCTGGTGGGAAATGGAGATTTGGCGAATTCAAAACATCATTTAGCTAGAATCCTCACATTATCCAGCTGGAAACGATGTTTTGAATCCCCCCATTTTTCCTTTTTTACCTTTAATAGCTCCTAATCTTAATTTGCCACCAGTTATGGTCGGGAACCGGCAATTCCTCCCCGACCTTCGAATAGAATGGCGATTCCTCCCTGTCAAAGTGATTGCCCTTCCTCCTGGTTACTCAATTCCTCCCCCTGTGCAATCCTCCCCTTATTCAATTCCTCCCCGTTACTAAATTCTTCTACACCAACTATAGGTCAGTTTCGGATAAAACCACTATGTACCAACGAAGATTTCTTAAAAAGAGAATATACCCCTCCCACTGACCCTTTTAGCGAATTGGTAAGGGTCGTCGTCGGGAGTTTGACGAGCAAAGAGTTGCCGGATCCAATTTTTGCTTCAGAGTCTAGCTTTGTTTTCACTTTTCAAGGTTGAAAAAAAAAAAAGTTCTCCAAAATCGAAATTTCCACTCGCGTTTTACGTTTCAGATCTTTCTGATTAATTTTGGTTCCGTGTCTGTCTGTCTGTCATGAAATCCTTGCCACAGCCATAACTTCCACAATTCTCATTAGATTTTGATGACAATTTTCAGGAACGTGCGGGTTGGCGTGTAGATGGTCCCCTATGAAAATCATCACCCTCGGTCTTATATTAGCCGCTGCACATGCGCAAACGTGCCACATGTGCCACACCCAATTGGCAGACTTTTTTTGTTGTTCGAGTCTGGGGAGAAGCCTTTTTGGTGTAAAACGTCTTAATGTAGATTTCAGTTTCAAAAGCAATTAAAGCATCGGGAGGAATTGACGAACCTCAGCCCAATGACCTGCTTCCCATCGGGAGGAATCGCCATCCTCCTCGGACCGTTATGTCCAACTTACAGTTTTACGGGGAGGAATCGCCTGTTACCCGTCATGGTGGCATCTTTAACTAATTGGTTGTTAATTGAAGCTGATGTGATGTTCACTCGGTTACACATCCTTCGAGCCCTGAGGAAGGTGATGAAAAGAGGAGATAAATCATAAAACAAGTCGGATGAAAATAGGAGCTTTGTGTATAACTCTTGCATGTTCAGGTAAATTGTATGGTTGGGGTGTATGGGGAACGATTATTACGTTGATCACGAATGTGTACGTACGTCGAGGATGTGATATGTCGGGTTGGCTGTCTGAATGGAGTCCCTTCCTCGTAATACTATTGCATCGTCAAAGGTCCCTTGTCAGTCAGCTCAAGGGAACCTGTCTATCCTGTTTTCAAGGCCTCTGCTCTTGCTGTTTCATATATGCTATGTGACCCCGTCTGAACTCTTTGCCTCGTTCAGAAGCGTAGGCTGAATGGAGAGATCGATCGTCTTTCCGAGTTATCAACTGCTACAACCTGGGTAGGTTCGTGGGTTCATGAATAAGAAATCAAAATCAGTACACACAAACTTAAAACGGAAAATTCCTAGCATTACAAATTGAAATGAATTCAAATAAGATACCATACGCTGACTTCCATGTGTGACTAGTGGTCTCTTCCCCACTCACTAGTGGTCTCTCCCCAGTGACAGAGCTAAACTGATTTATCAGTTTCCTTCTTGACCCGAAACAGGTGTAGTCACCTGCGATCATCATTGTCCAGTTTTGCCGTTCTGTGGTCAGCTCAGAGATGACGTCACCCCCCCCCCCCCCTCGCACCCAAGACGCCGCCTCCACCTTGAGCCTCCCTCCGTCAGAGATGAGAAGCCAGCCGCTTCCCCCACCTGCAAGACAGAGTGGAGGGGGAACCACTCCAACAAAAACAGAATGCAGAGCCCCCTCTCTTCAGTCCCTTTTCAAAACCAGTCAGTAAAGTCACCGAGAGCCCAGCCTGCCCGTGAACTTGTACTGCCCCCAATCTTCGCCACACCCCGCCACACGTCGTACGACCCTGCTGACATCGCTTCTGGAAACCCTTGCCACACCTCGCCACATCACCTTGGAAGGATACCTCAGGGCCCTGAAAGCGTGAGTGCACTAACTATTAAAACATACATTGGCCAATGAAATAGCGAAACCCAGTGTAGAAGTAAAGCTTAACACTTTCCACGTGGTCCCAAAACGGCGATTTCAACACCAACGTGGATCCCAAACAGAGTGGTCTTCCCGACAGCGCGGCGTGCCTACTGGTAGGCACTTTGCCGCTCTACTGCCATCTGTTTCTTCTTAGTTGAACACCAACTGGTTTTTTTTCCACAGGATTTCTCTATATGATTTCATTTAGTAATACTCGTTCTCCACTAGGTTGCGTTCTAGGTATGAAACGGGTTGCAATTTCGCCCGAAATTAGTAGTTCATACAACGTATAGAAAGTGCTCGAAATGTCAGCCGCTCAGGGGGTGGGATTTTGTTTGCCTACCGGTAGGTTAACGATAAACACAGTAGCCACAAACATTCCTAGTAAAGTTGAACTAAACTGTATAACAGACATTTCTTTGAATACTTTTGCCACAGATTGACACAGCATTTGAACATTAATAAATCTATGGATGATGATATGTAAATGATAACAACATTTGTACATAAAAACATTTATTTGTATATTGTGCCATTCTACTACATTTGCACCCTTCAGGCTATATCGCCACACTAATTGGTGGACAAAGCAACAGAAAAAAATGAAAAAAAAAAAAAACTAAATGGAAAAAACTAAATGAATAAAAAAAACTAAATATACTAAATGAATAAAATGCATACTAGTTGTAAACCTGTAGTTGTTCCTTTTAGTTTACCTGGTTCTCAGTATAAAGCAAGGAGTAGGTGCACAGACACACTCCGCCACATTCATTTTGAGATTCCCTTCAGGAACAACCCTAGGCCCATCCGGCATGGACACACTCGGTGATCCACTTCTCTTCCCGAAATACGCCCTTCAGGCTCTAACTTTCAGCTTCTTCGCCACGAGCCTTTGACTTACCGCCACAGCCCCACACCAAGGTAATTATCAATTCGCTACCCTATTTAACTTTAACTTTGTGTTTCGATATTTGTTTGTGGACTTCCCTCCCCCCCCTGAGCTCGAATTGTTCAACCTTTCCGTCCTCCCGATTTAGACTTACCTTCGTGAGACTCTTTGTCTATCGTCACGAGGGACAGTTGGGTTAAGCAGTTGGGACTTGCAAAACCGGTGACTTTGAGACCGATACGTGGATTAAACACCCACGGATCACAACATCGCCACAGAGTGAGATCCCAAATGTAAAAGTTTGTATTCTTTTCCAGTTAACTTGAATTCACTTTTCAATCTGTAACCATATTTTCTTGCTTCCCCCTGCCAGCTCCTTTTGAGTATTATAATTTAATTTAATTTTTTGTAATAGTTAGTTCTCTTATTCAAATGATGTACTACTTTGATTGTAAATTGAGTAGTACGTAGAGATTGATGTTTTGAGATTAATCACCATGCATCGGATCATCTATACAATCGGGTTATGGATACGAGGAAGCTATGTGCCACACCCACTTGGCAGACGTTTTTTCTTGAGAAGAAACGAAAATTCGATTGTGAAATCATTTGTTAATTAATTCTTCTGAGCATGAGTGTGATTGTTGGTGAGTGTGTAGGAGGGGTCAGGTTTGTACAAATAGTGGGGAGGGTGGTTCTCCATGAATAATGAAAAGGCTGGGCCATCCTTTGCACCCCTCCTTCATCACCGCAAAATACGCACTCACCCTCGCTGTCGCATTCCGTCAGTCGCAAGTTCCATTATGCTCCGCACGAAGACAGTTCTGTTTATTTCTTTGAACGTAGCTAACGAAGGTCTCTCCTCCCCCGCCATCTCGAATCCCTAAAATAAGCCTCCTCGCTACCTCATCTGCCAGGTCGTTCACTCGCCTTTTTCGCAATAGGTAAAAACGAAAATACAAGTTTAGTGAAATCGACGTTGGAAAGCATAATCAACTAGAATGGAATAAAAAATGAGCAATTATCGAGTTTTGCGAATTTATTTCTCACAAAATAATGGAGTGAAATTTATAATGCATGTCTCACTTTATCATTTAGAAAAATTGAGGATCCTGAAATGAGCGGTGGAAAATAACGGGGATGGCTTAGTATTACAATGCGCTGCGATTCTACGGTACCTGCGCGTTTGGGTTTTTGAAGGTTTCTACAGCCCTTACATTTTCAGCACAAAGTCATCGAGTGGTTCTTTAAAATTGTCAAATAATTCAGGTCACTTAATCTGTTTTCCCTGATTGGAGGAATAGGAGTGAAAATCCAAAACGAAATGAGTTATGTTGTTTGGCTTTCTCAAGGTTACAAAACGTAAATTCCTCCAATATCAAACTTTCCAATCGCGTTTTACGTTTTAGACCTTCCTGAAGAGTTGTTTCGCGAAGAGTCGCTCATTAGATTTATTAGATATTATTATGGCTTTATGGTATGATGGTATGAGTTTGTGGAGCAGAAACTGGGGTATATATATACTTCCCCCTCTCTTTCCCAAGTATGCCTTTTTGAAGGTTACTTGGGAGGTGAAGAGAAGGACCGTTTGGGAAGTTGGGGTGGTTCGTTGCTCGTCCGCGTTATTACCATATGTTTCATCATGCTACCACCAATCATAAATTATTCGCATTGCTACCAATAAAATTACCAAGCTCGCCACGATATTCCGCTTGAAATTGTGGATAAAGAGTATTCAATTCATCAAACCCCACTTTTTTCTCGTATCACATGTTGTCCTGTAGTCATTAAAACGGTTTCAAGTCATTAGCCTTACTTTCACTACCCTCATTTGATTTGATTATAGTTTCATTTGTGATGGAAAAGGTTTCATCCACCTTGTAAACGCTATAAATGTAACGATTATTTCTTCTATATCAATCAATTAATTGTTCTTTGTGCGTTATTTCATTAAGGTTTTTCCTTTAGCGAATTTTCAAGGAAATTGAAGCTGTTGCAACAAACTCAAAATTTGTATCATGGACTTTTTGATTTTGTTTTCAATAAATTTCTTTTTGGGACATTTTAAAATAATTCCTGGGGTTTTTCCGAAGGAAAAACCAGCAATACATGTGTGGGCACTCCATGAGTTTCGGGAGCCGAGTAGAACATGAATATGGGCTCTTAACATCTTCATAACGTACCCTGTGCGTTGTATCTTAGTAGTGTACTGAAAAAAAAAAATATATATATACGATAGTTGAAAAATATTGTACGTGTGGGTACTCAACGAGTTCGGGGTGTCGAAATGAGTATTTTTTTTAGTTAAAAAAAAAAAAAATTCAACCGAAAGGTTGATTGTATAATATACAATCAACCTTTCGGTTAATTTTTTTAAATATTATTATATTGTTATAATATTGTTATAATATTATTATAACGATTCGTGCTATGTGTCATACCCACAAGGCTGACTACTCTGTCATATAATTAGTTAATATTTCGAATTTCCGAACCCATCCCGAACAGATACTCCTGCTGTCATCTCCGTGACCTGATGTCACATCAAAGAAGACTACGTCGGACGATTGGCTATCTTCACTCCCAGGGTTCTAAAACCCTTCGAGGAAGACGAAACAACGCCAGAACACGAGAACCATGTCGTGGAGCTGAAATATGATTGAACTCAACCCGATAGGAATGGAACTTGATGGTTACTTCCGAGTTTCAAAAGAAATAGGTATGGATGGAAGAAGGAACGTCGGAAGCGATTTTGCGGCAACAAAAGAAAAATACTTGGCCGGAAACGAAGCAGGAGGATGTAGGAAGTTAGTAGTACTGACGTTATAAGCGGGCAGGAATGGACGAGCTTTTATAACGAGGGGGCGAAGCGTGCAGTTGAGAGTGGGGCTATAATGGTGCAAAGATTGGTCGTTAGCCCGTTAGTTATCGTTTACGGTAGTTTTGCACACGACCGGTTGGAAAAAGTAAAATAAATAAAACAAGAAAACCGGAGATGGGGACGGTAGCATTCATGACCCATCCTCGAAAGATTGTAACTGCCTTTTCGTTTCTTTCAACTAGCCAACAATTGGTGGTATCTGCTCTAAATGTTGGGTAGTGAATTCTCAGCACATGAATTATTGGCACGCTCAAATACCCCACAGGTTCCAAGACTATGGGAAAGGAACTGTTTTTTGGTTGGGCTTTTGGTGACATAACATGGTCAGTTTTCCAAACGGTTTGGATAATTGATCCCGAGTCTTCCAAAGTAGCTGAACCATTGTTTTCATTTTTGAAGGCTAAACAGATAAATAATTCAATCTAAAATTGTAAGAGAGTTTTACGATTCAGACCTTTTTGAACGAATTTGGTTCCATATTTGTCTGTCCGTCATCTTCAGGGCTTGTGAAGGTTATGGTCCCGATCGTTTCTTATCAATTTGAAAGACCCTCTAAATAGCCGTCTCTTCCCATGCGCAATCGTCAAATCCATTTAATACGAATGTAAAAGAAAGTAAACAACCATTTCAGGTCGAATTTTTGTACGAATGCTATTTCTGGGGTCACTGACGTCATCAGCTGTTTTCCAAAGGGAGGATCAGAATTCGTTCCGATTATTTCGCTCTTGGCTACTCAAGAAAAAAAAATACATACATACTCCAAATACATACTCCATATAATACATAAAATGTTAAATGATTCCTTGAAAAATCTTGCGAGCTGTACTAAAGGAGTGTACAGGATGGCTGTGTTGTCATGGGTCATTGGGTTGAGTGTTCAGGGGGCAGAATCTGTTATATACAGTTTATATAGTGTGTAAAAACGATTCATGTGGAGTAGGTTAATTTATATTTAGCAATGGTGCAAGATGTAATATAATTTCACATATTAAAGTAATATATTAATTAAATTAAATTAAAAGACAGTGTTTTAGCACTAAAGTATTGTTATACTCGTGCTTCAGGTGCATACTAATGATGTAGATTGGCAACAACTCTTGTCTCGTCGCTACGGGCCACTGGCCTTTAGACGAGCAATATATTGTATTATGTTGTGCAGTTATGTATAATTTGTCATTACTTGTTCAATAAAAATTCTTTCTCTCTCTCTCTCTCTCTCTCTCTCTCTCTTTCTCTCAAGTATTGCCTTACACCCTTAAGTGAAGAGATTTCACCAACGTCCCGACTCGAAAATTTTTTGGGACATGTGTTCGCGAAATACGAATGTAACTTCCACAGTTTCTATTCGATTTCGATGAAATATCCCGGATTGCGTGGTTGAGACTTAGGAAAGTCGTCTCAAGATTAATTCAATCCTTCAATTGTCCTAAGAAACTATGTAACAATCTCACAACTTTGTAACCCTAACTTGCCATATGGTTAATTAAAGTGGAGAGATAATATTCACAAAATATCCATTTTTCAATATTTCGGTTCCTAGTAAGGCTTACTAATGGAAACCAAGCTTTGGAATTTAGCTTTGAATTTTTTTTTCCATAATCAACGTACTTCTGGATTTTAATGAACTATTTTTTATGGCACCATGGAAAAAAGCAGTGGTGCCACCATGGAATAAAGCAGTGGTACCACCATGGTAGGACACCAGAAACCACAAAAGAACAGTGGGTGTTTTGGTGATCCACCTATGTGATCTTCCACGGACTTACTATCAAAACTAACAAATAAAAATTCAATGTTACTACGTATTAACGTAGTGGTGCCAGGCTGGCTGTGGGAGAGGATGAGCGAGGAGAGGGCTCGAATAAGCATTTTAGGTATCATACCATGTATGTATGGTAAATCATGAATTTCAAAATGCTGTTTAAATTCGGGGCTCTCATGTCTTGGAAGTGTTATGGTTGCTAACGGTGAGTGGGGGGGGGGATACATGTATGTATTCTATAGAGGTTATGATACTATGTTCTGAGCTGGGTTTGTTGCCTCCTTAATTTGTTACGTTGGGAAGAAATCAAGCAGCTCGCCACTTACAAAGAGCCAAGGTATCTGTCTCAGGCATTTTGTTGCTACCTGCTGCGCTGGCTGCCCTCAGCTTCTCGAGGACAGCGTAGTTCCATTTCTCACCGCCAGGCGTGTGAGGTGGCTAATTACATCCTCCTTCTCTAAGAATACCGTCATCCATCACTTCCCCCACTAATTAAAGGCCGCGACAAGAATAATCTAAAGGCTGAATGAGGTGGCATGGCGCTGGGATGTCCTTCTCCCACCAACAATTTTAAACGAAGTCCCATTCTTCTTTCAAGAGGCTTTTTTCGGGCGGTTGCTGCCCTAATTTTTTTTTTTTTTACAACTTCTCTTTTTTTTCCGGCACTGAGTCCAACCACGATCTGGTCTTTGGAGCTTCTCGTTATTTTGTCCTCCAGAAGTCACGTCGCTCTTGAAATATCCTTACGGAAGGCTGCAGAGGTCGTTTCATGGCCATAATTTATAGATGATAGAATAAGCCAGACTAGATTTACGGGTACCTGCGGTACATACTGCTTGTATTACGAAGTAAATTTCGAAGTGAACAATTTCAAGGTGGCTCCAGCCTCTCGGGAGCACAATATTATCATAAAACGATTTTTCTGTTGGAAAGAGAGTTACTTAGCTCCATATGTGTACCCAAAAATTATCTCTGGAGGGGCTAGAACTGGACCTATTCGTACATATATAATATAAAGTTGACTTTAAGAAAGATGTAGCAAGTAAGTGTATGTTGACTTCTAATTTCTTTCAAAAACCAGACAAACCGGTTGAAAATTGAGGCCCGAGAATTGCATACCTACGATTTTATTATACTGTTACAATCTGGATGAAAGTTATATGAAATGTTGTACCAACTTAAATAATGATGAATTTTAATAGTGGGCTAATTTATATTAAAACGTCTGTTAAAGTAGGTATGGTAGATAGCTCCCTCTTATCCATAACACGATTGTTCAGAAAATCAGATCCTTAGTGGATAATCAGAACATCATTCTCCAAGTACCTACCCCAAGAATTGCAATATCAGTCGGTTATTAAATTTATAGGGAATCGTCAAATGTCCCAAATACAAAATACCAAAACACTTCAACGAAGTTATGCTAGATACGATTATATTAAGTTTGCTCATACGCAGAGGCAAAGCATTAGTGATAATTTAACTATCCGTCGGTAATATCAATTTGTCTGTGAGTGGCGGGGCGTAATAAACTGGGTAAATAGTAGCCGTATTAGAGGCAGTTGATGAACCCCGAGCCTTATATCCACCAGTTGCATCCAAGATAGAATTCCCTTCAGGCCGGTTACTCTCGATTGACGTGCGTTTACGGCGTGAGTAGCGGAGATGAGGCACTTGGGTGTGCTTCTTCAGTCTACATTCCCCGTCGTATCTCCACTGTTTGGCAATTAAAAGGTTAAAGCTCGAAGTTAACTTCAGGCTTGATTTAATTTTGTAATGTCCGTGAGTTGAACACTTGAATGGGTTGAAGGATTACAACACTCATGAGCCAACTCAAAGCCAGCCGATTTCATCATGAAAAGTGATCGTTAATCACACTCGCGATTAGACCATTCGATATCATTATAAATTTACTTTAGGTGTATCCCAAAAATCATTGGAAACGTATTTTCTAAACGCTTTTCACAATTTTTAAGAGACTTGATCATCTAGCCACCTAACCAAACCTAAACCAACAACGTTGACAAGAAAATACAATACAAGGTATTCTATAGATAGGAAAGGAAAAATAAGGCAATATGCAAACTACGTAGATTTTACGGATTTTGTATTAGCAACAAAAAACTACTTAACACATCCCCATACAATATAATCAAACCACTGGACAAACTCATCCAAAAACGAAGAACAACCCACTGACAGAATATTGACAACCTAAACAACAAAAGACAACGACCCGAAAACACTACCATCACTCCCCACATACGCAAACAGTATCCACTCAGCAGGACAGACAAACAACCTTCTCTGACGATATCGTCATTATATATTATATATCATATATTATATATTATATATTATACTATAACCTTCACCCAGAAGATATAAATTGAGCCTCGACTGACTGACAGACATTAGTACTTACTGTTCTTACGGCCTGATGATGATGTCCTTACAATGAAAGCGATCACCTCCTCTATTCGACTTGCTGGCTACGAAGGATTCTCCAATAAGATTCTTGAACAATAATTAAATGATCCATTTTAATCATGTACCTTCCATTTAGGGTTCTTCATTTCGAGATTGTTCCCATAAGGGATTGTTCGATTCATATTCTCTCTCAGACAGCTTTGTAGCATCTACCTCTGACAAGACTGGCTCTGAGGAAATGACTGGTTCTAACAACGGCTTCATCTCTCCACAGGGATGTCAGTGTATCCTGTCTGGCCAAGAATGCGGATTCCTCTGTTACTCACCAGGCGTTATCATAGGTGCTTTTGTAGGTCCTGGGGGTTCTAATCATAAGGCTCGGGCATCGGCCTGCTTCGCTGGGAGCAGAAGAAGTTGGTGTTCTGGACTGGTGGCGGTTTGTGAACACAAATATTTTACCACTTTCCTTCTACGTTATGCTCCTCATTCTAGACGTTCTTCCTTTATCTGTCCACAAGTTTCTTTAACAGTTTGTTCAACATTTTAGAGTGATGTTAGATTTTAGGAGGGACGTTCTTATGAAATTGATCTGTTGTGGAGCAGGACAACACTCAACAGAAAAAAACACGTACAAATCCGTTTCACTCCTTTTAAATTCCGTTAGAAAACTAATTCTCAGGCGGAATTTTCAGCCAATTGGCGTGGGTATCTTTTTTCGACGCACATATTCATCTAGTTATACACTAAGTACGTTGCAAGAATTTAGAAATTTGAATTCTGAGGAGAAGAACAAGGTTAATGCTGAGAAAAGGCTTATCCTAGCACAGTCCTCAATTCTTAACCGATTCGCGACGATTTTAGCGAATTTTCAAGGAAATAAAAGCTATTGCGATAGCCTAAAAAATTTTAGAATGCACTTTTTCGAAAAATTTCCTCACTGAAATCCGTTTTGGAACTTTCTTAAACGACGTTGGTATGCTGAAAATCGAAAAAACCAACAATAGCCGTTTGGGTACTCCATGAGCTCCTGAAGACGTGTAGAACATGAATATGTACTCCTTACATCTTCACAACATAGCCCGTGCAATGTTAGCGTTCAGCCTCATTAGCGAATTTTCAAAAATATATATATATCGGTGCATTTTGTTCAGTACCTAATGCATGCATTCCTGGGGACGCCCCATTGGATAAGCATTAGGTCAATTGATTTAAAGTGGCTTACCACTTGGTTTGTAAGTGATCAAACTTTATCACTCTTTGTAATTCATTTAGTATTTCAGGCAAGAAATAGCGGTGTTCCCCTCCCTCCTCACCCTTATCCACCATAACACTTCTAGCGGCATAAAAGCCTCGAATTTGAAGGGCATTTTAAAATCCATGATCTACGATACCCGACATGTGAATTCGAGTTCATCCCACCACAACCAACGGTGCCAGTCTGGCACCAAAGCGGAAATACTTCGTAACGTTAAACTTGAATCTAATAGATTTTGGTCTATAATAAACTAATAGTTTTGGTCGGCAGTCCGTTGAAGTTCACATCCGTATTCAAGGTGAAACACACACAAAAAGACCCACAAAACATGCGGTTTATGGTGTCCTGGCACCATCGTGGCACCACTATTAGTTCCATGGTGGTACAGAGAATAATTCATGAAAATCCAGAGGTATAATGAAAACTTTTCCTCAATTTCAAAGCTTGGGTACAATTAGTAAGCTATAAAGGAACCGAAATATTAAAAAATTGGATATTTTGTTAATATTATCCCCCACTCGCCCCCTCCTCATGCTAATTTTGATATTCTGGTGAAATAGTGTGCAATTGGGGTGATTTTGGAGTCGAACAAAAAAAGAAACACGGGAATCGGTTGGAAATTGAGGCCTGGGTAGAGTTTACAAGATTATGCCCGCAAACGCACGGTTTCTAAGTATTATCTCCCCTTTCCCCCCCTTAAAAGGCAAAATTCGAAATTCTGACGACGTAGTGCACGACTAGATAGATTTCTGCGTCGAATAAAAAAGAAACACGAAAATCGGTTATAAACTAAGGCCTGGGCAGACGACACAAGATTTTGTCGCACACACACACACACAAACATACATCTATGGTTAATTCAGCGGATTTAGATTCAGAAAGGTCTAAACCGTGCAACTGTGTGGTCATTTTGGTTCATTATTTTCAATAATCAACCTTTGGAATCGACCAAGAAAAAAAAATTTTAACACCCCCTCAAAATTTGATGGTTTACGTTTCAAGGTACGTAGAATCCAAAAATCGAATAAAAATTTGGCCGTCCGTCCGCCGTACGCCGTACGCCGTGCGCCGTACGCCGTACGCCGTACGCGGCACTTTTGCCACTTAGCATTGACCGATTTTGATGAAATTCGGTGTGTAGGCTCCATTTGGGGTCTAGTTGTGCCCCGAAGATTTTGGTTGATGTAGGTCACTTCTAAGGGTTCCAAAATCAATTTTGAAATTTTGAAAACGCCCTAACTCAAAAAATTTTGATATAAAGGTATTTTTTTATTCAATTCAAGATTCTATGGAATTTTTAAAAATTTTGAGACCACCCGGACCTTTGTAGGACAAATCGTTCGCTCACTACGAGAATTTAAAGTTTGGACGCACGATAAATCAGAAACACGAGTGTGAATCGCAAAAGAGGCCTAATCTCCGTTCAAATTAAAGCTGACCGAAATGCGATCGATGTTTTTCTTCATGTTGGATGGTTGGTGGCTTTGCAGACGAGTGATCCATATAGAAAAATAAAAAAATAATTAACCATTCTGTAATAATTTGCAGCGTTTTTTTTGTTGAGTGTTGTCCAACTTTACCCCGATCGATTGCATAAGGACGCCCAAGTCTTACTGTGGGACGTCCTAAAAAATGAAGTTATCGCGATGGCCTCAAAATTTTTAGATTGGACTTTTTCGAAAAATTTCTTCACTGAAATCCGTTTTGGAACATTCTTAAACGATCTCTGAAGAGTGTTAGAAAAAACGATTTTTCCGAAAATTCGCTCATCAACGCATGCTACATGAATGGCATTTTTTTCTACTCAGACGAGACATCTTCTAAGTTCTGAAATTTACATTGAGTTACCGAGAATTTGGAAGGCAGTATACAAAAACTCGATTTGCCTTATATGGCTTACTTAACCCAAGCCTTGAAATTCCGAAAATATGATAGATAAACTTTGGGATTTTGTGAAATGAAGGACAAGTAGAAATCCTCTATGTTTTTTGATCTTAAGTTCCCAAACGAAGTCGGAATTTCAATACTTTGACTACATATCCGAACAAAGAGGTTTTGACCGGGTTCCAAGGTGATATTCGGCGCGATATCTACTACTATTTTAACGCTTCGGGTTAATTGATACCTGATACCTGATGTGTTAGCATAGATAAATTCCGATGCTGCTTGTTTGTTAGATGAATGTTTCCTATTGTCCACAACGAAGAAACTACTGGACCTGTCATTAGAAATGATTCAATTGCTCCGACCGACCAGCAGGTTCAACAATCTGCCGAGATGATATCTCACGAACGAATTTTATTTTGGCGGTCGGCCCTTGGAAAATGGGGATTAATAATAGCGAGTTATTAACGGTGGAGCGGAGCCCAAACGCGACGGGGAACCAGAGTTCGAGAGCCAATCAATATGAACCCGGCCGGTCCTCCACTCAACTCGCCTTCGAGGAGCCTTGCACCTACTCCAGGATTGGGGTTAAATCAAGGAAAAATGCAATACTCCACCCATGAAATACTCCACAGGGTGAGCCGAGGAAGGTATATATGAGAATAATACATAAAGTATATATTATTCAAATATTAGAAAGTATGTTCTACAGAGCGAGGGGCTTGCCCTGTTGGATGGGAACAGCTCTACATTGGATGCTCTTACCGTCAAGTATGCAGCATACCGCTGAGTTCACGATGTAATGTGAGATTTATCGTTTATACTTGCATGTAAGGATAACAAGATCATCATGGATAACCCGTGTACCACGTTCATTCAACTTGATCACAAGAAATGTAGACCTCCGATTTTTTGAGTTCTTCTCCAGAGTTTGACAAGTTATTAAATTATCGGTTCTGGATTAAAAATTTGAGTAATAGGTATTAAAAAATATCGTTTCCCCATCACACACAAAACTAGGATACCTTTCCCTTTTAGGTTTTTGTGTGTTTTAAAATCGGTCAACGATCAGAGATACGAGCACAAAGGACCGGAAGCGTGGTTGGTAGCACTCATTAAGATCTTAACTATCGAAGGCTTTACAGAAAAAACCGAGCTATTTACAATTTCTTTTGTCGATTTGTTCTTCCATTCATACCTTGTCCTTGTTCCCTTGTCCAACGTTAATCACTTCTCATTCGAGGCAGCTGCTAGACTTGAGAATAAAATGAGAGAAACGTTTCACCACCTGTGCCTATAAAGCATTCACAACACATCCTATCGTGGCAAAGCAGTAAAACCTCCACCATTTACACGAGGGTGTAAACAAATTTAGTAGCGAAGCAAGAGAAGACGACAGCCATGTTGGACTGAAGTAATAGCTTTCTGGAACTACTGTAACATGAACGTATACTTATCAAATGAACTCTGCTTGAGTGCTTGACGAAAATTACTAGCTAGAACAAATACAACTAAACCACTAAATATAAAATATGATCTTTTAATTTTATTGCGACGCATGTAGTTGGAGTGAATGCAAACGACATGATGCGTGTTTTATACAATTTTTCTAATATGCAGTGTCTCGTATTGATCGGATAGCGATGAAATAAATAAAAGACTCATTCAGCTCCAAACTACGTTCCAAACCATCAAACAGCGCGAGTATACATTCTGAAGTCCTTTTCTCGGGGATGGAAGCGATCAGCCTCTGTGCGACTCTAACCACGATGAAAAATCTGAGAGGTAAAAATCAGATGAATATTAGGCTCTCAAAGAATCAAACGACTGATTAAAATCACGCTGGATGTTTTTCCTGCTCATTTATTCATTACCTAACAATGGCTTATACAGATAAATTCAACGATTCGTATTTCAAATGATCAAAAATAAAACATTGGTGGCCCACTTACGTTATTGAAGTTCACGTAGGTAGTGAACTCCAAAATGTTAAAAAATGCGTGTGAAAATAGGTTGTTAGTATTTCCTCCTGCAGGGGAAAAGAGACAGGATAGCATTTACAACGACAATAATAGAAGCAATGGGGTGTGCGCATGATTTTCTTTTTTTTTAGATTTTTAATCGAAAGTAGACCTCATCTTGAGAATTTCAATAATAATCATAATAATCATAGAAAAAGGTCTTCTCACGCTTGAAGGTCGCGGTTAGTGTCTAAATTCTCAGAATTAGGTCTAGTTCAAATTAAAAATAACAATAAACAGTTTTTCTGACCCATGCGCACACCCTATTACCAGACTTTCAAATTTTGCTAGGTAAGTAAGAGTTGAATGATGAGGTGATGCGTGACCGCGGCCGTATCGCATCAAGTCACTGTCCCTCGAGTAGGGACGAAGTGGTTTATTGAAAAGGCGTATTGAAGAAGGGAAAACACAATGGACGAAAAGCTCTCTATTTCTTCAAAGTTTCTATTCTGTTTGGAATGTCCTTATTATTTGTAAATTTTTTACTGGTGAGAAAAAACACTTTATTGAACGTCGTAGAAGGAATGAAGGTGGACAAGGACTCCAGTAGTTGTCGAAACGTAATGGATTTGCCGAAAGTTCAAATTGAGTTGCCAAAAGTTCAAATTGGTATGCCAAAAATTCAAATTGATTCATGCCAAAGGGGTTTTTTAAAGTTTTTTCTTGAGAAAAGCGTCATACTCTTTATGCAATGCTCCATCACATGAAATTATGAGTGGCGTGAAAGACCCTCTCAGATCTTCGGCTATTCTGTCGTATTTTGCATGCTTGGCTTGGGCAGCATGGCGAGAGATCGTTGGCCAGTCCATGGAAGTGTAAGAGACTGAGTCAGCGTTTATAACGCGGGTATGAAAAAACGCAGGTCTCTCACGGTTCCACACTCCATGAACCTTCATGTCTGCCTCCAGACCGGGGCTGTCATCAGCACTTTCACGAAGAACTGGTTCTGTGACAACACCGTTCCATGCGAGGCTGGCTATTTTGGCGCATTCGTCCCCAACCAGGTCGTGTCCCTGTTTGATCAGGCCGCCCTTCATACAATTGAGGGCGTGGTTCATATCCATGGGACTCCCGCATCCGTCGCACCATACCGGCAACCCTCTTGGTTCCCAACAGTACCGAATGGCTAGTGCGTCACGGAATTGGGAAGACGACAAGTCGAAGTTGTCTGCTGCAAGTGGGAGGACGCTGAGACATTGTGATGCCTCCCTAGTCCTCCGAATGGTCCTCTGCTGCCTACTGGGTAGTGATGTCAAAAGCTGCTCGCTGGCTGCAAGCTCAGTGGTTTTTCGCTGTGTTGCCACTTCTCGCAAATTTGACACCACACCCTCTTCGTACTGGGCAACATCCAAAGTTCTGCCACTCCTTATGGCATCAGAGAGTGGTGCTGAGGCTTCTTTGGATGTATCGTATGCCATTGAAGCCGCTTTGACGGGATTTTCAAGAGCTAGGCATCCCAACTTTGTTGGGTATTCGAGAAGCTCTTGTAAAATTCCTGCCTCTCGCCCAAGGATGGCAGGAGCCAGCTTGTTACGAATTGTGTCACGCAAATTAACGTACTCCTCTTCAAATCCACCCACTACTCGCTGCATGTAGGCCCATTCCGGCAGGAGAGCTTTGGTGAAGGCTGTGTGGGCTGCTTGTGGACTCTGGTTTGCTGCCTCGGACATCTTTGAAACACTCTCGATCCAATCACTTATCTTTGATTGAACGAATTGACGTTTTGCATATTCAGACCTGCGAACTCGGAATTGGCTGCTTCCTCCATACCCGGTTTGATGATAAGGAAGCTCTTGCGAGGTTCCTGGTAGTACCTCCATTTGGGGTCCTCTTCTTGGAGTAGGTTTATTTGTAAATTACTTATGCGTACTCTCGACTGCATTAGCGTAGTTCTCGACTGCACTCATAGTTGGCTCAAAAAGTTCCCAAGTACAGTCCTGTGAAGATCCACAAAGAAGATCAGCGCCGTTCATTCGTCCAATACTCGAAAACTTTTGAAATCATATTGATTTAATTTGTGAAGGAACGGTTGAGGTTAGGTACTTACCTACAGCTTCTAACTTTAGACTTCCGGATGAATCCCTTCTGGAGAAGTTTCACAAGTTCTTACCGGAATTCTGAATTATTCAGCTTCAACTTTGTTAGGAGCACTGCTACAGTAGTTGTTGTGAGGGATTCAAATCGTAACAAGTTACCACAACCGCTTGAAACATAATTACCATCATTATCTTGCAAAACACCCACAAAATGCTTTGCTACAGAGTATTTAGATAAATAGAACCAAGCTTCATATAGTGGCAATTCTGCCCGTTTAACGGATTTCCAAATCCCCGGCCGAATGTTTCTCATCTCAATTTATAAAAATAAACTGAAGCAGTAATGCGACTATATTTCGAGAAAAAAGTATAGATCTTTCTTCTTAATTCTGTTGTTCAATCACAATAAATGCTGGTAAATATTTTGTCCATTCTTGATGTTGGAATGCCAAACACTGGGCTGAGTGACAAGTAGGGAAGGATTACCTTCTGGAACCTGAGAGGAACGGACTGTAATTTTAGGTACTACGTTGCAAATTTGGCCATCTGCTCAAGTGAAGGGGTGTGGTAGCAACCTGTACTTCTAGGCTACTCAAAATCGAAAACGAAGGAGATTTCTCTACTCACAAAGTAGGTACTAGTTACGTGACAAAAAGTTAATTGGGCACATGGAGTTAAATTGAATAATAGGTTACATAAAATTTTCACCTGTTGCTGGTGTGGCAGGCGGGATTTATATGAGAAATTTTTTGCTGAATCAGAATGTACCATAATATATTGCTATAATTATGATAGTAATGTCCAAACATATTGTTAAGTATTGCATGCATTCCAGAGGACGTCCCATTGGATAAGCATTAGGTAAATTTAAACCAGTAGGCAAGGGATAAAACTTTATTTACCTTTCTCCCGCAAAATTGTTTCAGTTGATGTAATTTACTTAGTATTTTAAGTAAGAAATTGTAGAGTCCCCCTCCACCTTATCCACCATAACATTTCTAGCGGCATGCGAGCCTCGAATTTTAATAGCATTTTAAAACCCATGATCTACGATACCCAACATGTGAAATCGAGTCCCCCTCCCCCAACTACCACCCAAAATGGTGTCAGTCTGGCACCAAAGCGGTCATACGTCGATACGTTGAACTTCATTGCTAGTTTTGGTAGGCAGTCGTAGAAGCTCATATTCGTATTCAAGGTGAAACACATAAAAAAAAACCCGAAATATGCGGTTTCTGGTGTCCTGGCACCATGGTGGCACAAAGAATAATTCATGAAAATCCAAAGTTATATTAATAATGTCCCTTCAATATCAAAGCTTGGGTACAATAAGAACGCTATTAAGGAACCGAAATATTAAAAATTCGTATATTTTGTGAATATTACTCCCACTACTCGCCCCCTTCCCAAGCTAATTTGATACTCCGGTAAAATAGTGTGCAACTCAGAAGTTATCTGAGTCGAACAAGAAAGGAAACGCGCAATTTGGTTAGAAATTGAGGCCTGGGCAGACTACAAAAGATTATGACAGAAAAAGCACGTTTTTAAGCATCAATCCTCCTTTCCTACATTCAAATGCAACATTCGAAATTCCGGCGACGTGGTGCACAACTAGAAACGAAAAGAATAACAAATAATTTCCGCGTCGAACAAAAAAAGAACCACAAAAATCGGTTGAAAACTAAGGCCTGGGTAGAGTAGACAATATTTTGTCACACACACACTCACAGACATTCATCTATGGTTTTTTTCTCGTGGATTTGGATTCAGAATGGTCTTAATTGGATTAGTATGTGGTATTTTTTCTCTTCTTTTGAGTGTTGTCCAACTTCACCACAAAAGACCATAAAAAAATTCATGAAATTTTGCGTAGAATCCAAATATTTAATAAAAAGGGGGTTTTTTGGTTGAAAAAAATTAAAATAGAATAAAAAAAACGTCTGCCAAGTGGGTGTGGGCACATAGCTTCCTCGTATCCATAACCCGATTATATAGATGACCAGATGCATAGTATTTACTCTCGAAATATCAATCTCTAAGTACCTTCCACTACCCTCATAGGGAGCCATCTACACGCTAATCTGGACAACCCTAGAAAATTTCATCAAATTCGGATAAAAAATTAGGTGAGTGGATATGTTTTTGGATCAAAAAATACTTAGCCTCGGCTGGGATTCGAACCCGCGACCCCTGGGGGACAGTTGAAGTTACGGCTGTTACAAGGAATTTACGTTTGCGCATGCGCAGTCGCTTCTATCGGTCCGGGGATGATGATTTTCATAGGGGATCATCTACAACCTAATCCACATAAACTCTGAAAATTTCATTGAAATCGGGTAGAAAATTTGGAAGTTATGGCCATTAAAAGGAAATTCACGTTTGCGCATGCGTAGTGGCTACTATCGGTCCGAAGTTGACGATTTTCATAGGAGACCATTTGCATGCTAATCTGTAGCATCCCTGACAATTTCATTGAAATCGGATGGAAAATGTAGAAGTTATGGCCGTTACAAGGAATTCACGTTTGCGCATGCGCAGTCGCTTCTATCAGTCCGGGGATGATGATTTTCATAGGGGACCGTCTACACACCAACCCGCACAATCCCTGAAAATTTCATAGAAATCGGACAATAACTTCGTATAGTCATGCGCGTTACAAGGAATTCATGACAGACACACAGACAGACAGACAGACAGACACACAGACACGGAACCAAAATTGTTCAGAAAGGTCCTAAAACGCAAAACGCGAGTGGAAATTTTGATTTTGGAGAACTTTTTTCTTTCGTCCTTGAAAAGTGAAAACAAAGCTTCCGCTACCTTGGTAGACTCGGAAGCAATACAAAGTTGGTGTGCGTTACGCACGAATGTGCAACGTGGTCATATTTTATATCCTTGAGAAACATACTTATTTTTCGAAAAAAAAAAAAAAAAAAATACCACAGAAATTACAGTTTAGAGGGGGGTTTATGTCTGGTGGGACTCCCTGTTTCATGGTAGATCATTTCAAATTTTCTCCAAGTAATCTACCACTACCCTCCAGATTTGATGATCACATGACATGATGAAAATTATAGGGAACCATCTTGTAGTCTCATTCCCTGAAAATACCATCGAAATCGAATGGAAACTGTATTGCTTATTGAAGATCTCGCGTTTGCAACCAATTATCCATATGTCCAATTACAATGATTTCCATAGGGGATCGTCCACACCCCAACTCACATAATCACTGGATATTTCATCGAGGGTCGAATGAGAAATGTAGAAGTTATGGCTGATACGAGGGTTTTACGTTTGCCGTGTGCGCAGTGGCTACTGTCAATCCGGAGGCGATGATTTTCATAGGGCACCCTAACCCGCTCATTCCCTGAAAATTTCATAAAAATCGGACAATAACTTCTTGTAGTTATGCTTGTTGTAAGAATTTCGATCACACAGACAGACAGAGTGACGAAACCACACAGAAGCAGTGATTGATTTGGAGGTCTAAAAAGTAAACGCGAGTCAAAATTTTGACAGCCTTTTTTACATACTTGAAAAGTGAAAATAATGTTCTGCGTAACGTTGATATACTCGGAATCAGAATTGTATGGCCACCGCCACGGACGAGGCCCGGTATGAAAAATTTAGAATGGAATGAAACCACTCAGAGAACCGTCTGTTCGCTCCCATTTATTGATAAATTCCAATCGACGATTCGGTGAAACAATGATTATTTCTGGAAAGGTTGAGTGGTTCGCTCAATCCGTCCTTACGCGAAGCTCGTGCGTGGGGTAAGTGTAAGCGCCTAACTAGTGTAAGCGCCTCACACGGCTCTCCTAGTCTCCTCTCTCCTGTGTTCCACGTCCACGTTGTAACTGTATCTGCCAATTTCATCGATAAGTAAGCCGCTTGGAGATTCATCGGACTACACGTGCGAGCTCGTTAGGTTGGTGGCTCCCCCGGTGCTTTCACTGATATTCAAAGGGGGGCAGAAATTTCGGGTAAACATGGTTTACGAAACACTAATTGAGATTACATTGAAACTTAGAGGGGTAATTAGGGTGGAAGGCGGTCGAGAGATTTCGCCAGTCGATTACTGAAGCATGCCGGGTCTTCCAAATGCAGTGTTGATGGTGAATAAACTCCCAGCTCTCCCTGAAGTCTCTCCCCAAAGTTGGTGAGCAAGCAAGTTCTGAGTAGGCTCGTTTCTCTAATCTTGGTTTCGATCCCGACTCTCGACATGCCGCCCATCTCTTGTCTGTATTTCTTCTACAAGAAGTCTCTCGTCAAGTTGATAACCAGGCATCTTCCGGCTTTCCGACTCAAGTGGCTCATATTTTCACAATTTATTTGTAGTGATTCCGCGTTTGTCTATTTGTTATGAAATTCGAATTTTAGGTTTTATTAGGCATATTAGGCCTTCCTGAACAATTTTGGTTCAGTACATGTCTTTCTATCATAAAATCCTCGAAACGGCAAAATGTAGGTACGAAGTTATTATACAATTTCGATGACATTTTCAGTGATTATGCGGAGTGGCGTGTAAATAGTCCCCATGAAATCATCATGCCCGGATCAAGAGTATATAATAATAACTAATATAATAGTAACAGCCAAAGCATCTATATTTTCCATCCAAATTAGATGAAATTATCAGGGATTGTGTGGGTTAGCACCCTCTAAAAGGATGAGGGTCGTGTTCTGTGCCGCAAATATTTATTTATTATTTTGCTTCCGAGTCTACCAAGGTAGCGGATGCTTTGTTTTCACTTTTCAACGGTGAAAAAAAAGATCTCCGAAATCAAAATGTTCACTCGCGTTTTGCGTTTTAGACATTTCTGAGCTATTTTGGTTCCGTGTCTGTCTGTCACGAATTCCTTGTAACGCGCATAACTATACGAAGTTATTGTCCGATTTCTATGAAATTTTCAGGGATTGTGTGGGTTGGTGTGTAGACGGTCCCCTATGAAAATCATCATCCCTGGACTGATAGAAGCGACTGCGCATGCGCAAACGTGAATTCCTTGTAACGGCCATAACTTCTACATTTTCCATCCGATTTCAATGAAATTTTCAGGGATGTTACTGAGTAGTGTTTAGATGGTCCCCTATGAAAATCATAGAGAATGGTTCTCCATAGAGGGATTCATTCATAGAGGTATGGTCCCCTGTGAGAATCTCAAATCCTATTCATTGCATCACTAGGCCTCAATAGGTCAGAGGTAGCGCATAGAACTGTCCCCCAGTGGTCCCGGGTTCGAATCCCAGCCGAGGCTAAGCATTTTTTCTGATCCAATCACATACATCTGTAGGCTTGCTACTTGTGGCGGCTTGTGTCGTGACCACAGAGGTAGCGTCCCGTCTACTCGTGACGGTTGTGACGATCGACACACCAGTCGTAAACGGGAGAACGTTTGACAGGGTTGAGGTCTTGATTCGCGGTGAAATCGGTAGCGGCCTGAGGTTGTGACGCCATGTGCCGATCCCAAGTTCTCCGATCGATGTAAGTCTCAACGTGGCGAGCTCAGGTGGGAAAAAACAAACAAATATCGAAACAAAGTGAAATTTACAGTTACAAGGGTAGCGTATGGTAATTACCTGTGGCGAGGCGGTGAAGTGGCCAGCCGGAATCTCGTGACGAAGAAAAGCTGAAATGTTGGGCCTGATGGGCGTCCTAGAGAAGAAAGGTGGAACACCGAATGTGATTCCTGCCGTAAGGGCCTACGAGGATTCCTGGAGGGAATCTCGGAAATTGTGGCGGAGTGTGACGATGCACCAGCTCCGTGTGACACACTGAGGAACCAGGTAGAACTCGAAAGAGCAACTGCAAGGTAACAACAAATACTGATTTTCATTAAAGTAAGAGATCTCGTTTCTGACTAGGCACACTTATGGTGTGTCGAAAAGAAGCCTGATGGGCGGAACAACAAAGTAAGTATGGCACAGTGAAAATATCAATATATCTGCATATAAATTTGAGAGTAATAAATGTTCAATATACAAGGATAAATTCTCAACTCCAATCAATTTATGTTTCAGGTTCAAGCGTAATTCCGTTTCAAGTTCCAGATCATCAACCTAAGGTAAGTACAGGTTAGCTTTAAGTTCCAGGTAAGTTTTAGTGTTAAGTTTATCGTTTTACTCTTGACGAAAATGTTCAAATGTTTTCCTTTACTTCTACACACATAGTTCCTGTTTATCATTGGCCAATGGATAAAAGGTAAGATTGTTCACTCACACGTGTTGGGGCCCGTAGGTAACCTTCCAAGCATGATGTGGCGGTTGTGGCGACGGTTGTCCGGCTGATTCCAAGGGATCTGTGCAACCAGGCGATCAAGGTGAGAAAATGGGACAGCAGCTCTGATAGCCAGGGGTCGTACAGGGCTGTGTCGGCGAAGGCAGTTTGGGGGGATTGACTCTACCAGGCTCAAGTTCACGGGCAGCAGGGCTCTCGGTGACTCTTACTGAATATGATCTGAGGGGGTCTGACGGGAGAGGGGGCAGCTCGCTGGTTTTGTTCGGGTGTTCCCCCTCTGCTCCCTCGATGGACGGGCGGGCTGCCAGGTGGAGACGCCTGATTGGCCCTCCCGCCGCCGAGGAGGGACACTCTGACTGGAGACGGCATCTTCAAGTTGAGGGGGGGGGTGACGTCACCTCTGAGCTGACCACGGATCCGAAACTGAGCAATGATGATCGCGGGTGACTATGCCAGCTTTGGGTTGGAAGGAGGTTAATGAATTAACCTAGCCTCTTCACTGGGAAGGTACCCACAGTGAGCCGAGGCTCACACATCTACTCACTTACGTTTTTCATCCGAATTTGATGAATTTTCTAGGATTGTCCAGATTAGCGTGTAGATGGTCCCCTATGACTGTAGTGAAAGGTACTTAGAGATTGGTGTTTTGAGATTAACTACTATGCATCCGATAATCCATATAATCGAGTTGTGGATACGAGGAAGCTATGTGCCACACTCAGTTGGCAGACTTTTTAAATCTATTTATTGGCAAAAATACAAAATCAAAACAGATTGCTTGCACGTAATAAAAATTAATGCTTATATTCAAGTTTAATTTAACGGGAAAAATCGCATTTTGTTCTCCAAGGTTTTAGTTCGGGTGAACTTGTATTCCCTGGTGGAGTCTTGACCTATTCAAATCAATATGCTTATAGTTCAAAAGAAAAATAATGATGACTACGAAATCAAGCTTTTCGCCTGAAAAAAAAAGTCTGTCTGTTCATAGAATTATACTTACACAGACAATTGTTCCTCAGAATGTGAGGGAAAGGTTTTTTGAGCATCGTCATGGTGAAAGTCGGAGAGAATAATTTAATGGTCAAATAAAACTTTTAATAACTATGAACTCTGTACGGCAGGGTGGTACTTAGCGAAATATTGGACAGCTGTTTTGATATCCATATCAGAAGGGAAGTTGGGGTCAAGCTTAAGGGGACCAGTCCACTCCGCCAGCGCCTGACGCGACCTCGATGTCAATTCCACATTTATTTGTTCCTGTTCAAACCCAAGACCTTGAAATTGACAAGCGAAAAATTAATAATGGTGATGATTGTAGGTACCAACTTTCCACACTAAGTTACATTTTCGTCAGTCACTTTAGATGTTGACTTATTTTTTTCTTTTAATTTAACTCATTTTTTCTTTTTTACGTATTTATCTTGCTAAGCTCTTAAAATGTGATTGATTAGATTTTTGAAATTTTCTGATCCTGATTGTTGGATTCAGTAACAAACTTTTTTCTACATTAATCCCACTTAATGCTTAATGCTTGCATGAATGCTTGCGTTTGCCGAACAACATTTTGGATAATCGTTCCAATAGATTTGTAGAGCTTCTAAATACGAACATTAAAAAAAAAACTATCAAAATCCGCCGAATGGTTTTCGAGATAGGTGAACCTTAGTGTGCGAAAACACAATTTTACAGGAGAGCGAGTTTTCGTCCAAAACGTAGAGCATTTCCAGGTTTTCATGATTGTGGAGGCGTTGTTCGTGCCTCCTTGAGTACCTTGCGATAATTTCGTGGACTGTTTACATCCTCAAGTCTCGATGAATATTATCGTTCCTCATGTACCAAGGTGCACGCACTGTACTTCTCAGTATTTCAGATCCTGAAGGATCTCCTTATAAATAAGCAGTTTATTGTGAAGAGAGAGAAACGAGAATTCCTTCCCATCAACCAATACATCTTTCTGAATTAATTTTAATTTCCTCTCTTTTCCATACCCAAATATTTAACTGCATCGATATGGGATATTTTATTTGATTTGACCACAACATCCATGACTGGAATTTTTCGGTTAGTAAAGTTGATATGAACTGATTTTGATTCGTTCAACTTTACTTTCCAAATCTTGGTCCACTTAGAAACCTCAGTGATTGACGTCTGTAGATTACTAGTTGCAGCTTCGATCTCATCATCGACGGAGAGGGTAGCCGTATCATCTGCAAAGGTGGCAACAGTTGTACCCTCTCGTTGGGGTAAGTCTCGTGTGTACAGTAGATGAAGGACTGGCCCTTAGGCACTCCCTTCCGGGACCCTGCTTTTATTGGCTTCAAGCCATTGTATTGGTAATCTTGCTTCACCCTGAAATGTCTGCTTTCAAGGTAGGATTTTAGCAGTTAGTAGTACTGTTTTGGGAGATCTCTGGTAGGTTATTTGAAAATATGACCAAATCAGACATGAAAAAGATACATTCAGTCTTTCTTTCAGTAACACAGCATAAACTTTTATAATGCAATATCACAATATAATATTGGCACAAAAAAAGTGTGTACATAATGTACTTGAGCGTCGTACGCGAATCAAACGTAGCTTCTGTTTGTCATCAGGTTTTTTATGTTGTTATTAGAGAATGCCTGTGCGTCCCGTTGGGCTGTGAATTGCTTTTGTCTATGCAATATCGTTTTTAGTGAAAAGGCAAATTGCCTTCCAAGCGCCGCCCGAAGGTTAAAGAGCGTTGATTGTGAAATTGATCAAAAACAAACATGGCACCCGTTGAGAGCCCCCCCCCCCCCCCTTCATTAGTCTTTGAAGGTTCTAGTTGACCGTCTTCTCGCCTTGACTCACCGAGAATGCAGGAGTGCGTTAACAGGGCGGAAAATGCGATATTTTTCCGTGCCTCTGTCATAGTTCGGACCAGCGGCCTCTACCGATACCCACTTGAATGAGCGAAGGGAGCGAGCAGACACGCTAGTTGACCATAAATACCTGGTGACTCGGAGTAGAATGAAAGGAACCCCTCTTGATTCCCCCTGAATATTCCAGGTGGAATTCTCACTAGTAACCCCATGTCTCGGTCTCCGCATTCCAGCTCCGTCTCTCCCTTTTGAACGTTTTCGGTGGAAGTATATCGTGGGGGTCGTAGACTATTCGTGGGAGCGCCGTTCGTGGGGTCGTTGAGACGCGAGGTCGCGCTGGCGGCAGTAAAGGCTTTACGACTCTCTTCCTCCCCAACCGCGCCTGCCACGAACACGATGAGTATCAGCTCAGCCGACTCGCACGAATGCTGCTCTCAACGCGGCAATAACTTCGTGCAGGTGCTCCGGCTAGGAATCTTCCGATAATTTGTTTTTCGGTTATTCTTAAGCGACTCCTCAGACTCAGTAGTTGACGAAAGTTGACATACAGAACATGAGGGATTACGACAGCAATCCTTGAGAAAACGATCCTGGAGCCACTGCAGAAATTAGTGACGTTAGTAACGATGATTGGGGGGATAATATTCACAAAATATCCTATTTTTCAATATTTCGTTCCTTTACTGCTTATTTATTGTTATGCTATGAAATTGAGGAAAATTCTCATAATACCTCCGGATTTTCATGAATTATTCTCTGGACCATGTAGCAGTTCCGCGAACTGCTACACGGACTAGGCCTGAGGAGGCGTCCCTACTCTCCTAGACTGGGAACGAGCTCGGCATTCAGTCACTTTCCTGCCTTGCTCCTGGTAAGTGATCTCTCCACATATTTTAATATTTTGCGGTTTTCCTTGATACCCAAAATCCATTCTCATTTCATTTCGGACCTCATATACGATTAAAGAGTTAATCGATATAAACCACACTCCGTTTTGTTATTGAACCATACCCAATTCATATCTATATTATAATTATTTAATAAAATAAAATTATATTTGAATCATTGGGTAGAAATAGAGCTGGTTATTCCATCAGAATATTTCCAACTCTATTTCAACCACCATGGAGCTAATAGTGGTGCCACCATGGTGCCAGGACACCATAACCGTATTTCGTATTTTTTTTTTTGTGTTTCACCTTGAATACGGATGTGAACCTCGACGGACTGCCCACCATTGGTGGTGGTGTGGATGGGGTGGGGAGAGGGGGGGAACACAATTTCTTGCCTAAAGTAATAAATAAATTACATCAAGTGAAACAGTTTTATCGCTTACCAACTGGTTAACTGATCTAATGATTATCCATTAGGACGTCCCCTGGAATGCATGCATTACTAAACAATATGACATATTGTTTATAAAAACATTGTTTTATATTTGTGTTGGGGTAAAATAATGTTTAAATTAGCTATGTTATCACTAGTTAGTGATCTAAGACTAAAAATCTTATAATTAAAAATAGGTAACGGAGGTACGGATGAGTTACTCTTCTTTCATGATTGCTACATTGGTAAAACAGCATCAATTCTTCTTTATTCTCGCGTAATTTGATGAAGTTGCTTATTCATGCCAACCAAGATATCGATGGGGTTGTGAGGTTTAATTACGTTGTGCCTATGGCCACCTTCCAGCTCCATCGTCAGATCAGCTCTATGTTATATTAATATTGCATTGTCATCCGATTTATACAAGCATGCTAAATCTTAGCTCATTCGAAATCCGGAAGTGGATCAAATTCAACTTGCAAGATTTGATTACAAACAGACAACGGGACAGGTGAAACTAAAAGAAAGCGTGAAAATAAAAAACAATGTTCTCCAGGATCAAAATTTCCACTCGCGTTTTACGTTTTAGGAATTTCCGAAAAATTTGGTTCCGTATCTGTCTGTGTATCTGACAGGTACTCGAGTTGCTGGTTATGACGGATTCTCCAATAAAGTTCGTTAGCAATATCGTTGCGTAATAATTTGCAGCCTTTTCTCACTGGAATCGTGATTTTATTCAACGTGAAACCTTCCCGTTCGTCACAATTAAAATGTCATTAGGGTATTTTTTCAAAATGAAGATTCAGCTCTGGAGCTGGAAGTTACCCAAACCCAAAACCTTTGACAAATCGAGATTGAGATGAGTAAAATAGTAGGGGCGTGAAGGCGGTAAATAAGGAGGGGAACCCTTGATATCAGAGACAGGCCTCGCTGTCCTTCTAAATTTCTGCTACCCTCTCAACTTTGACCTGGCGACTCAGTTCTTTGGCACCTACTCAAGTGTCACGATGAGTTGGTTTGTATTTAATAGGGTCATTACTGTACTGTCTCGCATTCTCGTCGAACTTTCGATCTCGTCCTTTTTTTGACTGACTTTCAAGGAGGAGAAACGGTTGTTCAAACGACTTTT